>CM071632.1:16076577-16676577 GCA_036419045.1 Scirpophaga incertulas | reverse complement strand
TAATTTAATGAGGTAATATTTATTTCAATCAACCTCAAACACCTCAAAACACAGTCCCCTGGTATGTCCCTTTTCCCAAATTACAAGTCTTATGACCAATATTATTTTTTTTTGCTGTTAATACTAAATAAAATGTATTAAAATACTTAAAAAAAAACAGTCAGCATTATTATAAATCATAATTATACATTTATTATGAAAATTTAATAAAAAAATATCGATGTGAATGCTGTCCTCAAATTTTTTAAACAGTCCCCTGATAAAATTTAAAAACCGCGCTTAAGTCAAATTTTGTATTGGCGCGAAACGTTAACATCATGAAACGAAACGCAGCTCGTGTGAAGTTCGTTCAGGTGTATAGATGGGCGGGCAGTTGCCATTTCGTTAGTGCCACCACAGCTCGCTAGAGTAAATATATTCTTTGCACCACAGAGTCTACTAGTGAACCATGTGTTTCGGTCGTTAGATAAAACAGTCCACTGGTAAGTAATTTTTATCTTATTTTAAGAAATTTAATTATAAATATTAGCTTAAAACAATTGATTATTAAGTAAGTAGCCACATCTGTTCCGTGAATGTGATAAGTTTCGAGGATTTTGTTTTATTCAATTTACATGTAAAAATGACAGTCCCCTGGCCGACAGTCCTCTGTCATTTCATAGCACAGGGGACTGTTTTATAACGCAGGGGACTGTTTTCTTTAGGTTTTGTCTAGCCTGACATGCCAGATTGTGTATCTATAACAGTAAATATATTCTTTGATCTATAATCAAAATCATTAACAATATCTTCTCTTTTTAGGTAGTAACTCAATATGCTACCCAAAAAGAAGCCAGCCAAAACAAGAGAAGAAATATTAGAACAAAAACGTATAGCTGAACGTTTAAGATACCAGCGACTTAAAAATGACCCACAAAAAAAAGAAGAAATGAAAGAAAAAGAAAGACAAAAATACCAAAAGAAAAAAGAAAAAGGCACAAGAAAATTAGTTCAGGATATGAGTCGCCGCGAGCATAAGGCAGTAAAAAAAACTTGGAAAGAGCATTGTACTAAATATCGCGCAAAGAAAAAAAACTTGAAAGATATAACAAATACGTTTATAAGGGAAAATACACCAGATTCAATTGACCCCCCAGTGGAATGTCGGGCACATTTAAGATCATCAGTCGCAGCAAGAAACAAAGAGGCTAAAAAGAAACTTGAAAAGATACTGAAAGAAAAGAACCATAAGATTCAGGAATATACCATGAGATACCATACAGGAGAATGCCAGCGCTGTGTCAACAAGAATCTCGATTACCAAGAGTTTGATGATAGCAAGCCTATACTGTTTAAAAAATGGATAGCTGAAAAGCAAGAATACCAGGATCCCAAGTTGAATAAAGTAAGATCTATAACAAAATATGTAAAAAAAAGTTTAACTGTTCGTCCGCGTAAACTGATACAAGAACTACACGAAGATTTGGATGCATATTATCGCCACGAAAGAAACATATTTCATCAGTATAAAGCAATAAAGGAATTAAAAGAAAATCTTGGTGATAACGAAGTAGCAATTCTTATGGATTTTTCCGAGAATTACTCTACTAAGTACAGCGAAGAGATACAGGCATATCATTTTGGAGGGTCTAGACTTCAGCTGAGTCTTCACACTGTTGTAGTTTACACAAAAGACTACAAAATCCTATTGCACTATTTCTCAAAACACTACCCATTCACCAGCTTCTATATGGGAACACTTAAAACCGATTTTCAAAACCTTACCAACGCATATTACTGGCATTCATTTTGTGAGCGACGGACCAGTAACACAGTACCGAAACAAAACGATGTTTTATATTTTAGCTTCAAGGCTTCATGTAGAGGTCCTAAATATAAAGAAGTTTTCCTGGAACTTTTTAGAGAGTGGCCATGGCAAGAGTGCCGCAGATGGTGTTGGCGCGACGTGCAAAAGAACTGCAGATGCCATCGTTGCTACAGGAGGTGACATTGATAGTTTGGATTCATTTATAGATTTAGTGCTGTGACGTTTTAATAAAACTCAAGCAGCGCGTACGTAGACACAAGGCGTGCAACGGAATAGCGCTCGATAGTCTGTGGAGCATTATTGACGTTTGGGCTTGGTGGATGCGTATGACTGCTTGGTCAATCTAAAATTATTGTGTTTTATTTAAGAGTGTTTGAAGTGTTCATAAGAAACAATAAAGGACACCACACGTGGCGACGAGCCTTCAAGTAAGTGGTAATGCATAAAAACAAACAAAAAGGGGGAAATATCGAACCCACCCGGTATTGAAATCACAACAAAACCACCCCTATAAACACGAAGGCTTGAGTCATATAATGTGTGTTAATCAAGGACGGATAGACATGTATTGTTAGAGCTGATACTATTAAACACATTTAGATTAAAAAACTCACGTCATAAAAAAAAAACAAAATCTGTTCTGTACGTAACTTAAGTTGTATTACGGGCAATCCGTAAACAAATTTTGGCCACCATTTTAACTAACACTCATCAGTTACCTACGTACATAAAATAATGTACGTTTGACCTTATGCATACCTACTATTCATATAGTGAATAGTCCTTAGTTTCACTGATAAACATAATATCTACTACTACTGCTAGGGTTATAGGGAAACAAGTAAATTTTTAAAACTAATGCTTCATAATGCTATCTTTTAAATAAAGGAATTACACCTAACTACATAAATATGCAACATCTCCATTAAGATAAATTTGAAATTACTTTCATATGCATAGTATAATTACATCAATTCCTATGAGGTCTCCACTTGCCGAACCTAGCACATTAAGAGGTCAGAATAGGAAAGTGTAAGGGTAATTAATTATATTGTATTTACTCATTACGGATATTCTTATCAATATTTTTTTTAAACGAAATGTCCTTGATTACACTACACACAATACTACATACCAAATCATATTTTGCCAAGGTGCAACATAATGCTAATGAGCATTAAATAATAGGCATGTATACTAAAGAGTAAACCTACTAAGCCTACAACTATATTTTGCCAAGGTGCAATAAAGTGTCAAGGAGCACTAAAGTTGATCGAAGGTGAATTAATGTACCAAGGAGTACCTACAATAAAATGTAATTCATCACTAAACATTTTAACATCATGTGGGCCTAACTATATCCTTATATCCATCAACCTTATTGTATAAGTTTATTCAGCATTTTCATTGCATTATTATAAAAATAAAATATATAAAAGTTCAAATCTTATCCGAATGTTGACTTTTTGTATCTTGACCACCGATAATGTTGCTGTATTGTGTTGTTTCTTATCTTTCAAAAAATGATTGTCAGTTTAATATAGTGACAATTATCATAAAAGTTTATTTCACATTACAAAATCATATTTATACAAATGGCGGACTTAATGCTATATGGCATTTTCTACCAGTCAACCACTGGATTTAGCAGAGTCAGTGGTGGTGTTTTGTAATTAATTGACCTAACTACCTTACATGTTTTAAGATAATCTCTTTGGGAATAAGTAAATGCTATATTTTATATTAATTTATGTATCCACATAATGCAATGGAGTATTACTTCTAATTGAAATAATGTTATTTAGCCAGCATTTTTCATTTACCTACTGAATTTCATGTACCTAAGTTAAATAATGTTCTTATAAGACATTTATTTGCATTGGGTTTGTTGGATATAGTGTAGGTACTAACTGATAAAATTGATTAGGGTAAAAAATTGCTGAAAACAATATACATGTTGTGATACATCAGCAAATGAAAAATCAGCAACCACAAAATTGCATTTTATTGATAATATAAAACAAAAATGTTCAATCACCTAAGACAATGGCACCAAGGGTGCAATAAAAAGGCAAACCTTGTTTCAGGTCGCTCAAAATGTCCAACCTGCCACCACTTGAAACCTTGCAATGCGATGGTGATTCCATGTCTTTGGGATTGCGCTGGGATAAATGGTTGCGAGCCCTGGAAATATATCTTCTGGCTGCTGGGATAGACACAGCCGCCAAGAAAAGAGCTACTCTTCTTCATATGGGGGGAACAGCTTTACAAGAAATTTATTATAATATCCCGGGCGCACATATTTTAGATTGTGACGTTACTGATACATCTGACGTATATAAGACTGCCATAGATAAACTCAACGAGTATTTTCTACCTAAGCAGAGTAGAGTCTATGAACGTCACTTGTTTAGACTCCTAAGACAAGAACCGAGTGAAAAATTTGACAAATTTCTTGTAAGGTTACGCCAACAAAGTAGAAAATGTTTTTTTACAAATGAAGAAAACAACCTCATCGACCAGATAATTGAGAAATGTAATTCTGTAGAGCTCAAAAAGAAAATGTTAACCTTGGGCGATGACATCACCTTGGACAAAGTTATAGCAGAAGCCAATGCAATGGAATCTGTACAGCGACAACTAGCCGATTTTAACGGTAATGATCATCGAGTCGTTTCTACTGTAAACAAAGTTGAGTCAAAACTGGATGATTTACAAAAAAAGGACTGTTCTCGTTGTGGTAGCACAAAACACAATGGCAATGATTTATGCTGTCCGGCTAGAGACAAAAAATGTTCCAAATGTGGCTACATAGGTCACTACATGGCTCAATGTCGAACAAGAGCCAACAAACGGAAACTTACACATCGAAATGGCTCCAAATTACCAATAACATACAAAAAGACAAAAAATTCATTGACACCATTCAAAGATGAGAAAAAATCAACTCCTTCATCTCCCGCTAATATAAATTATATTTTTTATCTAGGAGAAGATGAAAAAATCATATGTAAGATTGGTGGAGTTGAAAATTTAGAACTATTAATCGACTCAGGGAGTACACACAACATATTGTCAGATAAAACATGGAGGTATTTAAAAAGCCGCAATGTCATAGTCTGCAACCAAGTTGCAATCCGAATAAAATATTTATGGCTTATGGTAGTAATGTACCTTTGAAGGTCCTAGGCTCGTTCGAGGCTTATGTCAAAATTGGCTGTGAAGAAAAAAATTGTACATTCTATGTTATTAAAGATGGCACCAGAGATTTGCTGGGAAAAGATTCGGCTTTAGAGCTTAAGGTTCTGAAACTAGGACTAAATGTAAATATGGTAAGTGACAACCAGAAGACTGATGTTTTTCCTAAATTTAAGGGTATCAAACTTGATATAACTATTGATAACACAATATCCCCTGTAAGCCAACCATGTCGTCGAATACCAGTACCACTTGAAGAAAAAGTCAATAAGCGAATAGAGGAGTTAACTAAACTAGATATAATTGAACCAATTGACAAACCATCAAAATGGGTCTCGCCAATAGTACCAGTTTTAAAAAGTAATGGTGAAATCCGGCTTTGCGTAGATATGAGGCTAGCTAACAAAGCAATACTCCGAGAACATTATCCACTTCCAACCATGGATCAACTCCTTCCAAAGTTTAGGAAAGCAACAGTGTTTTCAAAACTAGACATCAAAGATGCATTTTATCAGCTAGAGATAAATGAGGACAGCCGTCACATCACAACCTTTATAACACCCAGAGGCCTTTATCGTTATAAGAGATTAATGTTTGGTATATCGTGTGCACCTGAACTATTCCAAAAAACTCTAGAAAACATCTTATTACCTTGCGAAGGAACACTGAATTTCATCGATGACATTATTGTATTTGGTCAAAATGCAATTGAACACGAAGCTCGATTAAGTCATGTCCTTGAAGTCTTAAAAAAATACAACGTTAGACTCAATCAGAAAAAATGCATCTTTAATGCTAAAGTTGTACAGTTTTTGGGACACGAGCTGTCTGGAAATGGGGTAAAGCCTTTAGACTCTTACATGAAAAGTATTGACTCATTTAGGGAACCTAAAACAATGGAAGAAGTTCAAAGTTTTTTAGGGCTTTTGAACTATGTAAATAAATGGATTCCTAACCTGTCAACTATAACAGAACCCATTCGGAAACTTTTAACACTTAAAGTTGCACAAAAGGCTGATCTATCAGAATATTGGAAAATGACCAAAATGTGGCATTCCTTGAACTTAAAAAAATATTGAGAAATATACCAACTTTAGGATACTATGACCCCGAAGATAAGACACAAGTTTTGGCAGATGCAAGTCCCGTTGGCTTGGGTGCAGTTTTGGTACAAACTGATTCTAGAGGACCTCGGGTCATAGCATTCGGAAACAGAAGTCTTTTGATGTCGAAAAACGCTATTGTCAAACAGAAAAGGAGGCTCTAGCATTAGTTTGGGCAGTGGAACATTTTCACATTTATCTTTATGGTAGAAAATCTTTTGACTTGATTACGGACCACAAACCTCTTGAAGTCATTTTTGGGCCAAGATCTAAGCCATGTGCTAGGATTGAGCGCTGGGTTTTACGTTTACAATCTTATAACTTTAAGGTTGTTTATCGACCAGGTAAAACCAATATTGCTGATCCCCTATCCCGTTTGTGTCAACCCACCAATATAAAACCGTCTAAAGATGAATATCACATTAATCAACTGGTTCAATACATAAGACCTCATGCGATTCCTATGCAGACCTTAATTGAAGCTTCGGAGTCAGATGATGAAATTCAGTTAATTAAAGAAGCTTTGGACACAAATGTTTGGGACCCCTGCATTAATAACTATCGCATTTTCCAAACAGAGCTTTGGACTCATGATGGTATCTTGCTTAGGGGTGATAAAATTGTAATCCCAAAAACCCTCCGTCAACAAGTATTGGACGCCGCTCACGAAGGTCACCCAGGCATTGTGGCAATGAAAGGGCGATTGCGCACAAAGGTCTGGTGGCCTAAGATAGACAAAGACGCAGAGGCTAAAGTTAGAAGTTGCCGAGGGTGTACACTTGTTTCTGCGGTTAACCCACCGTTACCCTTAAAAAGACGAGGTTTACCAGAACAAGCTTGGCAAGATGTTGCGATGGATTTTCTAGGTCCTCTTCCCTCAGGGCATTATTTGTTAGTAGTTATTGACTATTATAGTAGGTATAAAGAAATAAAAATAATGAAATCAATAACCACCAACGATACAGTAAAAGTATTGAAGGAAATGTTCTCAAGGCTAGGCATTCCATTATCTATTACCGCAGATAACGGAAAACAGTTCACTAGTCATGACTTTAAAGACTTCTGTTTGGAATTAGGTATCAAATTGCTTAGTACAACACCATATACCCCGCAGGAGAATGGAGAGGTCGAACGTCAAAACCGAGATATTTTGAAAAGGTTACAGATAAGCCAAAGCACGAAAACGGATTGGCAATCAGACCTTTTGGATTATCTTACAATGTACAACAGTACTCCTCATAGCACGACAGGTAAAACACCAGGTGAACTTTTTTTTTGCAGGAAATTTAGAGACAAACTACCATCAATATCTGGAAGTAGAACGGAAGTTGATTGTGAAACGAGAGATAGAGATAAATTAATGAAAGAAAAAGGAAAGATATATGAGGACCGGAAACGGAGAGCATGTGATTATGAAATAGAAGAGGGAGGGAAAGTATACGTAAAAAACATGATCAAGAATAATAAGCTTACAACAACATTTAATCCAACTCCACACACTGTAGTAAGCTCCCGTGGTAATGAATATAATGTCAGAAATGATGAAACTGGTCAAGAGTATAAACGTAATATTGTTCATTTAAAAAAAGTAGAAGGTCAATGGCAAATTCAACCACCTAACACTACGACAAATACAGAAGATTCAGAATCGGAATCTAGTTGATTATTAAAATATTTCTTTTATGTTATTGTTTAAAATTTCTTATGTCAAGGAAGAGGTGTGACGTTTTAATAAAACTCAAGCAGCGCGTACGTAGACACAAGGCGTGCAACGGAATAGCGCTCGATAGTCTGTGGAGCATTATTGACGTTGGGGCTTGGTGGATGCGTATGACTGCTTGGTCAATCTAAAATTATTGTGTTTTATTTAAGAGTGTTTGAAGTGTTCATAAGAAACAATAAAGGACACCACAAGTGCAAAAAAGATGTCCTGCTATTACAATCTTCGCAATTGACGATGATGCAATAAAAAATATGACTAACGATATTCAGAAAGACGTTAAGAATTTGAAAAGTTTCAATGGTACTCTTAAAATACACCAGATTAAGGGTAAAATAACAAGATCTCCTTTGGGATTACCACAAGGCACTAAACAACTTATAATGAAAAGTTTAAGTTGTTTTTGTGAAGAAGAATGCCAGCATTTTAACCTAGGGGTTATGAACTACCAAGTGAAAAAAATGCGCATCGAGGACGTTTACACAGACTCCGAAGACGAAACCAGGCTAGCACATATCTTGTTGGAGTTGGTATTAAACCTACTCGAACAATAAATGTCTATGGTAGGCTAAAAATAAAATATTGATTTACTTACTTACCAATGTCATAGTTACGAAATTATATTATTGTAAGTAGCATCCATATGCATAAATATGTAAAAATCCAATAAAAGAAGATAAGAACTAAACTATTATTTTTACTTACAAGATGGACCGATATTTATTCTCAACAAAGGTTATGGGCGTGTAAACGTTGAAAATCGGGTAAATTCTGTAAGTACGAAATTATTATATTTTATTGCAAAATGCAGGCGAATATTAATATTTTTCCGCAATTGCGAAATGATAATTTTATTGCGTGGAAGTATAGATTAAAAGCGTTATTAGAAGAAAAACAGTTATTAGAAATTTTAGACAAAAATGAGTTGGATATACAAAATGACAAAACATTACAAATAAATGACGCAAAAGCGAAATCTTTGATAATTCAGTGTATTTCTGATAAGCATTTAAGCATAATACAGGATGCGACTACTTCTAAATTGATGATTGAAAAGTTGGAAAATGTATTTCAACGAAAAAGTATAGTCAGCAAATTAACAATTAAAAAGAAATTATTGACGTTAAAATTAAACAGCACTGACAAATTAGAAGATCATTTTCAAAGATTTGATCAAATTATTTCTGAACTAGAATTTATCGATAAAAAGATGGATGATAGTGATAAAATTTGCCATTTACTTTTAACATTAAATGAAAATTACGATAATGTTGTGACTGCTATAGAGACCATGAATTCTGATATGACATTTGAATTTATAAAAAGTAGATTACTAGACGAAGAATTAAAAATAAAAGATAAGCAGAATAATACAATATTTAAAGCGTCTACAAGTCAAAATTATAACCAATATAATTATAGAAGGCCATTTAATAATAATCAAAGAGGTAGAAGTAGTAGAGGCAGAAGAGGTTACAATTATAGAAGACCTAATTTTGGAGAGAATACAGATAATAAAGGAAAATTTTCGTTCATTGCAATGGCAGCAAATTCGATTTATAATGACACTACAACTGACAATTATTTTATTTTGGATTCTGGTGCGACAATGCATATGGTCAAACCTGAACTCGAAAAATACTGTCAAAATATTAAAACATTACCTCGGCCTATAGTAATAAATATTGCAAATGGAGAAAAATTGTACGCTTATAAGAAAGGCATACTTACTGGGAATACAAAAGGAAAGATGTTAGACTTTGAAGTCGTAATTGTAGAAAATTTAAGTCATAATTTACTGTCGGTAGATTTGATAACGAAAAAGGGATATATAGTAATATTTAAAGAAAATAAAGTTATAGTTAAAGCAAGAAATTTTTACATGACAGGTGATAAAAAACGTAATCTTCATATTATAAATTTTGATTATTTTACAAATGATGACAATAAAGCAATGGTTGCAAATACAAAATCAAATAATATTTGGCATAGACGACTTGGACATTTAAATAAAATTGGTTTGAAAATATTAAAACTACCGTACTCTAATGACAAATGCGAAAGTTGTATTGAAGGAAAATCTACTAGAAGATCTTTTATTTCTGTCAGAAGACAAAGTAAACAAATTGGAGATTTGGTTCATTCAGATTTGTGTGGACCAATCACACCAACTGGCATGAATGGAGAACTCTATTTTCAAGTTTTGATTGACGATTATTCTCATTATACAGTAGTCAAATTTTTAAAGATTAAAAAGGAAGCAGAACGTAATATTGTAAATTTTATTCAACATATAAAAACTCAATTTGGACTAAAAACTAAAAATATAAGATTAGATAATGGAGGCGAATTCACATCAAATCAATTTAAGAGCTTTTGTGATTCAAAAGGTATAAATTTGCAATACACCACTCCATATACGCCGCAACAAAATGGAACATCTGAGCGAATGAACCGTACTATTTTGGAAAAAGCAAGAACTAAATTAGCGGAAACAAAGTTACCGAAAGAATTGTGGGTTGAAGCGGTACAATGCTCTGTCTATGAATTAAACAGATGTCCCACTAAAATTTTAAATGGGAAAACACCATCCATGATATGGTTTGGAAGTAACAGTATTAAGAAGCTGCGAGTATTTGGATCAAAAGCATGGTGTGTAACAATTCCAAAGCCAAATAAATTAGATCCAAGAGCAAAACCATTTATTATGGTAGGATATTGTGGCTCAGGATACAAATTATGGGATCCAATTAATAATAAAATAGTTATATCTACAGATGTAACATTTGATGAAAATAATTGTAAATATATAGAAAAAGATGTAAATAATAGTGATTATGATTGTAATAAATATATTATTAATAATAATGAAATAAATAATGATAAAATAAATGATAAATATTTATTAAATGACAATGAAATTGACATGAAAGAAAATACTGACGATTCTAATAATAATGATGAACAAGAAAAAGAAACAAGAGCAGGTCGTAAAGTTAAAACACCAACATACTTAGATGATTATGAAGTATACACAGCATATTGTTTGTTATCTGCAAATGAGGATACTCCTAAAAGCTTTAAAGAAGCAATAAAGCATGAAGAGTGGAGGAATGCTATTGACAAAGAAATAAAATCGTTAGAAAGTTTAGAAACGTGGATTGAAGCAAATCTACCCAATGGAAAGAAAGCGATTGATACCAAGTGGGTATTTACTACTAAAGAAAATGGATTAAAAAAGGCTCGCTTAGTTGCGCGAGGATTTCAGGTACAGGAGGAGAATAGATTTAATAATAATTATTCACCAGTAGCTAGATTAAGTACAATTAGAATGTTTTTGGCTCAAGCTGTACAATTAAATTATAAAATTCACCAATTAGATATACCAACAGCATTTTTAAATGGAATACTTGATAGTGAAGTATACATAAAGAAACCGCAAGGAGTAGAATTAGATAAAAATAAAGTTTTAAGGCTAAAAAGAAGTCTATATGGATTAAAAGAGAGCCCAAAATGTTGGAACGAAAGATTTAACGAATATTTATTGCAAATTGGTTTAATCAGATCAAAACATGATTACTGCTTATACAATGGTGATAGAGTTAACCTTGTAGTATTTGTTGATGACATTTTGCTGATGGGAGAAGAAGAAAATGTAAATATTGTAAAAAGATTGTTGTATAATGAATTTAAAGCTAAGGATTTGGGCGAAATTAAAAAGTTTTTAGGAATGGAAGTTAAAATAAATGATAATGGTATAGAAATTCAACAAAGAAGTCAAATAGAAAAGATTTTATCTAAATTTAATATGTTGGAATGCAATGGAGCGAAAACTCCTATGGAAGTAAATTTACAAATTGAACCTACTGATGAAATCGTAAATGCTCCATATCGTGAGTTAATTGGTAATTTAATGTATATAGCAACAGTTACAAGACCAGACATAAGTTTTTCTGTGTCTTATTTAGCACAATTTGTGGAGAAACCAAGTGAAATATGCTGGAAACATGCAAAAAGAGTTCTTAGATACTTAAAAGAAACAAAAGATTTTGGTTTATGTTACAAAAGAAATGAAGAAGGTAATAATTGTATAGAAGTTTATTCCGACGCGGATTGGGCAGGAGATAGAGCCAATCGTAAAAGTGTGAGTGGTTGTATAGTTTTGTATAATAAAAATATTGTAGCATGGTATTCTCGTAAACAAAATTGTGTAGCATTATCAACCGCAGAAGCGGAATATATTGCCGCAGCTATGGCAGCTAGCGAAGCAATCAATTTAAAAGGTATTGCATTAGATTTTGGTCAGATTATTAAACCAAAAATTTTGATTGACAATAGAGGAGCTATTTGTATATCTAAAAGTAACGAAAATAGTAAAAGAACAAAACATATAGATATTAGATTTCATTATATAAAAGATTTGATTAAAAATAAACAAATAAGTGTTGAATATGTTAGGGGAGATAATAATCTAGCTGACATTCTTACAAAACCATTATGTAACGAAAAGTTTACTTATTTTAACAATTTAATGATGCATGTAATTAATTAATATTATTTGAAATACGTATATTTAAAGAAGCTATTAATTAAGAAGGAGTGTTGATGTTTATTTGTGTTTAAAAATGTTTATAGCGATTACTAATGTAAAATTTAATTATTCGTTCAAAAATTATTTTGTAATTTTCTGTCCTGTTACATTAATAATCGAGGAGGAGTGTTGGAGTTGGTATTAAACCTACTCGAACAATAAATGTCTATGGTAGGCTAAAAATAAAATATTGATTTACTTACTTACCAATGTCATAGTTACGAAATTATATTATTGTAAGTAGCATCCATATGCATAAATATGTAAAAATCCATAAAAGAAGATAAGAACTAAACTATTATTTTTACTTACAAGATGGACCGATATTTATTCTCAACATATCTCACTAGATAATAACAATTTTAATACTAATTTTGAAAATATTGCAGGCCTAGTGCAAGCAGACCACAACAATACAACAATGGTGATTACGTTTTAGTCAGGTTCGACGTCAGAAAAACGGAATATCGTTATGCTGCTGTTATTAATAAAGTAGATGATATTGATGGCGAACTAACAGTCACTTTTATGAAAATTTGTGATGATAAAGGTCACGTATTCAGAATGGATGAAGATGATATTTCTGATGTCAATTTTGACCAAATACTGGAGAAGTTACCACAGCCAGATCTTAATCCAAAAGGAAGAAGATTATTTTATTATTTCCCAATACCCGTTTCTGTTTTTGAAAAATAAGTTAATTTTGAGATTTATTCCGAAAGTGCAATGTTAAGGCTGATTTTCTGTAAGTCGTTGTGAAATTAGTGTTAACTTAAAAGTACAAATGTTTCAAAATATGTTTTAACTACTTAGAATGTTGATTGTGATAATTAGTTAGAAGAGGTTTTATTTCTTTGTTATTATTTAATTTTTAATCATTATAATGACTATTAGTGTCATACAATTTTTATTTTAAAAACACTATTATTCTAAGAAAATGATTTTACCAAATTAAACACAAATGTTAAGAACATTTGATAATGTTAATAACTTGAAGTAAAGTAATAAATAATAAGTGAAATTTCTTTTAATACTCTTTATTTATTTTAAAAACAATTATTTTAATAATACGTAAAAACTCGAAATAAAATTTGATTACTTTCATTCTGAAATACTTGTTTTTATTTATGAAAACATTCCCCTGTGCGGTTACAACAGTCCCCTGTCACGATTTTGGATAAAATCGTCTATAACTCAAAAACCAGGACAAAAATAAGTAGGCTTTTCGAAGAGATATATTTAATTTAATATTGTCCTTCATTTTCTTAACAAACATTCTCAACATTTAATAAAATTTGCCTAGGGACAGTCTTGTATGGGCAAGTTTCCAAATAGTAGAGAAACACCCATATATATATATATATACTTCACTCAAAAATATTGCCTCACTTTAAATAATAAGTAATAAAATTAATTACCATAAATGATAATAAAATTATTTGATAAAAATCTTCTTTTTATAATAATATAGCTGCGTCACATTCACTGGTGGAAATATATATATATACATGCATACATACATATATATTATATTTTCTAATAGAAAAAAAACATTTTTTTCTTTTTTTCGAGTTTTTATGCTCGGTGAGAATAAAATACCAATACAAAAGCCATTAAAATGAAATGTAGATATGAAAAAAAATATGTCTACGGAGAGTATACAAGCGAGTGCAAATTATTGACCCCGGCATTGCTGTTCGTCATTTTTGCGTGTTATCGCTGTCGAAAAACAGATGGCGCTACGTGTGCTATGCGTTCGTGCGTTCGACAGCAGCGGATTTTATCCGAGAGACTTCACTTCAATAGTATACTAATATTACTAATCTGTGTTCACTTCTCATTTACTTGTCGACGAGTGAACACATGTTTTTCAAATTACCCTCTATAGCTTTCTATTAAATATTAGTTGAGTTTCTTTTGCATGAATTAAGCATCTAGTGTTTTGTAAAAAGTTATGTTATTCTCCTAATAATAGCGTGGATCTTCTTATAATATATATATATATATATATATATATATATATATATATATATATACATATATATATATAATATATATATATATATATATATATATATATATAGTAAAGAGAAACGCGTCACAAATTGCGAGCTTCTCTTTGTTTTTATGTTCATAGTGCGTAATCCAACAGAGTTATGGCCTTAGAGCTTATGGACATGAACGAAAGACTTTAAGTTTCATATATATACTGTGTCTTCGAAAAGTGAAAGGCCAAAATCAGACTAACCCAAGATCAGGCTGTATGGCATAGTTCCATTGCCTTTAATTAGTGGAAAAAAACCAAATTCAAGATGTTCAGGGATATTTTTTATTTCAGTTATTCAAAAATGTTTGAGGGGATTTTAGGCAGTAAAAGTGGAGTTATTTTGTTACCTAAGCATGGGTATTGATGGTCGATTATGAGAAATCATTTAAATAAAAAATTTATAGCGTGTATCATTTTTAAAAATGAGAAAAATTTGAAACTCATTATTCATTACTCATTAGCAGTCATATAAATTATTCCCCACCAATCACTCCATATACGCATTATAATGTGCGATATACGAGTATATAGTTCAATGTTAAAAATATAGTTAACAGGAAATAAAAAAAAATAAAAAAGAGAATAGTCGTGGCTGTATGGGCTAGATTTTTTTACCTATTTATAATAGGAAGACATACAAAAAAAAGAGCAGAACGTTTGAAAAAATATGATTTCAACTCTATGGTTAGTCCACTAATGGCGTGTCTTCTTGTTACACACGTTATAACGTCAAAATGGCTAAGAAAAAAGGTGATGAAAAAGTGAATCAAACCCCTCAAAGTGATAATGAGGAGCAAAATTTTGACGAGGAGCCAGATTTTGATGATCCAGAAGGGTTTGTCGACGATATTTCTGACGAAGGTAAGCTTTTTGGCGACTAAGGTTTGACCGGCCATATGCGTCACCCACGCATTTTCAGCATCTTGCTTTATGTCTTCACAAGTGTTTTTACGCATTCTTCCAGCATTTCATGTTATCATTCTGTGAAAGCATATTCAGACTGTTTCAAGTTCATAAACTGCTTTAATCTGACTGGTAATAAAACCTAACCTAACTTTGACGTTGCAGAATTATTGGCTGACCTTTTAGAACAAAAACCTACAGAATCTGATGGATATGAGAATGTGATCGTAGTGGATGGGTGCCCACAGGTGGGACCAGAAAGGCTTGAAAAGCTTCAAAGTGTAATTAACAAGATCTTTAGCAAGTTTGGAAAGATTGTGAATGAGTATTATCCAACCACTGAAACTGGAGTTACAACTGGTTACATTTTCCTGGAGTATAGTAATCCTCAAAATGCATCTGAAGCTGTAAAAGCTACCAATAATTGTAAATTAGATAAACAACACACATTTTTAGTAAATTTATTCACTGATTTTAAAAAGTAAGTGTGATCATTTATATATTTTCTAATAGATACCCTAAATTTATTTTTAATGTGTTTTTTTTTGTGAGTTTTTCATATATATTAATGGAATCTTAATTGGAAAATTAAAATTAAACCATTAATTAATGGTGGACTTAATGGATGTATTTAATATTTTATAATACAATTTAAGCTATTAGCTTTTTGTTCTTATTAACTAATTTTATTCACTGGTTTTTTTAACTATTTCATAAGACTTTTAACTATTCAGTCTATTGAGGAAATATTCCTACTCAAATAATTTGTGAAAATATGTAAAACAATTTTTGTACTGATGTTCTAATTTGTGCACTTTATTGAATGTTATTTTTGAATTTAGGTACTCAGAGATTCCTAAAGAATGGGAACCACCTGCACCTCAGCCTTTCAAAGTTCAATCAGATCTACAGTGGTATTTAATGGATCCTGATGCATATGACCAGTTCTTAGTTGGTATTGGTACTGGAGTGGCATTACAAGTTTGGCACAATGCTTTACCTGAGCCGACGATGTTACAAGAAAGACCGGTATGATGTCTATTTGACACATTTATTTATCATAAGATTATTGATTTTTTAACTTGTTTATTTATTTGCTATTATATAATATAAAATAAGGTAAATAATGCAATACTATGGTGCAAGAAAGGCATAGTATTAGTTATTAAAAAATTACATTAGTTTTGAATGCATTTTTTTCCCTTTGAACAAATTAGAAAATATTGATAATAATGCTACTCGTCTATAATTATTAATGTTTTTTTTATTTAATTTTTTATTATACTATAGTTTTATGATTGAGTATTTATCAGAAAGTGCGCTATGTTCTAAAGATTAATTAAAAATGTTGAAACTAAACTAATTTTGTAATTAAAAATGTATGTGATTTAGAATTTGATGACCTGTTTGATGTGGTGGTCGAGTGTCTGAATCGGCTTCTAGATATGGGTGAAATATATATCTAAGTATGAGTGATGTATTAAAAATGCAGTACAATCTCCTACCTAAACAGTGTGACATATGTTTTATATGTCATTGGTTTACAAGCCTTAGTTAGTTGCCTACTCATTTGGTGAGTAGTGCCAAAGTAATCATCAGACATCTTCATTTTTACTTCACAGAAATTATAGTAATTAACAATTTATTCCAGAATTGGACTGAAACATATGCAGTCTGGTCTCCACTTGGCACATACTTGGCAACTTTCCATTGGAGGGGAGTAGCACTTTGGGCTGGGCCAAAATTTTCACAATTTCAGAAGTTTTTCCATCCAGAAGCTAGATTTATTTCATTTTCACCATGTGAAAACTATATTGTAACATTTTCACCTAGTGGTGATAGAGGAGATGACAAGAAATTGATTATTTGGGATATAAGGTTTGTATTTCTTTTTCATTTTAATAATAATAATAAATAAAAGTTCTTAAATTCTCATCACATATTATAAGTTTTGGAATGTATATTACATTTTGCTGTTATCTCTCCATAGAACTGGTCAGGAGAAGCGTTCATTTCCACCACCTGAGGAGTATGTCACATGGCCAATTTTCCGCTGGAGTAAGGATGATAGGTTCTTCGCTCGGCTTGGTACTGATGTTCTGTCTGTATATGAAACACCTGGCTTTGGTTTGCTAGATAAGAAGTCTATTAAGATACCTGGGATCAGGTAAGCCTACCAACTTTGCGAATTTTATTAAATGTTGACAAACAATAATATTAAATGTTTATGCAAATAGAATTTAATTATTGGCATAAATATATAGAACACCAATTTCTGTTTGCTCAATAGTTAGCAATTTGAAAGCCTAGTAGGAATTCCATTCATAAATGATAACTTAAGTGAATTTTACAGTCTGAAATATAGGTGATAGGATTTAGATTATTATCAAGTTTTTAGACAAACCACCAAAGTACAAACAAAAAAACTTTATAGATTACTACCTATTTATATTGAAATACTTTGAAAATATTATAATCAAATAGTAATTAATGTTCACAAAAAAGTATTTAAAATCAGATCAAGTAAGCTTTTATGATATTAATATTATATGATTACATAATAGAATTTAATTTTGACATAAATATACAGAACTAGGTGTTTTTGTTTTATGAATAGTTTGTAATTAGAAAGCTTGGTTAAAACCTCACCCATTAAGTGAAATGACTGATCCAGTAGCAGTAACTGACCGGCCCAAGTGTGGTGTAAGGGCCCTTACAATTTCTATGTCAATGGCATTAGTAACTGTATATTAGATATGCTATCAATTTGCTGACAAAACTTGCCTCATTATTTGTGGACACAGTTTTAATATCATTTAAAACCTTTTACAGACTGATCTAGATTCATATAGGTGGGATCATAAGCAGCATTCTGGGTTATATACAATATAGATTGGGCTATATAATAGCATAAGCACACAAATTAATATCTGGCTTTCCAAAACATTAATGTATTTTTGGTATCCATTGGCATTGAACTCCCATTCTGTGTTACTTAAGTTTTTACTTCATTGGAAATGAGACTATATTATTATGTTTTTTGGTTTCATAGTACGGCCAAATATTTTTTGCCATTTTTGTAATGTTTGGTATTGTACTCCACGTAATTTATTAATATATGACGTTATTCTTAGTAAAATATCACTGTTAGTTCCATGTTATGTAAAGCATTTAAGTCCAAACAAAGTCCAATTCCAAAAAAAAAAAAACAATATGTGTGCCAGCATTGTATATTTTCACCACAGTTGTATTTAACACTATCTCTTAATTATAATTATCATATATATATTATATGTACTGTGATGAACTCATTGCGGGTTCGCTTCTTTTAATATCCACTGCGAGTGTGTCCAATTTCAAATAAATAACCTGCTGCATTTAACATAGTATATAAACAATGGACAGTACGACGTCAAATATGGACAACCTAGCAACAAATTGTATTAGCTGTTATAATTCAAAATAATATAGATTATTGAATGAATTTATGCCCCACGCTTCTGCAGTACTCTGGTCAATGTTTAATAGCAGGGCAAATAGACTAATTTTCTAATCACTTGCTAAAAACCTAATCTTAATGTTATCTTTTTTCTACAATTCATGTATAAGTTGTATATATGGTAGCAATAAATGCTTACCCAAACATATCTTTAGACATATATTGACTGTTTAAAATAAAATCTAATTAATTACATTTATTTGGTGAAAATGTACTTTTTGATTAATGGGCTTATTAAAAACCTAACTCTATTAAGAGCTGTCTGCACATTGCTTAAAGCACTTTTAGAATCTTTCCCAAACATAAGGGTTCTAAGTAAATGACTGAGACGTAACCACACATTCAAAGATAAGCCACAAATGCTTTCGTAATTTTAGTAAATGTCAATAGAGCTATATAAAGTCCGAATACATTAAATTGATACAAATCTCCTTGAAATTAAAACTTCAAGATACTTTCTACTGTATATATGTATATTTACCATATAGTATGCAGATTAAAGATCTATAAATAATACAAAATCATTTTTCTGTAATAATTTACACCATCCTATAATCTAATTTCAAGTGCTTAAAGGCAATGACAAGAGTAAACCCAAATTGGTTTAATGTTTGCAGTTATTTTATTGTATTACATTCAGATGTCTATAATCCATTCAATAATTACAGGGATTTTAGTTGGTCACCAACTGACAACATCTTAGCATACTGGGTAGCAGAAGATAAGGATGTACCAGCTCGAGTAACACTTCTGGAGCTTCCGAACCGCACTGAAATCCGCTCGAAGAATTTGTTTTCTGTCGCAGACTGTAAAATACATTGGCAGAAGAGTGGGGACTACCTGTGCGTAAAAGTTGACCGTTACTCTAAAGTGAAGAAGGACAAAAATGATATTAAATACTCTGGAATGTATTACAATTTTGAAATTTTTCATATGAGAGAAAAAGAGATTCCTGTAGACTCAGTTGAAATTAAGGAACCCATACAGGCATTTGCTTGGGAGCCTGTTGGCTCGAAGTTTGCCATAATACATGGTGATCCTGCAAATATATGTATAAGTTTTTATCAAGTGAACACAGGTCAGGCTCCAACATTGTTGAAGAAGTTTGAGAGGAAACCATTCAACCATTTATTCTGGTCACCATCTGGACAGTTTATTGTGCTAGCTCATTTAGGCTTGACCGGTGGTGCTTTAGAGTTTTTGGATACAAATGACTTCACCATTATGAATGTGGCTAACCATTATCAGGTCTGTACTTATATTCTATGCTATGGTAGTTCAGTCAGTAATGGTGAATGTTGTGCCATAGAACCAATTCTACTTCTAGATTGGTTTTTAGAAATAAGGCTGCTTGACGCATTTTAGTGTTAGAAATTTTGTATTTTTTTGTAATCGTTTGCAATATAGTACTAATAATAATGTTTACAGATGTCTGGTATTGAATGGGATCCGACTGGCCGTTATGTGGTTACAGGAGTTTCTTCATTGAAATGCAAGATGGACTGTGGCTACTATGTTTGGTCATTCCAGGGCAAGATTATTAGGAGGTTGGTTGCTTTTTAATATTGCAGGCTCATCTTTTTATTATGCAACTGTTATAGTCAACAATAATTTTGACAGAGTAATGAAAGAAGGGTTCGCGCAGTTTCATTGGCGACCTCGGCCGCCCACGCTCTTATCTGAGAAGCAACAAAAGGAGATTAAGAAGAATTTGAAAAAGTACTATTCTCAGTTTGAATCAAAGGACCGCATGCGAAGCAGTAAAGCCAGCAAAGTAAGAATGAATATAGTTTTTGCAACTTACAATATCAATAAAATTACAAAATAATATATTGTATGGTAATTATCTTCACTTTGGACCATTTAAATATGACGCATTGAAAGTAATATGACTAGTAGTAAATTTGTTGTAAATAACTTTATTGTACTAAATTTCAGTGACTTCATAGAAATTTCCTTGAAACTTGTTCATATGATCAATTAAATCTATATAATTCGATGATACTATCATTGTGTTTTATGATTATACTGCTGTTTATTAATATAGTACCAATAATTAGAATTTGACAATTATATTTTTTGAAGGGTGTTAAATACATGTTAACATCCTTGTTGATATAGTATATGAAGAGAGATCCTTATATCACTAAAAAAATAATGGAAAGTTTTACTTTATTTTAAAATTAAGACATATTTTATTATAAGCATTAAGTTGAATAACTTAATAACACATTCTTAGAAGTAGAGTGAATCATGTCAGTAGCCTTTTCACTTCGATTCATATCACATCTTTTGTGCAACATTTTTTTATTATATGTTTCATTTTATTGCTAGGAACTGGTTGCTAAGCGCACAGAACAAATGAAGAAGTACGTCGAGTACCGGGAGGCAAAGGTGCAGGAGTGGGCCGAGCAGAAGCCGCGCCGGCTTGAGTTGAGGGATTGTAAGTGTACTTCACAAAAAAAAGATGTAACAACTGTTTTGTTGGGATTTTACAGCTCCATATTCATTTCACACAGAAGGGCAAATGTTGCTTCATTTTCAACCTACAGCTCGCAGTTCGTTTGCGGCCGTCCCGTCTAGGTGACGTCTTTTTTTTATTTTTTTATTTATAGGATAGGGCAGCAAACGAGCAAACGGATCACCTGATCGCTACACCAGAGGAGTCACAGATGCGTTGCCGGCCTTTTAAAAGGGAATAAGGGGGGAAGGGGGGGTTGGGCCTCCGGTACCCTCACTCACTCGGCGAAACACAGCGCAAGCGCTATTTTACGCCGGTTTTCTGTGAGGCCGTGGTATCACTCCGGTCGAGCCGGCCCAATTCGTGCCGAAGCATGGCTCTCCCACGGAAAAAGGAGTCCTTACTGGTCAATTCATTTATTTCTTGATATTGATTTGATTTAATTAGTTTTTTATATAATAATAAAGTAAATCACATTTACAGTCCACTATTGTACATGTCTGGTCCAATGGCAAGATATAATGTTTTTTCTTGTTCTGCGACGTGTTAATTTTAATATCGGAAATATTCTAGACACAACTTAAAACCCTCAAGAAGACAGACACATTATGCAACATAATTTAAGATGCAGATTTTTGGGATAACCAAATAATGTTTATGGGTACACTATAAGTCACTAAAAATTAATATACTATTCAGTGCTCTTCAACATTTTTATTTTGCTTTCAGATATGGATACAGATGGTTTGGATACAGACCAAGTAAATACAGTAGAAGAAGTGGTTGAATTTTTCGTGAAAGAGGAACAGACAATTATCGAGTAATTATCATCCGGGCTCCGTCAGGTCGGGCTGTCCTAGGTCGTATAACTGGGCAATCCGACCAAGTAGCCTTTCGCAGAAGCGTCATTTTAATAAACAGACAGGAATTATAATAAGTTTTTTTGTACCTTCATCCCATTACTTTGTATAATCGTCACAAAATAACGTTTTTTAAGAAGACAGTGCGTTTCCATCATGTACTTCAGTGTGAGATTTTGGTTTATAAATTATACAATAGGTAATGTTTATAGTAATCGTATTAAATTGATATGTTACAAACGTATTGTGCCTTTTTAATACCTATTTTATTAATTTATTTAATTTAAATTGTGATATTCATAGTATTTTCGTATTTACAGGTGTTATTTTGATGATGGTATGAAATAAACTTTTAAGAATGAAAAGGGGATTTAAATGAATTAGTTATCCTATTTTTAATATCACGTACGTTTAATAATGTCATAGTTTTCATCGATAAAATTAACTATGACTTTTCGTTTGTGCACTATATCAGGACACACTGTATAAAGACACTAACAGTAAACAAAACGCAACAATTTGCACAGCTGAATTGCTACCTCAGAAGTGGTTTTTTGAAACTACTGCTGGCTGGCTTATTAAAGGACCTTTGTTATACGACCGTACATAATCAAGAGCGCAATAATTTTATCTAATATCTTAAAACGGTGTCAATTCATTTATATTTGAAAGTACCGCATTTTATTTTGTGGTGAATCGAAAATATAAGATTTATAAAGTAAACAGACATGCCAATGCAGCAGACTTACTACTAGTATAATTTAAGGGGATTTGTCCGGCTCAAAGAAACATAAACAGAATAGATTAGTGGTTCCGTCGCGGTACAAAATATAATCGCAATATCAACATCTACCCAACATAGACCTTTATAGTTCTTATTGAAAACAAAATAAATATAAGCTTAAGTAAACACACTAATTATGTACAAACAGGGTATCAAAGGTCTATATAGAGATTATAATAATAATTGGGACAATCTTATCGAGATGAACAGGCGAGAAAATCTGATTGTTACGAAGGCTGCTACTAAAGTATCCGGAATCTGGGATTTCAACAAAACGCAATATATTGTTCTTTTTTGAAATACTGGCCGCTATTTTTTTTCCTTATCAGGGTGTCCACATTCTGGAAAGTCAGGGACGCTTGAGGTGGTCAGGGATATTGAGGAGCTACCTGGAGAGTCAGGGAAAATTTAAGATATTTGTCAATAAAAATTTCTTGAACTGTAAATTGAAATCCATGCAAAAATTTCCCAATGATTGTAAAATGAGGGATATATTTTATGCTCTGGTTTGATTCTTAATCCAGACCATTGAAGCATTTTTTTAGGTCTGGAGAAAACTACGTAGTTTTTTGCCATTACCTACTAAAATTACTCCTTTCTTGTTTGAAATAAATGAGTATTTACAATAAATAAAGAGTTTTACTTTGACAGGGTGAACTATCAGTCATATTGTGCATATGGACATGTATCTTCAAAATTGGAGTGAACTATGTTATAATTATAGGTTATAACTAGTTTACTCACTTTTAATATTACTTATTCTTCGTATTTAGAAATCTTCTATTTCTTCATACAAAAAGTGCTCATTACTGTTATCTACGAGGAATATAGAAAGTTTACAACACTAGAACTAAAATGAATGCCAAAAAATGTTCATTTAATAAATTGTGGCTATTAGATCCCAAAGTCAGTCCTGAATTTTTTGAATGGCTGAATGATGTTCCAAATGATCCAGGATTATCATTCTGTAAGATATGCTGCAAGTCCATCAAATTAAGTAACATGGGTAAACATGCACATGGTTTCACAAGCCAAAAGACCTACACACGTTAAAAATTATGAATTAAGAAATGTTGGATGTATCAATAAAACACCATGTCATTTATTGTTTTTTAAATATTTTGTGTCTGTGGCATGTGCCGATGCCTTTTTTCTCTTCCGCTCCTTCCGGTTACAAATGGATGGCTGTTCTCTTGATTATTATGATTAATATCCCCTAAGCCGTGTCAATTTAACTCTCTTCTTTCTTATGTTAATTCACCCTTCATCAATATTCTTTGTCATTATTTATTCTACAATCGTATTAAACTTTAATTGGTATCTTTTTATTCTCTGATTTGGTTTTCGCTCTTTAACTTTTTTATATATTTATTTATAGACAGCGAACAGGGTATATTGTTTTTTATTTGTCTTGTTTAATTTTATCCACTTGTACTTTCACGGCCTGGATAATATCATGAGTCGCGCATACTTTATTTTAAAAAAGTATTCTAAGCAAATAAACTCGAGGTTGGCGAAATCCTATGGGCACCGCCATCAAACCCAAAAGAAGAAGAAGAAGATGATTAATATCATGTTATGTGTGGATTGTGTGAAGTAATAAACCAGTTTCAACGAGTACGTCTTGTCTTTTGCTTCCATAACACAAAAAGAAAAATGCAACCAAACATTTCATTATTTACAAAAAAGGTTGAATCTGATGAACCATCAACTTCGACAATTGCAAGCGCCACAGAGACTTCGTCCCTCAATATCGAAAGTTCTTATGACTTCCATAAAAGTAAAGTTACAAAAATGTGTATACCTACATACAAAGACGATGATGTGACATCAGCGGAAATACTATGGGCATTAGAAATTGTTTTTAACAAAATGTCCCTTAATTCTAGTGATAGAACCAGCACTGCATTCAAAAGAATGTTTCCTGACAGCAAAATTGCCGTAAACTTCACATTGGGAAAAACAAAAGCGACATATATAATAAACTACGGAATAGCACCTTATTTAAGAACATGTTAGCAAAAAAATTTAGAAGATTGTCTATTTTACGTAATTTTCTTTGATGAATCACTAAATAAAGTCTCCCAGAAATGTCGAATGGATATTGTTATAAGATTTTGGAACAAGACTACCGAAAGAGTTGAAACAAGGTATTGGACAAGTATTTTTCTAGGGAAGTCGACTGCAAATGATCTATTAAATGGATTTTTAAAGGGTTTGTTAAATCTAGACCATGACAAGTTGTTGCAGGTTTCGATGGATGGACCCAATGTTAACCTGAGCTTTCTTCATAAATTGAAAGCAGAACTTGCTACAGAAAATTCAAAATCTTCATTAATAGATATCGGAGTTTGTGGCTTACACACCGTGAATGGCGCTGTTAAAACCGGACATAAGCAAACTGATTGGGAAATAAACGAACTCTTAAGAACAATGTATAATTATTTTAAAGACTCACCGGCACGTCGAGCTCTGTATACAACAATTACTGGCAGTACAGAATTTCCACAGAAGTTCACTTCAATAAGATGGCTTGAAAATGGCCTTTGCATTGACCGAGCTTTGAAAGTTTATGATAAAGTATTGGAATTCGTTACAAACGCATCTGTTCCAGATAGTCATAATAAGAAAAAGTTAAATACTTATATGAAAGATCTTTTGTTGAAAGCCAAATTAGCTGCTACAAGATCAGGGGGGCAATCGAACTAACAAATCGCAGCTGAAACGAAACCAAATCGTTCCATTCAACCAATCCGAGAGCTAGAATATCACGTCATCGAACAGATGACCTGATATTGTGGCGTTCGGATTGGTTAAGCCGAACGGTTCGGTTGCGTTTCGCTTGTGATTTATTGGTGCAATCGCCCCTCAGTTGTATCAGATTGCGAACCGTTTTTAAAACGATTCCAAAGCGAAAAACCACTTTCGCCTTTTTTGCACATAGCTTTGGTAGAATTATTAAAAACTCTTATGATGAAGATCGTAAAACCCACAAAACTTGATAGTGATTTCATAAATCTGGATTTAAAATACACAGAAAATTTATTGGACACGGAAAAGGTCCAAATTGGCTTTGAAGCAAAGCGTATTTTAAAAGATGCAAAATGTACAGAAAAAGACAAACAGCTGTTCAAACGTGATTTAAAAAAAAATGTTACGGCTTGTATTCAAAAATTGCTAGAAAAAAGCCCTGTTAAGAATAGATTTGTAAAAGGCCTGATGTGTTTTGATCCTAAAATAATAAAGCATGAACCTGAAGTGGCCAATAATCGAGTGGACGCTGTGTTGGAAATTTTGCTTGAATCGGACAAAATTAAGGGATTTGTTGCTGATAATGCCAAAAAGCAATATCAAAAACTGACTACCGAACCCCGAAGTCCTGGAGTCGAAAATTTGAAGAATTTGATAATGATAAAATTGGCGTTGATGAGTTTTACCACTCACTTAGCGGAGATGATAAACAATACGTTCACATATGGAACGTTATGAAGATCTGCTTTATCGTCTCCCACGGAAACGCAAACGTCGAAAGCGGGTTTTCCATTAACAAGTCTCTCTTGGTAGAAAATTTAATGGAAGACTCGCTTATATGACGCCTTAAAAAATATCGGAGGCCCTCAAAATTTTGTTATTACAAAATCTTTAATTACTTCAGTACGAAGCTCACGACGAAGATATCAACAAAATTTAGACAACAAAAAAGAAATTCAGTTAGAAGAACAAAAGAAAATTAAGGAGAAAAAGAAAATTGATGAACAGCTAAGACAGGTAGAAGAGAATAAGAAAAAGAACTTGTAGAATTAGAAGCGTTAAAAAGAGCCTTACAAGTAAAGAAATAGTTTGCCAAATACTGATTATTTTTAATTAGATTTGACTAAACTGACAGCTCGAAATAAGGTGAAATGACAGCTAGCCGTTGTTTATTGACAGATGAGAGATGAACATTGTACTCAGTTGTCAGTTTAGTCCATTTAATTAAAAATCGAGCTGTAGGTACCTACATTACATTTACTTTTCAATGTTTATATTAATTAATACTATTTAAAGTAGGTTCAACTTGATAAGAAGTTTATCTTGTTTTAAATCTTTTTTTAAGATATTTAATGCTGTTTATAAGTAGAAAGTTTAAACATTTTATTTATTTTTATTTTGTTGATTTAATTTGAATTTAAATTTATTAAACATTTTATTTTTTACATTATCATTTTAACTGGATGTCTTAATTTTGTTAAGTCTTAACTTGTTTGTTACTAATTGTGTAAGTTGTTAATAACAGAACATAAGTAAGAAACATTTATACTAACGCCATTTAAAGTAGGTTTAACTTGGAAAGAAAATTATCGGGTTATTTTTCTTGAAAAAAATAAAGGTTTGTTCCATATATCTGTCATATTAGAAGTTTTAAATTTGTTTATTTTTATTTTGTTTATTTTTCCGAACATTAATTGATTTAAAATTTTTAACTGAAAGTGTTCATTTCGTTCTTAAGTCATGAAAGTTACAAAATTGTTTCTAGTTGAGTACTTACTCAACTAGAAACAACTACTCAGTTGATAAAAGAAAATAAGTGATAAATGCTGATCTCATTAATTTTACTTAGTCATTAATAGAACGACCATTTAAAATCTTTGACATAAACGTTTGAGTAAAAATTACTCTATGTATCTTTTTACCAAAATCCGTTCAGCCGTTTTTGCGTGATTGAGTAACAAACATCTCAACATCCACACTTTCGCATTAATGATATAAGGAGAAAAAAGATTTTTTACCGTAGTAAAAATTACACTAAGTTCCTCCTCGGGTCTCAAACTATCTTTATACCAACTTTCATTAAAATCCGTTCAGCAGTTTTTGCGTGATTAAGTAACAAACATCCAAATATCCACACTTTCACTTTTATAATTATTCATTAGGATTTTTAAAACATATGACTGAGATTATTATATTTTCCAATAAGAAGTATTATTTTGTATTTTCTTTTTTAATTTATTTTAAAGTTTAATGAGTATTTAGAGTTTATTGATTTAGTATTATACAATTATATAAAGCCGGTACTATAATGTAAGACTGAAATTAAATTAGACTGATAATAATTTGTAATTAAATAGATGTAATTTTGAAAAGCAATAAATTGATTAAAGAAAATAAATAAATGGAAATACCCCATCCAGAGTTTTAGTTGATTTTGTTGTAAAAACATACACTCACACACGAAAAACTCCTAAGTGTCGGGACAACCTCAGCTAAGGCTTTATCCGGCCTTTTGATTGGGGATAATCTATACTATTAATACCTACTAATATTTAAATGCGAAAGTAACTCGGTCTGTCTGTCCGGCTTTCACACTAAAATTACTGAACCGATTTTGATGAAATTTGGTACGCATATAGTTTGGACCCCGGGAACGGATTCAGGATACTTTTTACCGCGGTAAAATATCTCTTTCGCGTGGGAAAATGCGATAACAACAGCCAAACCATTTCTGGTGTAATTGGGGAGGGTTTTGTAAGTCATGGGAAACGAAATAAGATAATTTTACTGAGGTAAAACAGTTCTTTCCTGTGGGAAAAACGAATTTAACGCGGCGAAGCCGCGTTCGGAAAGCTAGTTTTCAAATAAAATTAATTATTAATTATGTATTCATTCATTAGAGTTTTACCACGATATTTCCTTAGTCCTATACCTATATGATACAAGATAGACTGTTGAATATTCTAATATTATTTGTTTTAGCAAAAAAGTGTTAGATTTTTTTGTACAATTACGTTTCAGGAACAAAAGTCCTCCTTTTTGATGAAAAAGTCATTCTATTTGCTGAAAAAGTCCCACGTCCCCACTTGGGGGCCTGCTATTGTTTTATTATTATTTTTTAATTGCCAACACTTCTCATTGTGTTATTAGAGCGAGTAAATGACTTATTTTAAACAAAATGTTTTAATTAGTTTGGTCAGGGAAATTTGAAAAAATGGTCAGGGATAGTCATGGAAAGTCAGGGATTTTCTTTAACCAATAACTGTGCACACCCTGCTTATGTGTTTTGTTCTGATGGGTTTAAAATGTGATATCGCTGAAATGATGGAACTTACACGTGAAAATATTCGTGCAATGATTTATTACGATTTTCGACGTGGTTTAACGCAACAACAGTGCGTAGATCAATTAACTTCAACTTTTGGTGTTGAAGCTCCATCAAAAACCACTGTGTATCACTGGTTTAGTGAGTTCAATCGTGGACGGAGTAAGCTCACGGACGAAGTTAAGGAAGGTCGCCCGAAATCGGTCGTTGTGCCACAAAACATTGAAGCTGTACGAAAACTAATTATGCAAGACCGTCATGTTACGTAGGTATCGCGAGATAGAGGCTACTCTGGGCAATATGTATGACAAGCATTAATAAAATATTACATAAACATTTGTTCGTAAAAAAAATTTGTTCGCGTTGGATACCGCACAACTTAACTCAGCATCAAAAAGAAGCTCGCGTCGAATGGTGCAAGAATATGTAAAAAAAAATTTGCGGAGGTGACTCAAAATCTGTATAACATCTACACAGGTGGTGAATCTTGGATCTATGCGTACAATCCCAAAACTAAGCAACAATCTACAGTTTGGGTGTTTCAAAATGAGCCGAACCGTACTAAAGTGACTCGTGCAAAAAGCACTTTAAAGCAAATAATGGCCTGTTTTTTTGGTATTAATGGTCATGCGGCTACAATATTACTGGAGAATCGTAAAAGGTCAATTCGGAGTGGTACACGACCATTTGTTTGCCGGAAGTATTTGAAGAAATACTTAAAAACAACAAGCGACGCAGAATCATTCTACACCACGACAATGCCAGCTGCCACACATCACGCGAATCAAATACATTTTTGGAGGGTCAAAAATAGAATTGATGGGTCATCCACCGTATAGCCCAGACTTTTGACACCTAATGATTTCTATTTAATCCCAAATTGTCGACCCGTGAAGATGCCGTCGATGCGTTCAAACAGCACGTTTCAGAGATACCGCAATCAGAGTGGAAAAAATACCTGCTATAAAAATTGGTTTCAACGTATGCAAAAGTGTATCGATCATCGCGGTGAATACTTTGAAAAACAATAAACCCATATTTAGCCATATACGTTTGTTTCATTTTTCTTTTCCGGATACATAAGTAGCAACCCTCGTATGTAGTTCTATAAGAACAACCGTTGGATGGAGACCAATAAATGAAACCTTTAAAAAGGTTATTTTGATTGAAATGAAATTGTTCGATATATAAAACAAGGAAAAATGTGTCTGGACGTGGCAATAGCGTGGTGTTCGATATATGCCCCTTAGATTTAACAATTGGCGTGCTTCATTATTGTATTTATATTTTAGCTCTTATTTGTACATTATATGTGATTTTGAAGGCAGGGTACATATTATGTAATCTACCATCGTCACGGTTCATATTCGTCTGCAATGAAGGGTACGGAGCCTCTTCTATATTATGTTGTCTATTCAATGTTAGGATGAGTCAATTCGATTACACAGGCAGCTTTAAATTATTTCGCACCTCTGCAGGTTGTCCAAATGTTTTTTGCCAACATAGGAGTTGGGATTCTAAAAACGAAACATATTAACGGACACGACACGATCGACCTCGAGTTATCCGAATTCGGAGGCTACCGACGACGCCCCCCGGCCACGAAAGGGGCGTGGTCCCTCCTGGGTCACCGTATCTGTCCGGTCGGTCCGCCGGCGACCCGCGGCGGCGCCGCAGCTGTGCAACCGAGCCCGGTGCCGCCTCCTTCGAGCGGGATCAGAGCCATCTCCCGACCCCGCTCGGCGGCCTCCTTCTGGAGCATCACTGCTTCACAGAAGAAGGCCACAGCCCTCCAACCTCCCTTGTCCGCCAGTATTGCCGCAATCAATGCCAGCGGAAACAGATCTCGCCCGATCTCTGCGACTAAGACTAGGCGCTCGGAGGCCCACGCGGGGCACTCCGCCAGCGTGTGCCGGGCCGAGTCGAGGTCGGATGCGCAGTGGTGGCAATGTGTCGATCCCCCCCGTCCTATTCGACACAGATACTCACCGAAATAGCCGTGCCCGGTGAGTAATCTGAGCAAACGGTAGCTGACCTCCTCCTTCCCGTGGAGTCAAGCTTCGAGGTGCGAGAGTACGGCACCGACGGCCCGCTGGCTTGCGCAGATCCGTAATTCGAGCTGCGCACGCCAGGCCGCCACAATCCGTCGGTGCCACTCCCGCCTAGGCACTTCGTGCGCGGGTTCGAGGGCGCTCCCCCCATCGCTTCCCCGGTCGACACGCCGCGACGCATACGTCGCCGCGTACATGTCGGCCAGGATTCGAATGGGGGGGAGCGTCCCAGAACCGTCGCCGCCTCGTACGAGATGGTACGGTAGCCGATCCGTATGTACGATCCGTATGGCCATTATCCGCTGCAGCCTCCGTAGTAGAGCTTTGCAGCGGGGGCACCTCGCGCAGTCTCGCGACCACACGGGGACCCCATACATAGCCACGGATCGCAGGACGCCCTCATACAGGCGGCGTTCCCTCCGTTCCCCGAGATTGGGCAGCAGGCGATGCAACGCACCCGCCACCCTTTTAGCTCGGGGGACCAACTGCACGAAGCGCTCCTCGAAGCGACTTATACGAGGGGTGATCCAAAAGTAATGAGAATAGGTATATTAAAATAACTATATACTTAAAAATTAAATTTATTTTTCTACATAATCTCCTAACAGTTCGCATGTTTGTTTTTGTATTTTCCGAACGTTTTTCCTTCTATCTTTCTTCTTTCTTTCTTTCTAATAAGATTTATGAATAAGATCTTTTTGGTACAATTATATAGTAAACAGTCAGTATTTTAGTTAGGCACTAGCTTTCTTCCACCTAGGAATGCAGTTGGCATGTATCTTAGGTATGCATGCTGTAATGCTGGATGGTGGCTTAGTGTAGTTAAGACATGGTTGGCGTCACATTCTGCTACAGGAAGTCGCAATCTGTTGAATCGGCACGAACACGATACAGTGTTTCTACTGCAGTGCAATGCAATGACGTAACAGTGCTAAATGTCATCATAGATGGCTGCGTAGAGCTAAACCGAATTTCAGCGGATGAGGTCGTATAATTCTTTTAGCTTTACTTGAGCTAAGTCGTCCGAGACTTATTTTTGAAAACAGCCAAGGTTCATGTATCGAATTATATGGCTAAGAGTAGATTTAAAAAAAAAATCTTTAGTTTTCTTTTAATATCCATGAAAGTAATCTGGATCTTTCAAGCCCTCTACGTTGAATTTAAAACTTTTCATGGAAATATTGCGACAAAATGTTCTTGTGATATGTAAAAACTTAATGGAAGCGCGCATGAGCAGGGCGTCTTAGTTCTCGCCTGAACTCCATTCAGCCGCGCCGCCCTTCAGTGTGGCTCGACTCTCCGAACGCACGCCTGAGGACGTTTTCCGCGCTATATGAACTACGAACTAATTTGAATTTATTCGCCACGAGCGAGCAAGTAACTTCGTGTGTAGTGTGACGCGTTGAAAAGAGGTTGGATGAAAAAAAGTTTTAGTGTCTAGTTATTTTGTCCATGATTTGGCTGACAGAAAGCTGTAAATAAATCTACCGGTAAGTACTAATTTAATGTTAGTTGTTTTTTATTATATTCTATTAAAACGACGCATTTAATTAACATTTTTTCTTTTTTCAAATTATTATTAGGTAGTTAACATATTTATTTATTTTATTTTATAAATCATATACATCATAAAATACTTTTAATGCAGTTCAGCTTCTCTCGTGTTCACTTAAGCCAAAACAGTCTTAATTAAAAAAGATGCGGAGCACGGATAGATACCATCCGTCACAAGCAAAGTGTGCCACGCTTGTCAGCTGAAAGAATTTATTTTCATTAAAACTAGGACCTATCGACCTAATTGCTGCAGTGGAAAATTGTTTCCTTCAGAAAACACATTGAGAGAAAAATGATAGAGTAATAAGAAAACGTGTTTTTGTACAATAATATTATTATTATACAGAAAATGTTAGGCATCTTTACGACTATACGGTTTTATGACTACATTTAGATCTGATCGGTGGAGATCGGATTGCGAAGCAAATTTTAAAGTAAATGTAAGTTTACGTGTTTTCTATACATTTTATCATTTTGAGTTTGTATTTATTTAGACTTTCAAGTTGATGCAATTTCCGTAATATAAATATGTCTTTAAAGTTCACTCTTAATTTAGGGTCTATTTCATTTTAATGGCTTTTGTATTGGTATTTTATTCTCACCGAGCATAAAAACTCGAAAAAAATGTTTTTATTTAGTTTTTGTGTTATATATATATATATATATATGTTGTACCTTAGAAAGCTATATATATATATATATATATAATATATATATATATATATATATATATATATATATATATATATATGTTGTACCTTAGAAAGCTAAGGGTTTGGGAAAGCTCGCTGAAAGGTTCCCGAACAGCGAGTATGAATAAAAACAGCCACAGAAAATTACAAGCAAAAGCAAAGCGTCAATGTGAGTGTAATAGTTAGCTTGAAATTTATGAAACATTTTGTACACTCACTATGCTGCTGTTAAACAGTAGTTGGTTATAAAAAAAACTAAATAAATCTAGATAAATTATATAAATATTCTGTGCTTTATGCACATTGAATGGGAGTCCATAATTTATGCAACAAATAATTTGACAAATTAAAAATGTACAGAAGACTGTAGAAAGACAATTCATAAGCAATGCAGTTAAATAACCGAAATATAATTAGTGTAGAATAGAAATTAACATAAATGTAACTAAAATCAAAGTAAACTATTTGGTTTGACAGACTATGTTTGCGGCAGCTATTATTAAGCTCTATTTTTTCTTACACAAATTTAAAAAAAAAATCTATAAAAATAAGATACATGTTATTTTTATTTATGGTGAACCCTTCTAGTTAAAAGCCTTCTCGATTGCTCTCCAGTTTTCGCTATTCCTCGAAGTCTTTATCGATTCTTGAGCGGTAACTTCTATTATATGATCAGCCCATTCCATTCTTGGGCTTACTTCTCTTTTCAGGTGGACCCTGTGTGCTGTCTTCTCGGTTCCAGAGTCTATCTCTTGTCCTTATGTCTTGTTGCTAGGTCAACCCAGCGTCACTTGAGTTTTTGACCATGTTGTACAGTGATAGCCCATTTTGTTTTCTCAATTTTTTTTTGTATTATCTAGTTAATTTTTAATTGCTTCTTTCTGTCATATTGGCCAATTATAAATCTGTGGTTTTATGATTACTAGTATGTTTTTAGCTCGTAATTTATCTTTGATATTGCGTCGAATATAATGATACTGGGTCTGTCGAAATCTATCCAAACCTTTGAAAGATACAAGGTATAAAGTGAATAAAGAAAGTTATACACACAATATATCAAATCGCGAAAAACATAATTCTTCCTTTTTCAGTCGGGTAAAAAGTTTGTGTGATTTCTATGCATAGGTTAGCTTCACAAAAAGGATTCAAAGCTATTGGAAAATATACTTTTTTTATATGTATATAAGCCGGCCCCGGTTAAAAGCGTGGTTGTTTCAGCGAAAAGTACGTTATGTTAGACAGTGGGGCTTCGCCGACCTTATCAATATTTCAAGAGCAAATCGTTGTGTCACCTTCAAAAATACTACAACGATAAGTTTATATGATATATTATTTAATCTGTATGACGAGAAGTGCTGTAGTGCGTTGCTGTTTAGTGTGCAATTGTTAAATAAAGTTAAGAAGTCTTTAAAAAAATAATTATGATTAATATATATATATATAACACATACATTACACATACATTATATATATATATATATATATATTATATATATATATAATATATATATATATATATATATATATAATATATATATATATATATATATATATATATTATATATATATATAATGTCATCTTGGTTGTGTTTCCAGACTTGGCGACCGTAGTTTTCGCTCCTTAATTGTTTTGGTTATTGGTTAAAGCCACAGTGACATCCAAATTTGTGAAGTTTTATATTACAGCGAGTATTCTGGTTGCTGCGGCAGAAAATATTCCCATACCAAAATTTTGTAGTAATCAATATTATCTTGAACGTTCAAACTCACTACTTTTTTATAATCTATATATAGATGTATGTTGATAATATCTATATATATAAATAATATAATCTATATATATAAGTTTATATGATATATTATTTAATCTGTATGACGAGAAGTGCTGTAGTGCGTTGCTGTTTAGTGTGCAATTGTTAAATAAAGTTAAGAAGTCTTTAAAAAAATAATTATGATTAATATATATATATATATAACACATACATTACACATACATTATATACAGTATGGGGTTCTTCAAAAAGGGAGTAAATAGGTTTTTAAAAAGGTCGGCAAAGCGTTTGTGATGCCCCTGGTGTTGCAAGCGTCCATAGGCGACGGTGACTGCTTACCATCAGGCAGGCCGTAAGCCTTTTTGCTACCGTTGTAGTATAAAAAAAAAAAAAAAATATAAATTCAAATTATAATAAAATTATTATTATTAAATGAATAAATTAAAACTTAATAAAATAAAAGGATACCGACAATTGTAAATCGGACTCGCGCACTGGGGGTAAATTATTTTTAAACGATATTACCAATTTTTTTATTTTTTTTGTGAATCATTCGTTTATACAGTTTCCCACAGTCTTTACACAGTTTTCGGCCGTTATTAGTAACGTTTGATATATTCAATGCAACTCTTTTGATAAGTATATTCTCATAATAATGTTATCATTAATTTGTTGTATTATTAATTTATAAAGTTAATTAAGTGATCTGATAAATAAATAGCTCTTTACATGTTTTCGCCAGTGGACGGTCCTTGTATTGTATTACCTATATAAATCGTACCAGAACATTCTTATACATTTATCTTTTAGTTATTACACGACAATTTGAATTAATAGTACACATGCAAAATTGTTTGGCAATCATTTTAAATCCAAGAATTCTGGCTGGTAAAATAATAAAAGAAATAATCATAAAATATCACTTGTATATTGTTTTTTATTATTAAGTTCTCGAAAAAGTGTTATAAAATTGAACGATACAGTTTGCGACCTCAATAAAACTGGAAATTATTCAACAGAATTTTCTGAAAGTTAGATCTCTGGCTATTTTCTTCGGAATTTAAACAGACTACGAGTACGAGTCCGAGTACGAGTACGAGACACGCGATTAGTTATTAAAATTAGATACATTGGCTAATGCAGCATTTTTCAATAGCAAGTTGTAAAGCTGTACTGGTGTCCGAAAACACATCATCACCACGAATCCTAATAACACTCACAGACTTATTAAATACACGTTCATTTTCCAATTATATTGACATTCGCAATGATAATAATCAATAAGTCGCGTGATCACGTGATATCTGTTTGTGGCTTTGAGTTGGGCGTCCTATGTTTTTCACCTGGACGGAACTTACGTGATATATTTTCTACTTTGTTAATGTTAACTACAGTTGTCCTAAAAAAAGCATTATCGACACGATTGCTTTTCAGGGTGCTATTAAGTTGTTATAATTTAAGATAAAAACATAAATAAATTTTGTTATTTATATTTAATATTTTAGCTACAAAATGGTTTAGCTATTTTTCGCCCTTAACCTCATTTTAGGATTCAAAGTCCTGTGTGCAATTCCCGATGGTCGCCACGTAAGTACACGAGATTAGTATGGAAGACTGACGTAGCCTTGTGAACGAAGAGCCTTATACGGTCTAGCTCCAGGTTTGCTTTTGCGACACAAATTGGATATTAGAAACAAGCTCATTTATTAACGGCATGAGAATATGCTGATTATATGGCAGCTACGTTTACTGTCAGATCACAGTATTCTAATCTTAATTAACATGTCAGATCCTGTATAATGTGTACGTACTAATTATAAGTTAACCAAATCAAAAGCCTTGCTTGTCGATGCCTTGTTGTCGTATGTTGCGGTTTCCATATTGTGTTACATACAGCGATGGTGTTGATCTCCTAGCTTTATAACTATATAACTAAATTTATATATAACAAATAATATTTACTATAGGAAGACATACCTGTACTAAGTGGAGTAACAAACATATATAATAAACAAAGTGGCAATTTGATCCCCATGTGTACAAAACATACTTAGAGTAAATTGAAATTCTACTATCTATGAAAAGATCAAACGTGAAATTACTCAAATTTTAGATCATTAACAACGCTGTTAATGTCGTTATAACTTATAATGTAAATGACAAACACAGTGTTTGATTTATTTTGTTTGATTTTCATCCGCGCGTAACTCAGTTGTTGTTTTGTTTACAAGAGTAACAATTTGTATTGTGAAATCATTGTTTTGTTTGCCGAAGAATTTCTCTGTACAAATATCTGTGTGCGATGTATGTAAATTAGAGTCGGCCAACTCAATCACACCTAGCCTAGAAAATTATTCCAAAGTTTTGACGCAGTAATTGTTGGAATTGTAGTTATTTGATTTTCGCCCGCGGATTTTTGCCACTTTACTGTCTGTACTAAAGAGATATAAAATATAAGACATATGTTATTTTCATATTTATAATGTGTATTTGTAGAAAATTTGGGATAAGAAAGCTATTTACATTAATTTCAAGTAAAAAATGTATATATGTCCTTTTTGAATATTGTTACTGCTCCATATGATTAGTTTTGGAAATGGTCGTCTTAACAATATTATAGCGAACAATAATAAAGTTATTGAACCTGGGAACAGATTGTGGAAAATTACCAGAAGTAATCGTTGGCATGGTTCGAATAAAATATTCATTATTTTCACGATTAGTTGTCGATATAGTTATTGAGTAATTTTTGCTTGAACCATTGAAGGGAGCAGTTCTTTTTATATTTCTCAAATGCAATGCAATATCAAGAGAAACCTATGCAAAATATTTGTGAATTTATTTCGTTAAAGTGATACTTAACAAAAACTATGACAAAGCATGACTTGTTAAGATAGATCAACAAAAGAATAACTCATTTTGAAACAAGATTTCAAGAAGAAGCCCTTGATAAAAGTCGTCGACCAAGATCTTGAATATGGTTTTCTTTTATTTCTATAAATACCTACCCAATCAGTGCGCTTCCGTTTTGCTACACAGCGTCGCTATGTAATTTGACATCCGAATGAAAATTGAATACTTATTGGATTTATCCGAGACAATAGTATGCTCGAAAATGACATGCGGGTCTTTGACCGATGACATTGTCGTGACGAAAATATTGACGCACTGTCGTATCACGAGTTCTTCATTTGGTACAACAGAACCATTTGGCCAATTAGTGAATGGTGAATCAAACCGATGTAACAGAGATGTACAACCATGTCCTGCAAAACAGTAATAAGAAAGCTTATGCTTACTATCAAAAGCAAATAAATGCATTTTAGTAATAATTATTTGTCAATACGTTGTCTGTATTTTAGACGCTTTTCTAAGTAAAATCGAATAAGTACGTTTGTTTGGAGATCTGAACCGAGGGGCAATTTGTGGCTGAATTAAAATAAATATATAAAAAAAATGTTATAAATATGTTTTTGAGTGTAATGAGACATCCTAGGAACAGAATCCGTTGAAATGTCGTCACTATCCGGAGTAGGTTCGTTGAACAAAAGAGGGGGCTTGTTGCCTGTGAACAAAATACAACGTTAAAATAAAATTAGTCTCATATGTAGGAAAAAACATGTTCTAATTATATTTTTGTGGCACATTAGCTGTTACTTCTCCAATTTAATATGATGCGGTTTAACAGTAAAATGGGTTTTGAGTGAAAAAACTTTGACTATAACATAACACAATGATAAAAGTTGTGAAAATGATAAAACAAGTCCTTGTATGCAACATTATAAAGTCTGTCTTTGGGTATTAACAGATAATTAGACGTTCATGAATTTAGCATTCGTAAGTCAGAGTGCAATTTAGGACAAGAAATATAGTCGGTAAAACTCCCGATTACACGAAGGACGAGCGACAGGAGACAGACATTCGGGTGCACGCGCTCATCTCATATCACTTGTTGTAATTTAAGACAAAAATATTGATTATGTTAGAATATGACAATTTATTAGTATTGAGCTTTAGTAAGTTGCTTAATTTAAAACTATTAAGTGTATGGGTGTGCCTAGTTGTGTAATTGGGCAACAAACTCACTTTTACATTATCATTATCAAATATTTTTTAAAAATCGTCTTCTTAGAACATTTATAACTAAACTCAAGAGGGACTAGCCGAACAAATAATCATAAAGGTTCATCTCCATCAAGAATAGCATTAAACTAGTTAAATATTAGATAAACAAGTAATTGTTTTTTGGAAGTTATGTTCTAGACTTTAAGTTCATTTACTTTTTTCAGGTTTTAATTATAAAATTGTTTTAAAATATTAAGTCTTCTATAATGCTTTAACAAGTATTCCTTTGTTGCTCCCAGGACTGACTGCAGTTTGTGCGAATAGGTTTTTCGAGTGGGAGGCATATGCCGTAAACCGTAACATTGGTAGCCGTCCTATAAGGTGGACTATTTGACATATTCTTGTATAATAATGAAATGTGAAAAATAATCTTAATTTTTTTCGACTTTTCGCCATGACGTTCAGGAATACAAGCCGTGCTGCAATTAACAAAGCGTGCCTTTTTGCTACGTGGACGGTGCACGAATGGCGACCGAGTGTGATTATAGGTACTCTTCTCAATTTAGATTCAGAGAGTAGGAAGTAATTCTTTCCTGATAATGGATTCTAAATTGGATGCTAACCTTCTGAACGCTTTTCAACGTATTCCAATTCAGGATCCGGAATGCTAGAAAGTGTAATAGCGCCTTAACTCAAAACAAATTTAGAATGTAGAAGGATTTGAGGAATGTTTCTTAATAAACTCTTAAGAATAATGCCATTTGAAATGAACGGCAATTTAAAAAACAAAAATATATTTAGTTGTATACTATACTGGTATTTGGGGCCATTTAAAAATAAGCGATTGGATACTTAATATTTTGTTGTATTCTGAACTTTTAGTATATATAGTTTAGTATAATAAATGAATTTGCTAGAAGTATTATTAGGGAGCTAGTTTACATGTTTGATTTAAGTATATTGCATAATATTTTTTAAAAATGTCTTTTTAAAAATGTTGATTTATGATATTCGACATACGTGTTACTTTATTTTGAGATAAGTTAATTTTGTTAGATATGTACAGTGTTTTTGCAGATATAAATACTCTTTTTATATAGTTTCTAACATAATTGAACAAAATAAAATCATTAGAAATTGCTTTTAATGCGCACAATTCAAACAGTCTTCTATGACTTTTATATATGCCTGGTGTAGCACAATCACGAAATGATTTTTTCTTACTTTTAATTTTAATGACTTTTCACTTAAATGCATCATAACATTCTTTTTTAAATTAAAAGGTTATTAGTATTTGCTATCATGTGCGACAAACTTACGCATTGATTGATTACATTCCTCTTAAATTTATCAATACCATGTTTTATTATGATATGATAGACACGATGGTGCTAAGAGGCTAGCTCCGCTGTAGTCAGAATTTATGTAACTAATAACTAACTGATCCTTTGCTTTACAATTACTGAAGATGTTGTCTAAACAAGTAGCTAACGTTGGTGTAATGCGAATTGGTGCTTGAAATACAAAATGAATATAAAAAATCAAAATAAATTAATGAAACTATTAGATTGGCTTGAAACAGCTAAAATATTTATATTAAAGTCACCACATACTGTAATATATTTTTGTTTTTCTAAATACATATTCTTCGTGCATCTTCCATAACGGATTCAACCTCTAAATAATTTCCCGAAGGGGTTTGTATACACAGATTACAATAAAATTATCAAGTTCCAAGTAAGACCACTCAATAATTCGTTCAATAGAGAGGACTATTAACTCACATTCTTGTAATTATCCAAACTAGCAATCCCAACTAATATTATAAATGCGAAAGTGTGTTTGTTTGTTTGTTTGTTTATTTGTTTGTTTGTTTGTTTGTTTGTTACCTCTTCACGCTTAAACTACTGGACCGATTTCAAAAATTCTTTCACCTTTGGAAAGCTACATTCTCCCCGAGTAACATAGGCTACTTTTTATCCCGGAAAAATCGACAGATCCCACGGGATGCGCAATAAAGGCTTCGCTCAAAAACTACTGCACAGGTTTTTATGCGGTTTTCATCAATAGATAGAGTGATTCTTGAGGAGTTTTGCGGCATTTTTTATCTCGGAAAAACGGATAGTCCCACGGGAAGCGCGATAAAATCTTCGCACCATAAACCGACTTCCGCGTATATGTAGCCGTGGGCAAAAGCTATGACCCTTAACCCTCTATACACCCAATCCCGAAATCCACGCGGGCGAAGCCGCGGGCAGAAAGCTAGTAGTTCATATTTTGATGAACAAGCCGATTGATTGATTCTATAGACAGACTATAAGTCAAATCTCTTGGGGTGTTTGTTGGGGTGTTCAGTCTGAGGCGATAGATGGGTCGAGCATATATCGCGTTATTCCCCCAAACGCTGCCCAGATGTGTTGGATTCGTCGATTGACCTTTTTCTGGGAATTGGAACTACCTAGTTGGACTATTTGTTCCAGGTAAACATACTAATGAACAACTTCCAGTCATAAGTGGTTGTTACAAATCAAATCAAAAGTATCGGTTTCGAGTTCTGGTCCTGAAGGTGGACTGACATAGGCCTAGCGTGACTGCAAAAGTTGGATATATCAGTAGTCTATATAGTGCCTCTGAAGAGACTGAAGCACGACCCAGATCTTGACGGATGCAAAGGCTTTCTAATAGTACCTATAGAACCAATGTATCCTCAACCTCTCATTGGATTTCAGATAGTCTCACAAAACATCTGTGAATTCTGCTCAATTCTTTTTCGAGTTTCAGAAGTTCAGAGTGTCATCTTGAAATGGAAGTTGGATTCAAACTACATCTATAATTATACCAGCTAAGGAAACTAGTATCTATACTTCAGCCATTATGGCCATCCGCCAAATGTCGGATGATGTGTTATATAGTGTATTTCAATCCAAACGATATTCCAGCACATAAATATACCGTTAAGCTACAATTAGCTTACCGGTATATTTATGTGCAATCACAATAAACAATATTTACATGGAAATTCGTTGAAATCAAAGTCTCTTAAGTATCTTCATTCATCTTCAGTTTTAATGTTTAATGTTAATAAAGGATAATATTTTAATAAATTTTGGATTCTACTTAGTTTGATTCGAAACAAAGTGTCCAGGTTGATAGAAATATAGATCTATTGATGTCTATTGAACGGTCAATGGCATGACTACAATAAAGATTGGTCTGATTTTTCACATTAAATATCCTAAAAATGCATACCTAAATGAAACATTCTTTTTCGTTGTTTATTATATTTACTTAATTTTTTATTGCGTGTACTAGAAGCTAGCTATGCGTCCTAAATGGAAGGTTTCATAAATATACTGTATAATATTATTGTGCGTGCCGTAACTGATAATAAAAATAATTTTATGTAGACGGAGCCGGAGTGAAAATTAATTGATTCATTGAAAACATGTGTTTTTATTTTATCCAATTTGGGTGAAGAGCAAGCGCACAGCTAAGTGTTAGACACTAATTTTGTGCGGTCAGCTCAAAAATTACCAAAAAATATTATGTATATTAACAAACAATTAATTCAAATGTTTTATAATTACTTTATCGTTGGTCAATAATGATTCATTTTCATTACCCATATTGTCAGTAACCGAACTGTAGCTACTTCAGACAATCAGAATTCATCATGATCAGCCAAGAGGCATCCACTGCTGGACAAAGACCTCCCGAAGCATCTAAATATAGTTTGGTCTTACGCTCCTAGTATTTGGCGTCGTATGGTAGATCGCTGTATGGCCGCAGTATGATACGATCTTCACCAATTTATCGGTCCACTTTGTTGGTGATCTAGGGACTTTGCATTTGCTAACATACACTTACCATTCGAGAACTTTCCCGCCCCAATCTATTCTACGAACAATCTGCTCTGCCTACTGTTACTTAAGGTTTGTAAATCTTTCTTCTTAACCACAAAATCTTTGGGATTAATTATGTAATAAATTTATTTTTAAAATTATAACGCGTTCCTAAACTTTTTAGAAGTTTAAATAGAAAAAAAGTGATTAATTTTCTAATTTTGTAAGATTTTCGCTTCAATTTTCTGTGTTCATTTTGTTAGCATAATTCAATAAGTCTGCGAAGTTTCAGAACCTATTCTAAAACTTTGGCAAACAGCGGCTAACTCAATATTTATGCGACACATTTAATATTTTGAGTCGAATCTATAATATTAGCTTTGCTAACTCTCTACTTGAAACAACGTTGAAGATTTCACATAACAAATCCAACAAAAGTTGACATTAAAAAAAAAATCTTGCAATTATTATCTTATCAGTAAAAGAGTAGCCTATCGAACCCTGCAAGATCAGGGGCATCGCAAGCGCATTGTCAACCGTTCAAAAACCTATTTACTGCCTTATTGAATAACTCCATACCTAACTCCCCGGGGAAAACCTCGGCAGGGAATTCTTTCCGGATCGTGCGGATTATCGGAGCGTGCGCAGGAGGTTATTCCTCTGAACCGCACTATATGTGACCACTTAGGCTCCAGCGTGTGAGGATGTACACCTTGGCGACGGCGAGCAGTAATAATATTAAAACTGTAATTTTAAGTTTTAAAGTTTTACTCTGTTGTTTTACATTGTATTAAATAAGAAACAGTAACGTTACTAAAGTAAAAGTTAGATTTCATAAGATTGAATAGATTTGAGAAAAATGTATTAAAGGGTGCTAAGCTAAGTTTGCCTATGTACTCAAGCTTGTATTACCCAAGCTTAATAAAAAATATGCGTCGCTTGATAATTTCCTCCCTTATAAAGGTTTTGGCGGCATCTCATTTCGTCGAGCAATTAATTTTCAAACTTGAGGGTCCCTTCGTAATTATAGAGACTAGGAGACAAAGTCTGAAAAATTCTTACGTCCCTTACTGAGTGCTTGGAATTTTTTCTACATTTAGGTCAAGTGAATCTAAGATAGGTTTTACTTATATAACTACATACTCAGTTGTATATAGCTCGAAATATTAATCTTTTATGTCACCAGTAATAAGAAATTTTCAATATTATTTACTCAACTTTAATATATACTCAGTCATGTTACGTATCGCGAGATAGAGGCTACTCTGGGCATATGTATGACAAGCATTAATAAAATATTACATGAACAGTTGTTCGTAAAAAAAATTTGTTCGCCTTGGACACCGCACAACTTAACTCGGCATCAAAAAGAAGCTCGCGTCGAATGGTGCAAGAATTGTTAAAAAAATTTAACGGAGGTGACTCAAAATCTGTTTATAACATCTACATAGGTGATGAATCTATGATCTATGATGCGTACGATCCCGAAACTAAGCAACAATCTACAGTTTGGGAAAACACCCAAACTGTAGATTGTTGCTTAGTTAGCAAAATGAGCCGAACCCTACGAAAGTGACTCGTGCAAAAAGCACTTTAAAGCAAATGGTGGCCTGCTTTTTTGGTATTAATGGTCATGTGGCTACAATACCACTGCAGAATCGTAAAACGGTCAATTCGGAGTGGTACACGACCATTTGTTTGCCGGAAGTATTTGAAGAAATACGTAAAAACAACAAGCGACGCAGAATCATTCTACACCACGACAATGCCAGCTGTCACACATCACGCGAAAAAAAATACATTTTTGGAGGGTCAAAAAATAGAATTGATGGGTCATCCACCGTATAGTCCAAACTTGGCACCTAATGATTTCTATTTATTTCCAAATGTAAAGAATAAATTACGTGGTCAACGATTTTCGACCCGTGAAGATGCCGTCGACGCGTTCAAACAGCACGTTTCAGAGATACCGCAATCAGAGTGGAAAAAATGCTATAAAAATTGGTTTCAACGTATGCAAAAGTGTATCGATCATCGCGGAGAATACTTTGAAAAACAATAAACCTATATTTAGCCATATACGTTTGTTTAATTTTTCTATTCCGGATACATAAGTAGCAGCCCTCGTACAGTTGTCCAACCATGTCATAAAATTTGGTTTAGGCGTTGGTGACTTCAGATATTCGGAACTGTCCTTTTACTTATGCGAACCAAAGCTCGGGTTCCTCAGACCAGAATGGTAGCAGACTAGTCTATTTTGAAAATATCCATATCATTTGTCGATATTTGCCCATTACTAGTTTTAGAGGTTCCAGATACTTGGTGTCACCACCAATTTGGTGGTACGGTTGTGTTTTCGGTGCTCAGTTTCTAGGTAGCCTACACACTCTTTTACACGGAAAAATTATTCACTGCCAATGTTATGGATTGCTTGATACGATTACAATTTGGAATCACCTAAATTATCATGGTGTTTATTGTCTATAAATAATAATTTAACGAATTAAGATCGGGGCTAAATGACAGCTAGTAATGTTTGATGAAATTCTAAACTTTCGTTTCTAACTAACCTTGTGTCTCGCGCTAAGGCTTGCTGAAAGGAGCATTTGTGGTTACGTTATATAAAGTATATAAAGTTTTATTTTACCGTAAATAAATTAGAGATACAAAGCATAAGACATTTGTTATAAAAGTATTTATAAGAACTAAAAAAACAGTAATAGTAATTTCAGCTTGAGAGTTCTGGGTTTATTTAGCTGTACACACTAGAAACCGCTTATGGGGTACTCGTACCACTTAGCTGTCCGCTAGTCGGTAGCTTGACGATGGTGGTGTGGGCGTAGCTGGTGGTGGTGGGTGGAACGTATTTCTTACTCGTGATCATACGAGAATGGAATCAGCGGCGGCAGATATTTAGTCCAGACTTTGATTCTCAATCTGTGTAATCTGAATATATTACTATAGTAATATTATATAATTGAAGTACTACTATTAGTACTCTTCTTTTTATTTTGTAAGGAGCGCCTAAGCTTTTGTTTATAGACATAATTATACAACAATACCGTGAATGTTAAACGTATATTTGTGTAATATTTTAATTTCAATAAAAACTTTTTAACATGGTGTTGTCAAAAGGTTTGATAGCCTTTCCAAGAATGTTATCTTGATTCACTTGAGCCTTTGATGCATTTGTTTTGATACTTTTCCACAAAAATAAGGCTCAGTCATTCCTTTATAGTTAACACCCCACCAAATCATCTGAATCACAGAAGTCTGATAATGTCTATGTTGTATACTCCGTCGACTAGTAGGGAAGTTTCGTTATATCATCACTCGTAAACAATTTTTACCAATGTATTTTTTTTAAATAACCAATAATTACTATTACGTCTTTTATAGGTTGCAAGTCCTAAGTCGGCTTTTAAAATACGTGGCATGGTATTTTAAAAGATTATTTTAGATTTGCTATGTTTATCTCGCAAAATAAAATTTATTTCTCGTAGGATTTCATCAAAATTTATCTATTTCGTAAATTCTGACATAAATATTAATAACTAGCGGACCCGACAGACTTCGTCCTGTCAAAAAGATTTGTAAAGTGGTAGTTTTTTGTTCCTAATTATATAGTCAGGGCAAAAAATTCTCCTGTATAGAACCGTCACCCTGGTGGTGGTAGGGCGTTGTGAATAAAATATAATTAAATAAAACATATATAAGCATTTAAAACTATTTAACTTTGGAACGTGACATTAAATCCTCCAACGATGTATTCTGTGCTCCAATGCACTGTTTTGATAAATATGATTGAATTTCAACTTTATATAGCGTGAAAAAAGCGCGAATTGACTCTTTGATGTTAGGAACACACCTACATTGCTTAGACAACAGTGAGTGCTTGCAATATGAACTTTATACAATAAAAATAAAGCACAAATTGACTGTACGTATTAGTTAGAAAGCTTTTGTATGGAAAAAGGGTTGTTTTTAGGGTTTAGTATTTACAAACACAAACTCAATACTTGTATAGCATTGTTTAATTTTAATTCAGTATACGCAGATGTGTATACTGAATGAGCATGAGCATAGAATAAAAATTGCAAGATGAGCAGATTTGCAGCTTTGAAAGTCTACCGTTCGTGTTCTTTTCACTTTTATTTCCTATTTATCTTTTTATAACTTATAGATGTAACAATAAAAACGAAGATAGAAACAAACATGACTTCTCAAAATTTATGTTATAGGGTAAAATTAGGAAACATGGAGCAATGGAATCTACGCCAAAATCTAGTTTGATTACTTACCGCATTTAAAACTGTAACCAACATTTATAGAACTTGTTTGTTTTGTGAATGTTTAATTTTTATTGTATTGTTAATCATAAATAATAATTTTTATTTAGAAAAATATAAAGAAACGCTAAAAGTTTTCGTACCGTAAAAAGACATCAAGCTAGATTTCTCTAAATTATCTGGGTTGGTCAGCGAGGCGTGCTAATATGTGTTTATAGCGTTGTTATTACGGTGAATATGAGCTCCTTCCCTTTATTAAATTGTACGTGTTTTTCTAAATTTATTAAAATATATTGGTTAATTTCAGCTGACCCTTGCAGTCATCTAAAGATTCCTTTTCACATAAACTTAAGGATTTTTTTTTTCACGCGTCTTCGTGATAATTAGAAATTGTATGAGAAATTGGTAAGAATAAAATCGTATGTTCGTTCATGAGACTATATCAACCACTATTTCACTTTAGGTTACACTACGAATAACATGGCACCTCTTCACCATCGTCGACAACCAGCGACAACATCACAACGTCCATATGGTCGATTTCCCTCGGTTCACTTGAATCCACCGCCACATTTTACGTTGTCTCATCCATCTTCCAGTGTATGGTTCTCACTATTACGTTATTCGAATTTCATTCTAAGGGTAAATATATATATAAGCTCTATAAATTTATTTACTACTTAATTGTTATATTGGAGTATCGATTGCTATAGTTTTTGAAGACAAACATATATATGTAAGATTTATTATCTACCGGCGACGGAATGATCGGCCATTTTCTTTCCGACTGAACTTCCTTTGATGCTGTTTACACTTTGTTAATCCTGATGCGCAACTATGAAGAGGCGTCTTTAGGCCGGTTGTATACTTTAAGATGTTGATTAGTGAGAGGAAAGAGGAGGTTTCAGAAATAATGTATTAACGTACGACGCAGTTAGCTTGGCAGTAGAAGGTAACCCATCTTCATTGTTCTTGTGCGACCTGCTTCTTACCAGTTTGAGGTGTTCTCCTTTTCTTCAATTGATCACTCGCTCGATATTGTCTTTATATAGTGTATAAATTATATTGTTATAAATATCAAATCTTAATTAAAGCCAATTTTTCTGTTGCTAATGCTTTTGAGGAGTTCTTTTCCCATAAAAACCATAAAAATTACTAGTGATTTGAATTTGTGCTCCAATGTGGCTGTGGCGAGAAAAGAGTATAGAAAGCTGCAACAAAATCTGAGACAACTTACAGATTACTGAAAAGGTAATAATGATATTTTTTTGTTATTTTTATAGTGTTACATCATATGGACTATTAATGTCGGGTTCTGCTGCAAATATAGAAAATATTTTTATACTACAAAAACAGCAATCTCTGAAGGACTTATTTAAAGTAAGTATATTGATGTTAGTAGGTCAATAATTTAAAAATTTTCAAATTATTCAATTACATACGAGAAATAAAAAGTTAACTGTTCTAACGTATTGCAGGCTGCAAAAAACTAGCGGCTCTTTTACAACAAAGTTCCAAAGTTGCCTTTTCACAGATTTAAAACATTTGTCAAAAATACGCTTATAAAATTAGGTTATTATACTGATTACGAGTAGAATTACTTAAATGATAATAATGCTTGGGTTTAATTTTAATAACTTAATAATTACGATGCCAAATATTCGACTATAGTAAATAACATAATGAATCTAAAGTTTTCATAAATACAATGTGAACTTGTTTAAAAGTGTAGAAGAAGTTGGGTTTAGTCTGATTTTTTGAGTCCAGCTTCTCATTGACGACTCTGTAAAAATATATGGGAAAAAAAAAGTAGTTTTTTAGTTTTCTTGCTCTGGGTCTTCTCAGTAAAAGCCGTACCGTAGCCGTAGACTTGTGAACCAATGGGGTAAAATCTTTGATGTGCAAAAGTGATTATATAGTGGTGGTTATTCCAACTAACTTCTAATCTTATTTCGCAAATGCACAAATATCTTTTTTTTTTGTTCCCCCTGAGGAAAATGCATTAAGTTGCATACCCCGGCTGTGGCGAGCCGGCGGTTATGTGGGGCTCTCCTCCCCAGAAGGGGGAGGCCTACCCACTAAAAACCTCAGGGATAGCCTTCCTCAGGCATGTAGGGAGCCCCCGGGAACACCAAGCTACTTCCGGGAACCCCCAGCCTCCGCTCCCCCGCCGATACAGACGAACCCTCCTCGGGGGAGGCTACAATACCTCCCCCGATCTCCACCACCGACGACGCCTCCCAGCCACGGAAGGAGCGTGGTCCTTCCCGGGTCGCCGCATCCGCTGGCGCAATTTCCTCGCGCCCGCCGGCGACCCGCGGCGGCGCCGCATTCGAGCAGGATCGGCCATCGCCCGACCCTGCTCGGCGGCCTCATTCTGGAGCATCACTGCTTCACAGAAGGAGGCCACAGCCCTCCAACCTCCCTCGTCCGCCAGCATTGTCGCAATCAATGCCGGCGGAGACAGATCTCGCCCGATCTCTGCGACCAAGACTCGGTGCTCGAAAACTCGGGAACTGTAAGCCTCCCACAAGGTGAATCGATGGTTTGGTGACATCGCAGGAAGATGCTGAGTGCTAGCAGTGCAAGACAGATCGGTGTGGACACGGCTTTTGTGCAGCAGTGGGTGTTTCTACGCTGAAATGAATGAATAAAGGAATGCCTTCAGGAACGGACAAATTTTAATAAATTATGGTTAAAAGAAATAATTTCTTACATTCACACCAATTAACCTAGCTCAAAGTAAGTACTGCAATGCTTGTGTGGTATCTAGGGTAATGGATAGACATACAAATATTAATTCATTTATTGATTTAATCATACATTGATATTTTAATGTTATAGAATTATTTTTATATGTGATTATATATTAACGCCTGCTAATATATAATCACGGCAGAAATGCTCGTAATCATCACATATATATCTGCTTCTATCAAGACTCGCAACCCGGACCTCCTTGAAATCCGCGTACTATTCAATCGGCTACGATAGTCGTCAGAGACAGTAGATTACAAGTTTAGTTCTCAAGAACTCTTGTAACGAGAGATATGCGAATCAGTTTCGCTTTTATTGTGACACAATGCGAGTGAAATGCTTCAGATTTTCTGAAGACTATGTGTGTATACAATACACATTTAACATAACTGTAAGTTCCTGTACAAACAGAGGTAATAAAACGAAAATACATTTCAGTAATAATGGCTCTCCAACTTCCACTAAGTAACTTTCACGTGCAAAACAGATAAGCAATAGTTAAACAAAAGTTAGACGGCAATAAAGCACCGTTCGGAAAGTAGAAGTTTCGAGGTAAACGCCACATAAACGTGTTTGGACCGATAGGAATTGGGTTGCCAGTGGTTCAAGAATGTTTTAACATTTACTTATATTGTTAAGAATGTTGTGGTGCAGAAGTAGCGAACGCAAAAACAAGCTGTAGGCGGTAAGAACTTCAGCATGCTTCTCATACTGAATAAATGATCTACTGCTTTTTTCTCATATATGAAAGAAGAGAACAGAGAAAGAGAGCACCGTCAATAGTTTGAGGATATGTTCTTTGAAGTTCTATCTTCTGTCGAGGTTTCTAGGTATTTCATTGTTGAGCATTGTGTAGTTCGTGAAATTGATTGAACATCATACTACCAACGCTAATCTTAAAGAGTGGAATTGGAATAGATAATACATATATATGGTAGTAGTAGAGAGATAATAATCTTTCCTAATAGATGTCTGCCAGATTTTTTTTAATATTTATTATTTTTTTTTAATATCTCCATCCTCTATCTTCAGCTTCGTCAGCAGACTTTGTCCCAGTGACAGATTTCTTGTAAACATTTTGGAGCCTTTGTTGCGCTATATGTCCTCTTTAATACATTTAATATTAAATTGGCGTATGTTGTATATCAGAGACTTAGAGAACTGTTTATTGAGTAGCTGATTTATTACGAGTTATTTATCCGTTAGCTTGAGGATCGGCTCTGAGATTTTGCTTTGAGATTTGTCAATGAATCCGACACCACCTTGGGACAAATTTTGGCTCTCCCGAAAATAGAGCCGGTTGTTTGATTTTGGGATATCGTCACCCTCTATTCGGATTATAGATAGTCCCACAATACTCCAGCGAATCCTGCTCAATTCATTCTCGAGCTCCACCAGATTCTTCTCGGTCCAAAGTATCCTCACGTTATGTTGCCAGAGCCATAGTTGTTCGACGGTAGGTCGCCTAGCAACGGAATCGTGCCATCACCCGTCACCATCGGTACGGCCTCCGGTACCACCGAGCACTTTAGCTTTTTTGTAAATGGAAATTTTCATGGGGGGTGTTCAGCCGTCTGTTACCACGCTGGTCCAGTGCGGTTTGGTGAAGAGGGGAGAGTAAGGGCCTTGTCTGTTAGTAGGATGCACTATAAATTAGCTAATTCGTTAAGAATTTTCCGCGAAATGATTGTTTAATACATTTTCAATTACGTTCCCAGCTACAAATGCAATATATTCACAAAAAAGCGATTATATTGCGATCATTGTTAAAACTAAAAGAAGAATAATAAACAAAAATATTTAATAACACAAAAGAATTAAAAGTGTGTACATAAACTAAGATGTTATTTCCTGTTCTTTATATTGAAAACTCTTACTCGTTAGGGTAATGTAGCTTTTAACAAAATAATATGTCTAATATCTTTACATAGGCAACAAGGGTTCACTGGGCTGGGCTCTTAAGATAAATGGTGATAATATTGATTTACGGACGGAGAGACTTTTGATAATTTATTAAGTAGCTTAGTGGTAAACTTCAATTCAATTTCAAGATGTCTGATCATACATTCAAAATTTACCTATACACGTTACTATACGAGTAGCATATATAGGCGCTACATTTAGACCAAATTACAAATACGATAACAGAACTGTGATACATACAGATAAAGTCGGACTAGTCCACCTATACCTATCAAGTAATCACTATTCCTAGCCCCAATAGTGTACAAAGTGTATTCAAAGTGATATTGGGCTACGAAATTACTAAAAAGTAGATAGCTGATATTACAAATCACAAGATCAATTAAATTAATGTTATTGTTTCATTTTATATGCAATTTTAAATGACTGCTGGCTACTAATTTAGTGTTATTGCTTTGATAAAAACGAGCATTTTTCTCTAGTTTTATAAACAAGTGTGGTTAAAGTAGTCATTATGTTAAAATAAGGTAAATACTGTGATTTCTGCATTGTTATTTTATCTAAAAGAGAAGCTATTAGTATTATTGTCAAAAGTCATAAGACTGAAGGTAAGATGGTGTGGAATACAGCGTCACTAGGATTAATTTTAAATATTAAACAAAATATTTTAATTTAAATATGATTAATTTTGAGCATAATTGAAAATATGATTACGTTATATGGCGATTTAGGTTACGTTATGGTAGAAAGGTATGAAATAATTTACCACCACGTAGAAATAGGTATATTTCTGCTTCAAAATAGAATACACTTCTTTGCTGTATTCCGGTGTGAAGCGTAAGATAGACAGTGAAATTACTGAATATTGTGACTACATCTTATGTCACACTTTGATAACGGACACTGGGTTTTGTGTAGGTTACAGAAATATGTTACGAATTTTACAGGAACTACAAGTCTATGGGCGATTGTAACCATTTACCATTATGTGGATAGTCTGCTTGCTTATCAGTTAGTTATCGTATCAATAGAGAGTTGTGAACATAAAACTGTATAATGATTTATTTTAATTTACTACGAATTAAGAAAATTCGAAGCACTAATTATTTTCTGGGATTGCCATTAGCAATCCAACAACCAAATTGTATTTACAATTTAAAACACCTTTTAAAGATATGAAAGATGTAAGTAACTACGTAGTCTGTATGCTCGTAATAGCTGTGCTCTTAAATTTTAGAAAAATTGAGCTCAACAGAATTTAATGTTTTTCACGGAATCTTAATCCATTTATATAGTAAAAAAATATCTGTGATGTTACGTCTTTATCACAAAGTTGGCATACGAATAAAGTTAAACTTACAATATTAAAATTTAAAATATAAACTTGAACTTACGTATATTTTGGAAACCATTATTGTAATTGTGGCCACTTACTGTCAGGTGGACTGTACGTATACTATATTTTTTTAATTTAGTTGCATAAAAATGGCTAAACTTCTTTCAATATTTTCTAGCATCTGTAGCCTCTCTAATTTCGAAGGCTATGCTTTCGAAGGCTAATATCCAATTGGACTTTACCAACATCACACTGATTTGCTTATTTCAACTTCCTCCGTTCCTTTGGTTTTGTCTTTTGACGCTTTTATTACTTTTTCCAGGGACTATCCTCGTTCCAGTTTAAATATTTGCGAAGTTCTTTATAAACGACGTTTTAATTATCATTGTAATCCAGAAACTACTGCTGGTAATTTCTGTAGTGGGTCGCGAGTGGAGTTATCTCTGCGAAATAGTAGGGCATTGTTTTATTTAATTTTCTTTTATCACTTGACAAACTTGCTGAAGATATGTCACGATATGTAAGGTTCACTCTGAAATAAGTGCTGAAATAAGACTAACATATTTTTATTTCACGTTATTAAATCAACAAACATTCTCTTTCTTATTTTAATTGATAGGTAGTTTATAATAAATCTTTTAACTATTTAATTTGGTATTTACAAGAAAATTCGTCGCTTTTGAATTAACAAATTGAAATAATAAATTACTTTTACTTACGTTAATGGAACATTTTTGTCAGGTTTTTTTAATCTAATAAATCTCCTTGTACTCTTGATTTGTTGAAATTATAACACCTTATTATAATGTAAAAGACTAGCCTTATTGCACGAACTTCGCTTCGTATGTTGGTTTTGTCAGGGTTTCTCTCTACACATGTTCAGTAATACAACACAGCCTTAAAAGTTTATGTGTATGAATTGTTATTATAAGTGGGGTTACCTAAAAGTTTCCGAAATCAACAATAATTGTTGCTCAAAATACCTGCCATTTACGTCAATGCAATTTGCCATGCGATACATGTTTTTTACAGTCTTCGACTACTACTTTTGGTTATGAAAATCGTTGTTCGCTAGCCAGGCAGAACTACATGCCCGATGACTCATATATTTTTCGCCAACAGAAGCCATGTATCCAATTTTATTAAAAAATAAAGAAGCAATAGTCTCCTTCGAGGCAATTTTAACGCACCAAACCAAATCCTTAATTTAAGTTGCAAATGAGATGCTCAAGTTTCTCTAGAGGTACTATATATCTACATCTATACTATCGATACATCCAAATGTTTCAGTCATTATACGAAAATGCTACAATGTCACTTCACCTACAGGACTCTGAACTCGAAAACGAAACACCTGAGTGAGTTATCAGACAAGACGAGACTCCCAGAGACTCAGGGAGAGTGACATTTCCATTATGAGGCTCTACACTGGAAGTTGTTGATAAGTTTACCACCGTCCAACAACGTAATAGCGATGGTTTTGCCGTTTGGGTAGTGCAAATGTTAGGTCTGATTGTTAAGACGGTACTACGTGGCATATTCTCCATACAAACGTAGTTTTCTCCCTGGAAAATCACAGTAAAGTACCAATTTTTTTTCCATGAATCTATGACATTGACATAATTAATATGATAAAAGAGATGTGAGATAAATGCGCAAATTTCTCAAACACGGTCAGATTTTTCGTTGTGTTCAAACACACCTAATTAACTCATTTTGACGGATTATTTTATAGAAAGCAAAATATAGGACCACAGTCAAAGTCTTTCTTTAATTTTTACAGAAAAAAAAAATCAGTTCAAATTTGGACGAATAGACAGGAATCTACGAAATGTCGATTTAATGTCCAATTAGTAGGTATTTTCTTGCCGAGCTGCAATTGTCCTTATTGCACTCTAAGGGGAGAGGCTTGTGGTTCGTAGGGTGGACTAATATGTATAAATTACTCTATACTTGTAAGAGATACGAACTAGTAGTAGTAATTTTATCGATATTATAGTGTTGTTCATAAATATTGATGTTTGACAGTTTCAGAAATTGCGTGATATTCATTTCGTAGATTGCTATCATTACTTAAGACAGTTTCGTCAAACAAATCGTTTGATTTTCTTCTAAAATTCTTTAGAAAGTAATGTTTGAAGTAGAAAATCATTCTATAATTATTTTTTTAAATAAAAGTCGTGAACGTGTTTTTGCGGTACAGCTTATGGTGTTGTATTGTGATATTCTGTGGTGGTGTTTTCCAGCCATGGTGTGGTAATATAGAGTAGACTATATTATCTGATATACGGGTTTTTCAAGTATTGGAACATATGTAGATCTACTGGATATTTTTATTTTATTGCAGCTTTAACGATAACTTTAACCCCAATTCTATTTTATAAAAATAATTAAAAATTATAATAAAAAATATATATATGAACATTAGTTCACTAGAATAATAAAATCAAACAAGAAAAGTAGTTGAAATAAATAAGGGGCTACATGGAACTTATCATATACTTTTTCAGTTGTTACTTGAAGAATCCAGTTAAATTATTATAATCAACTATAATGTACGTAGCACCCTATGTTTAATTATACGTTAGACTTTAATATAGTTTGTAACATATCTTTTTCAAGAAAATAAGTTTTCCTCTATAGTTTATTTTATCTCTTTATTATATTCATAATGTGTCACGTTACAATCTCTCCGAATGGGAAAATATGTAACGGAGCAGATAATTAGGGAGAAATAGGTAAACATTAAACTATAAAAGTTAAGAAATTACGGTACAAAATATTACATTTATTTACAAATATTATTTTAAAATAATTATTTTTAAATTCTACGGACGGCTGTCTAAATCAGACCAGCTGTTGAAATACTCGTCAGCATTCAGAAACGTTGTTCAGATGAAACGGCTTTATAGTTTACTGAAAAATAGATGAAAACTTGAATATGCTTACTTAGTAAGTTTTTAGTCAAGGTAATAATAATAACATATTAGGGCGTTAGTGTGTACAGAAATGTACCATGTTCAAAGCAACATGTCAACTAGTGATGCAACGGAAGTGTCTTAGCGGAACCAGAAACGGAAACATATGTCAAAAGTAAATTTTAGCAGAAACAGAAACGGAAGTGTAAATAATATAAAAAAAAAAACAAATTTACAAATATAATTCTTTATTAAGTATCAAATACACCAACTCTAGATTAGAAATAGATATATTAGAAATGTACTATATAAACCATATTGCAACTGAACATTTTATTAATATTCAAAATTTAGTAGTGGCTAGTTATATTTTATAAAAAGTAATCCGTCATAAATAAAAGCCGTCGGTTGTAAACTTCCGTTTAAATCTCCGTTATAAAGTTGCGGAAAGAGAAGCAGAAAGGGATGTTGAAAAGCGCGCGGACCTTCCGCACTTGCGGAAAAAGAAACAGAGATCCGTTGCATCACTAATGTCAACTAAACAAATATTGAACAACTCAGCGATATACAATAACTAAACGGTAACGGTAAATAGACAGAGGGGCCTACTAGGGCCATTTATTAACAAACTTCATTATGTAGTAGTACATTTATATAGATAATAAAATTTATTAAATTAATAGTCGTCCACACAACACAGATCATACATATTCGTGTTTCTAAATCGAATTATCAGTTATGAATTCAGAACTTACATACAGACATAATAATGAAAATATTCTATTTTAAAATTTAATTAAAACCAGAAGCTAATAAGACTGTAACACCTTCCATATATCGTCTATATCGCAACGTTGTTATTTATAATTAAGCTAATATTTAAGCCGAATCATGATTATCTTTGGTTAAATAATAATAGAAATATCCTAAATATAATATATATTATAACCATAAAAACAAACAGTTAATTTAACGTTACTAAGTAGGGCTAAGTTAACAGTATTTGGTAACGTTTCTTATATATTTAATGTTTTTTTATAAGTTATTGCCAATAACCAATAACACATTAACGAAAAAAAAATTGATTTGCACTTGGATCATACCAATTAATATAATCACATTTCGAAGATTATCTTGTCGAAGACTAATTATTATTTACAAACACTTATTTCCTTTCCCTTTATTGAAGATATTGACAATTATTATATTCGGCGTTAGAGACGCTGTCGGGTGGACTGGGATGGATCCTGCCATGTACCCGTGTGTTTTTAATATTTCGATATTTTTTATCCTGTGTCGTGGGTGCAGCCATAAACATAAAAATGTCACGTGCACAAACACCTAGACTGGAACATTTTTTTGTACGTCATACAAAATATCTATCCTGTGCAGGAAATGAACCCGAGACCATTTGCGTAGAAGCCAATAACTCAAAATCTCGAGTCGATTTTCATATGTAAGTAGATATATTTATTTAATAACAGCAAAACATTTTATATAAAAAAATCAAAGTTGTATGTAAAGTCGATCAATCCATACTGGGCAAATGTGGTTGACTAAGAAGTAATCCCTCTAACACATTTAGGGTAGGTTCCGACAACTTCAGCGGAGTGGATATGAGCTGAGATGAGTATATTGTAAATATAATTTCAGTTCTTGATTAAAGTAGTAGATATCTAATTTTAAACTGAGAAATTCTCCTTAGAATGAATGTAAATGTCTATAGAAGATAACTACTCAAAAGAAAAAATATATCGGATCGATCACAGTGGAACCAGATAAGGGTGGGGTATAGAAACAATAGGTGGGGTAGAGAAATACGAATTCAGCTCATTGACATTCAAGACGAAGCGGTTGCTAATCTATAAGTTACCGTCCTAAAGACATTCATAAAGACCGAACTTGTTTAGGTTTAACATTTGCTATTGCCACTTGACACATGATTCTATAGCTGGTATAGTTAGTGTTAATCCAAAAACGGTGTAACTATGATATTTAATAAAGAGATTAGAGGGATTGGAATTGTCTCAATATAATTTATTAATTATAATAATAATAGTTTTGCTGGACTTTACTTAGTCTTATACTTGGGTTATTGTGGCAATACTATATTTAATAGATATAATTAAAATGTTTTAATCCGAGACAGATGAGGTTGCGGTCTAAAAACAAAGTAGTATCCATTCCAATAAATCCTCTGAATTAATTAATATTGACTGAAAAAATAAATAAATTAAGGTCAATAAAATTTACTTTGAAAACAAATCATACCTACATAAATTTCTGTCTTAACAAACGCGCGATTGTTGCGATAAACATGTTCAGAGTTTGTTTACATGTTTGACTTGAAGATTTGGGACAGGCGTGAATGGAGGCGTAGAAAATACGTAATCTAAACAAATATATGCTAAGAGAAAAGTCTGAATCTGACGTGGCGAATGAGTAGCAACACAGTATACGCCAATGATAAATTATACGGTCGGTAGCACAATGGCACGGCGAGCTGGCATCTCCATTATCATAGTATTTCAGTTTACGAGCATTTTTGTCGAATTATTTTATTACGCAGATTTTTTGGTATTTATAACCCTTGGTTTTTGTCTTACCTGATGAGCAAAAAGAACGAAACAAAGAGAAACTCGCCAAGATTCTTCGTTCGAAGGCCGATTCATTAATTTTCTCAGCGGCTTTGATGCACTTTTATCAAAGTGTTGGGTTTGGTGCTTTGTTAGAGTCACCCCCATCACTGTTGTGTCCGATCTATCAATATTTTTATATCAATCATCAGACTATCATATATTAATACTAATTATGATATATGACAGTCTGATGATTGAGAGTTGCTGGGAAACCCATGTGAAAGTAATATAAGTATCGGCTTTAACTTCTTACAGCGATAACAGAAATACGAGTAAACATCAAAAATATTTGGTCTAAATAAAAAAAAAACGTAGACTTCTTATGTAAGAGCAACATTTAAATAAGGTGTGGTTATTATTCAACTAACCTTTATCGATGCCTTGTTTACCAACTTATATTCAATATTCCCTTTATGTTTCTGAAGTATATTTAATATTATAGGCAAAATTAGGCATAAATTTGCGTCATTCCCGCGTTGCCTCAACGACACATAAATAATTCGGATTTTTACACACCTGAGTCCCTTGGGCTGACACGGATATGGGAGGGAAGTTGAGTGCTTAAATATGTTAAAATTTCAAATAGATGAAGCCAGATAACACTTTCTGATGTTATAGGGTTTATGAAGTTACAAGCCATTATATGTGTCAATAATACATTAAATATATGTATACTGAAAATATTATGTTACAGTTTACTTGAGATCTATGGTCATTCGAAGGAACCGACATTACTGTCGAATCGCACAGGTAACTTTCAATCCAATGTAAAAAAAAATAGAATCTAGAGATTCTACATTCGTTTGACATTTTTGGTGACACCTTGTGATATAGACAACAACTTTTTGACTGCTCCATGATCTTTATTACTTGTCAAATTATATTATGTCATCGTATTTAATGTAAACATTACTATGTACAATTTTATTGAATTAAAGCCAAATTTTGTGGAACACGTTTATTTTCATATTACTTCACCTTGGTCTTTACATAATTGTAAAATAAAGAAAAACGTTATATTTTTTCAAATAGCTTCACTATTTGAAAAAACAAAACGTTTTTCTTTATGTAGTTTTAAGTGTTACGTTTTTCTCCTCCTTGTATAACAAGGACAAATCTCAGGAGCCTGGGTTTTTAAAGTGCAGTAAGACAAATGAGGAAATTATTATAAATGTATGACCGCATATTTAGAAGATCAGCAAAGAAAATATAAACAATTTGAGTTTTTTTATTTTTTTTATTATTATCTATTACCAAAAAAAAACAATACATTTTCTTACAATGGTACTACTAAAACCTCTCGGGTTTGTCTGTAGTACCAACTATGATTTCGCGTTAACATGAAGCGAGAACAATGTTACAAATCATATATGTAGGTATTCGTACAATTTTCTTAAGCCTAATTCCAAAAAATCGAACAATGATGTTACACAGATCAACAATTTTTAAGTTTAATAGTATTAAGCGTAATAACAAAGAGTCGACAGTGACCAGTGTTTTGTCAGTACTTATATCTATTATATATAATTATATATGTACACATACACACACACACACATATATATATACATATATAACTATATTAGGACTTTAATTCTTCCAGAAAGTAGTTTTTCAATTTGTGTTTAATGTTGTTTTTAGTAATTGCGTTACGTATGGAGGTAGGCAACAAATTAATCAAACGTGGTATTTGAAACGCACTCATCCGCTCACCGTAGTAGTTACTGGCAGATATGGTAACCAGTTTTCGCTGCGCGACACGACGTGTATATACAGAGTGCTTTATTTCGGCTTGTATCTGCTTGAATAATAAATGCATAATACATTTTTTTCTCACGTATTGATTGTTATATTTCGTCTATAGGAAATTAAAATAATAAAAGGTATAAGACACAATACAGTTGATAGGGCAAATCTAACGTTTATAAACCCAAAATTAGCCCTGCTAAATATATTTTGCTAATAATGCCTTCATAAAGCTTGATGCGGAAGTTGCGCACCCCGCAGCACAATACAACTTGACTCGGATAAAAGTTTTATGAAAGCTTAGCGCTTACTTTCACATTTTATATCTTAAGTCTTTTAATTATACTAAAGCTAAGAAACGTAGATAAGATAAGATTCTTTACATAATTTTGACCTTAAAGTTTAATTTATGTTTCATTTCTTAGTTTAAGCAGATTGGAAACCTATGTGTACTTTACTATGGAGTTAAACAATTTTTATCATTATTAAAGAAAAGGTAACAATAATGACAAAGTAATTACTAGATAACAAATTTAGTACTGAACATCTTTATTCGTTGTTTAATTGTAAACTATAAAAAATAGTTTTTTACTTATTTTCAATAAATAGCATTATAATTAGCAATAAAATCGGTAAATATTTTACCGGTATTAAAAGTTGTTAATGCCGTTTGATATAGCTTGTGGAGCGCTTTGAGTATTAATAATCCGTTTCTTGACGTTTAGTATGGTTAATGTTGTTAGGACAAAATAATGTTCCCTCAACATTTCAAACCTATTATAAGCACATTACAACACATGAAGCTAATTATTCGCTAATTTAATTATTGATTTCTTCTTTCTAGACAAAAACCATTCTTATTGTGGAATTTAAATATAAGAGTAAATTAATTCTTAAGCATATCGATCTCTTTGTCTTTCACTATATTCACAAGCACTCATTTCGTCAAAAAATAATCATATTTCACACTTTCAGTTAGTAGACACTCACTGTTGAAAATAGCTCTCGGATCACCACATCGGTTTGCTAGCGTCCAGCGCCTTTCTTTTTTCTTCACTAAAAGATGGAATAAGACAACAATAGGTTAACTAAACTAGACATAAAACTCTTTATTAATACGGGTCAAGCAGTTTTGATATAAGGGCGGAGCCAGAATGTGTGTAGCTGGCGGTTCTTTTGTTAACTGTAAGTTTAACCTCTAAGAATTATGTTGTTAAAATACGGAGCGTTGTGACTATTCTGGCATTAGACCCTAGACAAGATTTCACCGAAGACATCCCGGACGTAGCGTTTGTGCGTTGCGTCTTAAACGACACGACCATTTTAAGAAATATTTACTTTTTGTACTACTGTTTGTATAATGTTTTGTTGTGTAATTGTTTAAAAAATGTGTCATTAATAGTATAATGTATAATTGAAATATCTTTATAACGAAGATAATGCATTCTCTGAGTTTAACTTGTAATTAGAAAATGTAACCTAAATGTTTTGTCAATGACACAAATGTTTTATAAATACATTGCTTTACCTTGAGTGTAACCAAAATGTTGATCATTATTAACATTTTTTAAATTTATTTGCAAATTTTTATTATAATTTTTGTACATCATTATCATCATGATTTATATATTTAGTCTCGGTCGTATCCATTTCGTTTAATTTTTTTTCATATAGTATACGATACTATTTAATTTTCTTTCAATAGCGAATATTCTATTTTGTTCATGGTAAGTTTAGCTAGATTTGAACCTGTGATAGGTTTGACACTAGTTCCTTGGATGACAGGGTGACCATCGATGTTGTACGTTCATTATCTTATCTCCCAAGAACTAAAATAAGGTATGATGCAGAGACCGGGTCTTTAGTTTACCTAAAAAACCAAAATGTATTCACTTTTAAGATTAAAACACATTGATCAATCGGGTCGTATATGCAATCGATTTTAAAATCTTAATACTTATCTATGACACGCGACTGACGATCCAAATGATGGTTCTTATAGTACTATCATTTGGGACAGACTGACAGTGGTTAGTGCACTGAGTATACCACTGAGATATTATCTCCGTGGTATAAATGAGATATCAAACGAGACACATGTCAGAATCTAAGGATACGTATTTTAGCCCAATGTATAATATGTATATTACGCTGGACTCCAGTATAAATATTTTAGATAATTTCATTGTGAGATTAGCTATGCCCGCGACTACGTCTGCGTGGAATGTAATTTAAAAAAATAGATTTTTTTGTTTTTGTCATTTTTTTCTATAATTAAAGTATAAAGCCTAAGTTCCTTATTACATAAGCTATCTGCCAGTGAAAGTCCCGTCTAAATTGGTCTAGCCGTTCCAGAGATTAGCCGGAACAAACAGACAGACAGACAAACATTTTAAAAATATGTATTTTGGTATGTGTGCCGTATATACATTCATATGCATGTAGTAGAAAGCGGTTATTTAAATATTACAAACAGACACTCCAATTTTACTTATTTGTATAGATATAAAGGTATATAGAAATTTCTTACTTCACATTTCTGTAAACTTGTACTTTTTCAATCCTTAGTCAAATTTCTTAAATTATATTTTGGACACTTTACCGATAATACCGGATTCAGAATGACGTATCACTTACAAAGGCATTTTAGGGTAAAGTTTCTGAGCTCTCCTCTGTTTTAGAGTCTCGCTAACGATGTTTTCTGATCGCGTTCTAAAACCGTGAAACAGGGTAACCATGTCGATCGACTTTTCCGGAGTAACGAGATAACGAACGGTATAGACATTTCAATTAGTCAATGACGGTTTAGAAAGTGCTTAACCTGGTGGGGTTTATTAATTCATGTACTAAGTTAGATTTTTAGTGGAAAAGCCTATTTCGCAATACATACTACTCTTACTTTAATATTTCTGGAATTTAAAGGTTTTTTGGTCGATCTTAACAACTATTATTTGACAATAATTAGATTGAGATATCTATATCTATAATTAGATAGAGAGAAGATATTCTTAAAAAATATACTATATAAAACCTGTATGCTTCCCGGTTCTGTCCTTCAAAGGAGGTTATTACGAGTATGTACCGATGTACCGGTCAGTACCTTGTAGTTGTAGAAGAACAGAACTATCACGAAAGCAAAAAGTGTCAAAAGGCGAAGAAGATGACAGTGGAAGAACGTGAAAACATAGTTCGCGCTCAAAAGTTATGTCTTCGATGTCTTAAGCCATGGCAGAGATTTCATAGGTGTAAATTAAATAAGAAATGTGATGATTGCGATAGATTTCACCTAACCGTCATGTGCCGAGGAAAGACTTCTACGCCCGTTACTGCGCCATTGACGTGCACTGAAATTGTTCAAAGTGTGGCTAACGTATCTATAAATAAAGATGTGTATTTACAAACTCTACGAATAAAGTTGCAGAATGGACGGAAGACGAAAACTGTACGCGCTATCGTTGACTCTGGGTCGCAGCATTCTTATATTCGTAAAGATGTGGCCGAAGAAATGTCATATGTTGCAAGTGGACAGGTAAAAATGCAACACGGTCTATTTGGTGGATCTACGTCAATACTAGAAACACACAAAAAGTACACGATTTCTGTTCAGAGTTTGACATCGACGTTCAGCTGCCACTTAGACGTCTTTGATAAAGACATATTGTGTCCAGTTATTCCTTGTGTTACAGATTCGATTATAATACAAAAATTGAAAAATGACAATATTTACCTGACGGATATCGGTAACACCAATGAAAATATGAGTATACTTATTGGGACCGATATGTTGGCGCAACTGTTTTGCCCAAACATGATACATTTAGACGAAAATGTTACTGCCGTCGAAACCAAACTCGATTGGACTTTGTTAGGTCGAGGGTCCTCGTTATCTCCACAGAGACAAGACACAGCCGTTACTGTTATTTCATTGTGCCTAAAAGACTGCAATATTTCCGATTTGTGGCGCTTGGATACATTAGGAATTCGTGATCCCACGAGAAACAATAACTCGCGAGATGGAATTGCAACAGGTAATATCTAATTTTATTGATGCTACGTTTTTTAACCAAGATGGCCGTTATGAAGTGTGTTTACCGTGGAGATCAGAACATCCTCCGCTACTAGATAATTACGATGCTTGCCTTAATCGTCTTCAACGAGTGTCGGAAAAATTATTCGCTGATAACTTATATGACGCCTATAATAATGTGTTTAAAGATTGGTTGTCTGAGGGAATAATTGAAGTAGTGCCTAGTAGCCAATTAGAGAGGGAGGTGTCTCATTTCCTTCCACATCGTCATGTTGTCCGTATAAGTAGCAGTACCACTCCCATACGGCCAGTATTTGACGCATCCGCTCACGCCAAAGGCTCGCCTTCTTTAAATCAGTGCCTAGAGACGGGTCCGAACTTATTAGAATTAATTCCTAATGTATTGATACTGTTTTGTGTGAATGTGAAGCCGTTGTGAATTCGAGACCTATAACATATTCTAGCGAAGATCCAAATGAGTTGAAACCTTTGGCTCCCTCAGATTTCTTGCTTCCGTTGCCGAAGGGTAATTCTAATGTCCCAATGTCAATAAATTTGTCAAAAGCTAGGGTTCGCAATACCGAATCATTTGACCAAAACCGGTATTTTCGGTATTGGCCCCAGACCAATACCGATATCCCGGTATTTTCGATATTTCCGGGATTAACCTAAGTTAGCAAATTTAGTATAATAAAGTTAGTTTACGGAGGAATAGTAAGTAGGTTCCTAACCTAAATGAATTCATCTTCTAAATAAAACAAAATTTTCATTGACACAAGGTTTATTATTATTGTTGGCAATCACCCATTTAGTTAGTACTTAGCAATAATTTACTAATGTTCCGTTTACAATAACTTGAGGTAACTAGTTCAAATACTTTAATTAAATGTAGTTGACTAGGAAGTAGGATTCATACTAGAAATCAGTTCTAAAAATAAAATGTTTATCAAACTTAAACATCACACAACAGTCTCAACATAAACAAAACGAACCCAAAAATACACTTGTAATTAACTCTCATAAAACATAAAACTAATAAAATATTCTCAGAAAACATAACAAACTAAACTTAACTCTTAGTATGGTTCACTAATCATGAAATAATATTCTGATTACCAAAATAACAAAAATTCTTAAATTAAATTTAGTCCAAATCAAATTGAGTTATAAAGAGGTACCTAATCAAAATATTATTAAAATCTCCATTAAATTTTTGGTTGAGCCTTGTAATGAGATCGTAGAAATAGTAAAGTATCTAAACTTTTATCACTCAATCTTGATCGCAAATGATTACACAAGTAACCCGATGAAGAGAAAGCTCTCTCCGACTCTACACTAGTTGGTGGAATACTTATTAAATTGTTGAAGGCCATACTCAAATATTTTCCTCTAGACCCCCCGTTTTCGTAAAGAGCCATTTCTATTTTTATTAAAGTGTCAAAGTCAGGTGCAGTTTCTATTGATGTGCTGTTCTGATTTAGCATTTGCTTTTTCACTGCCATTTCTAACTGTTTCTTTAGCGGCACTGAAGCTGAAGGAAGATCATCATATGCAGAAACAGCAACATTAGGTGTAGATTCCACATTAAAATTTTCTTTGGGTTTAACAACATCCACAATGTGTTTTCTCATCTCTGTGCAATCTGGCCTTAAAAATACATCACAGTATTCATTTGCTGAATCGAAATAAGTTTTTGGGTTATGTAGATAATTTAAGGTTGAAGCAACCAGCAACCTTCGTTCCTTAACCCTACGTTTCAGAGAAGTTACAAGTTCGCAAGCAACTAACTCATGTTGCATGGCGTCTAATCTTGTAAACATAAACTTCAGAGCAGTATCGGCAGTAATTAGACTAGCAGTTCTTTTGCACAGTTCTTCGACAGTGACTTTAAGTATTTCAAATACTTTGCTGAGATCAGCCAGACGTTGGTATTCACTTTCTGATAGCTCTTGATTTATTTTTAAATCTATCATTGCCTTCTGGATCGGAACTTTAAGCTTCACAAATCTCTCCAACATATCTGCTAAACTGTTCCAACGCGTCCTGCAATCTAAAATCAAATTAGTTTCACCAATCATTTCCTGTTTGACATATTTTTGCAGTAAATCATTTTTTGTTGGCGACTTTCTAAAAACTTTCACAATTTTACGGACTTTTTCTATTAATTCTTTGAAAATAAATTCGTTGTTAGGATTAGTCCTTACGACTACATGAAAACCATCATTTTCATCTTCATCATCATCGTCTGAAGCAAAGTTGTCATTATTCTTATCGACTTCTGTTTCGATTACCCGTGTTTGGCAATTTTCTTTATTTTTATACAAGACATCTAGTATTGCAAGCTGTATACCGTGAGCAAGGCACTGTTGATGGAAAATCGAAGCATCACGGCCAAATGCCACCATTACAGAAGCACCGTCGGTTGTGGTACAAATTACGTCATCCTTCAGAGATAATTCGAACGCTAACAATCTTTTCTCCAGCAGCTGCAAGCAAATTCTGGCTGGCATACTCCCAATTATTCTTACAAGGCCGAGATTAACAAAATCGTTTTTCATCATAGGACTATGCACATTGACATTCATAAAACGTCTATTACTTGTACTAGTCCATTCATCTAGAGTCACAGAGACCTTTACTCCATCATTTTTTAGTTTATGAAGTTTGTTTATTATAGACAATTTTACAGTTTCACTGTGCTTCATCACCATATTTTTAATCGAATTTGAAGATGTAGGCAGTTTGTAGCCAGATTGCGCCATGACTCGTCTTTGGTCAGTTGAAGTAATAAAAAAACTAAAAGGTAAGCCATCTACAGAAGTCATACGAGAAAGCGTTTCTGGTAAGCTATTGGAACTTGTAAAATAATCAGTTAATTTGTTCCTTTTTTTTTTGGTATTTCATCTTCCGCAGCAGTGGCAAATAATGATGTATTTGCCGTAGAAGTCGTTGCCAGCTGACGTTGAGTGTTAGCATCAATATTATGTTTTAAAACTATAGAATGTGCTGTTTTTAAATGAGTATGAAGCCCTGAAGTTGAGCCGCCCGATGTCTTGATTATTTTATTACAGCTTATACATTTAGCAGTAAGATTATCTGAAGCTTTAAGAAAACGACTCCATACTGATGTTTCTGTTTGTGACAATTTTTTGTGCTTTTCATATAGAACTTTGTCTTGATCTGCCAATTCTGCCATTGCTTTCGACTAGTAATAACAACAACCTGTAAAGAAAATATCAAATTGCACTTACAAGAAATAAATCTCTGAACTTGAACCCTGCATAAATATTATTATAGGATACTCTTTATCCAGATATACCTACTTAGGTCACTTTTTATTGCGATGTATGATACACTTTATTGTGCGATGTGGAATACTTTTTAACCTCATAAAGGTAGGACACTTTTTACTAATTACTATATAGGAACTTTTTATCTTCGATAGGTACTTTTCTTTCGGTAAGTAGGTATGTTTAATCCACGCGGACAAAGTCGCGGATACAGCTAGTTTGAAAGTTCATTTATACCTACTATGACAGTTTAGCAAAACTAAGTATTATGGCCAATCAAAGAGCAAAGCTATAAAAATAAGTTGAAAACAATTGCGGTAGAAACCATTAATTAAACGTTCTATCTTAGCCATTTGCAGTACAAAGTACAATACAATACAATACAAATGTAGAAAAATATTTGCACATCTCTCACTCTCCACATGCAGCTCTTTTCAAAAATAATTAAAAACTCCATCCCATATTTTTACGACATGCATGCCATATAATAATTTAAAATCATTTACTTACCAATTTGTCTATTTTATTTCTAAATTCCGAGTGTGGACAACAAAAGCAATTAAAAAATCACAACCAACACCACCAAACCAAAACACGCAATGACGAAATGTACCTAGGTTAGGTAAACTAAACAGTTGAAATAGGAAATTTGACACTTATCGGTCGCAACTAACTTCAACTCACTTACTTGCACCGTTCGAGCCACGCTATTGGCTCGTTCGCTAATCGTTGCGCGGGACAGAGAGCGGGAAGTTCGGCTACTCGGCTGTCGCCGGATTCATCAGTCTTGTAGTAGGTAAGGCGAGGTGAACGAACTCGCGCGCGCGTAATTTGAATTAAATGGCACGTAACTTTGTCTTGTGTGTATTTGTTTTTTATTTATTTTACTAAAACCGAAAATACCGAATATCCCGGTTTTTGTGAAATGACTACTGGTATTAATTAGACCTAAATTTGGCCCGGTATTCCGGTATTTTCGAAATTCGGTATCCCGGTTTGCGACCCCTATCAAAAGCTTATCGCCCTAGTTTTAAAATTAAAGTAGGGGATATAGTGTTAGTCGGTGATGATCAATCGAAGCGATTGTGTTGGCCTTTGGCTCGAGTGATGCGTTTAAAGCCTGGTAGAGACGGCAGAGTAAGAGTGGTTCATCTCAAAACAACGAAGGGTGAGCTGGTGCGCCCTATACAAAGAATTTATCCCTTAGAAATTTAAATTTAACTTTTAATTTACTTTTTTCGCGGTGGGAGGATGTTGGAAAACCTCATTTATGTTAGTTTTCAATTTTACTTTATGGTTAAAATGTCTTATAATATATATTTATACAGTATACTGTCTCTTATAAAATGTGTTGAAAATGTCGTTGTTTTTATAGTTTTATCCTATTAAAACCTTATATTGTTTATTACCATCGTTTTCCTGAGCCTCTGATTCCGTTTCAGTAATGTTGTTACTGTAGTGCAACAGTTATAAGTTATTCAATGCACGCGTTGCGTTGCTCTGTTGAAAACACCTCATTTTCAAAGCCAAATGACTCGAAAACTGCACTGTGGCTGAAATTTCCACACAGAGAATGCCAATAGATTACAGATATACAAAAAGTAACTCCCTGGAATTGTATCCGTACGATACATGTACACATTTCATATACAGATACATCTTTCTTCATAGTTAGCGCACATACTTGTGTCTTAAGTTTTTTGCACTTACTGGCCATATTATTGTCTGCATAAAGATAATATGTTCTCGACGATCGACATGTCGTTAATATGCAGAATAACAGTGTTGGGGAGAGCACTGAACCTTGTAGAATAAAGCGAAAAAATCGTTTTGGGCAACTCTCATCAATGACGATTTTAATGCTCCTACCAAATCCAAGAAGCTGGCTATCCGTTTACAGAATACCTCGGAGATTCCATAGTATGATAACTTCTCGCAAGAAGATTGATAAACTGAAAGATCACTTATGCACTCACAGCCTGGCGCTCATGACGGAAGAAGTATTGCTGATTGCTAGTTAGCTCGTGCTCTTCTCTAGGGGGGGTTGAGTAAGGACGTTATCACGACTGGTCTGTAATCTGACGTGTTGGATCAGTCACCTGTTTTGCAATTGGGTGCACGTGGGCGATCTTTCGAAAAGCGGTATGTAAATATGATATTCAATTCAGGAGCTTTTCTCATGTCTTTAGCATAACTGCATGATCATTCAGCCCATTCGACTTATATGTTCGTTGTGCTTGAGTTCCCGCCTAATCGCGCACTGTGTAATGTGAATTTCAGTTAGTGAACTTTCAAAACAAATGATGGTAAGTGATATGATTTCGCCATCTTCCGTAATCGAATCGATCTGCATTATAGATTCATTCATGAATCTTCGTGTCCCGTCAGAGTGAAATATTTTCCCCATGATTCCCGATAACTTTCATTCCTACTACATCAGTCCTGCCGAATTAATCTTCTATCTCATACTGACTTCAGCTTAGCTACGAATTTTAAATTTAAACTAAATCTTGCTAATGTTTATTGGTTGAGCATATATTCCATTACATGAAATTGCTAGCTAATAATTGTAAAAATATAGTTAATTAATTGAGCTATATATAATAAAATTTTCATGATTGACAAAATATTTTTAGTAATCCACTTTTTTATTAGTATATTACTGCAGATTTTTATAAAAAAAAACAACTTCACGTGAATGCAATGTAAAAGAGTTGAAGATATTTACAAGTATTTATATAGCTTAGTCTATAGTTTGTAGTTAATAAATAAACCGAATGAAGCAGACATTCACGTTTTATAGCCCCAGGAGACTGCACTTAGAACTGTCAATGGCAGTCGTTCGACTTCGTTCACAACGTATCTACGTAACGGAAAAGTTATCTTGAAAATGTTCTTATTCCTATATTAATTTTAAATAAGTACTGATTTTAATGCAGTGTTCGGAATACAATTATTGAGTCGTAAAAGTGATCCCAACCTATCTGGACTAAAACTCTTCTGTAGCAAGCAAAATACAAATAATTTTTTTTATTGATGTTGGTGGCAGACAAGCAAACGGTCCATTTGATGGTAAGTTTTAATCATCGCTCATGAACATCTGCAATGTCAGAACCATAGCTGAGTTCCTGTCTACCTGGAGTGAAATGCTCTTATTAGTAGCATTCGCCTTGTTAGTAGCATTCGTAGCGCTCAGAAAACATTGTAGCTGGGACCTCTTTCTAGAGTTTACACGTGCAGGGAAGAAATGAACGTTGCACAGTGGGGTATTTGACCCAAAAAACTGGCCAAAATCACTTTTTTTTAAATTAGTGCTACCCCTTCAAAGCATTTTTTTTTTAATTAGTATAACCTCTCCATACAATAACAATAAAGACAAAGCTCTAGCGCCGCCCAACACCACGTAAGCTCAGTCGGAAGTTACCGTTATGTTAAAGTGTACGTGTGATTGTTCGATGCGCTCAGATTTTAGTGTTCTAAAATATCTCCTATCTCGTGATTGAACGATTTTGTGTTGGTTTTCACTATGGATTCTGAACAACCAGGTATGTATTACATTTAGTACATAATTTCAACACCTAATTTATTATATTATTTTAATTATATCCATAAGATGTAACCACGAAAAAAAACTCGTATGAAAACACATTTTGAGAAATCAAAGGACTTTTTAATAAGTTTCTCATCATTTCTAAGTCAAAATTTCTATTGTATGAAAGCCGCCGCCCGAATACGCCCGCCTATTTTTCGTGATTTTTTTTCTGTAAACATATAAATTTTTACTTAACGAAATTTTACTTATATTTTATGTATTTTTGTTATAGGCTCGTCTGGAGTAAAGTTTTTGTCTCGAAATGACTTGTTCGATATAATGGAACGCTCAAACACCTCAATTTTTAACGAAAAGTTGAATTTTATGGAAAAAGAACTGATCAATCAGTATGATGAAAATGATCAAAATATTGCTAATATTAAGCAAAAATTGTCAGTTATAAAACATCAATTTAAACAAAAATGGACAGCTGCTCGCAAAATAAAGGCCAGATTCCTTGAAACCAATGCGGAGTGGCTAAAAGGATACAAATGGAATATGCGCCTTACTGCTGAGGAGAAACAAATAGTCGAGAACAGAAAAAAAGAAATCCAAGATAAGTTCCGCGAGCAACTTGGGTCTATTAGTGGATATACCAAAAGCAAACTTTGGCAACACCAATGATGGGAACACGAGTAGACGTTTTTTTGTTAACTATAACATATCTGCAGCAATTACCGGAATAGACTTAAATTTAATTTACAGATTTAAAATTATTTTAGACACATTGTGCTGTGGTTTAAAGATAAACATAGAGAAATTTGAAAATGATTGTCAAGAAACGGCTAAATTGTACGTTTCTTTATATAACTTTTACCCTATGTTTCCGACCTTGCATAAAATATTGCGCCATGGGGCTGAAGTAATAACGGAAGCCATTCTCCCAATAGGACAATTGTCGGAAGAAGCTGCAGAAGCACGCAACAAACATATTAGAATGTTCAGACACAACGACACCAGAAAGTTTTACCGGGTAGCTTGCAACGCAGATGTTTTAAACAGGCTCCTCTTAACCTCTGATCCTGTCCTGACGGGCATGAGGAAGAGGAAGAATAAAAAGAAATACAATTTTCAGCTGATCTTGTAAATTTATTAGTTGTAAGTGACATTTCAAATGTAGGTTTTGAAGATGAAAATGAAGAATAAATGATTGTATATATTACGTATGCCTTTTTTTTACCTTATTCAAGCAAAACCTTAAATAAAACATTGTTAGGCAGCCATTAAAAGTGTAAAATATTTTTGGCCAGCTTTTTGGGTCAAATACCCCTCTGTGCGTTGTAGCCGAATTGTACTAGTGGTGGTGGGTGGTATGTTGAGGAAAAGGTGTCAAAGGCTGTTTGCTATAATGATAGCAAACGGTTTTTAAGAGTGTTCTCCGGTCATGAGCCTACAAAAAACACACGTAAAAAGTCTCTGCGTTACTCTAAGGGTCTTTGTTACGGCCCTAATATTGAGATAATGAGTTAACATTGCAATAGTAGTAACCAAATCAACTAATATATGTATGTTCAAGATTAGTGTTTACTATAGTGAAAGATTACTTCAATGATAAGAATGTTGGGTTTCATTTTAATGACGTAATAGTGTTGTATATTGTCTAATATATGATGGTATATTTGTTATTTTCTTGAAAATATATAAAAATAATATTGTAATAAAAGTTGAACTCAAAGGTTTCCTAAATCCATCTTCCAACTATAGCATAAATATAATTATATTAGATACGATTGAAAATTAAAGAAATAACCATCAGAGGTTTTACCAGCTCACGTCGGAAGATTCTCCGAATTTCCGAGCAGCTGTACTCATTTTTTTTATGTTCCTTGTACGGTATGTGAGTAGCTTCGTGTATTGTCTTATTTTTAAATAGTTTTGACGTAAATGAGTACCTGTAAAAGCCCATGTTGAATAAAAGTTATTTTAATTTTTCATTTGAGTTCCATCCACCCCAAATATACTTGCCATGATGAGACGATATAAATGAATATATAAATGTCACTAAGTTACGTGAAATAATCACATAGTATTTACGAGCGCTGTGCTATAATAGCATGATTACGTGTCAGTATTTTGTAAATAGTTGTTGTAGCGTGGTTTATTGGTCGTTTAACTGTATTTCATAGGCTTGATGACACGAGACCGCCGTAACTCCTTCGTCGTGCGTGCGATTGGATTGCGCTTCAAAAGTTTTATTAATATACAAAAATATTAATGGAGTTGTTTTTGTGGCATGTGACGTAGTTTAGCATCTATTCTTTACTAATATAAGACGTAATAATGTATATTTTTACTTTACTTAAAACTATATCAACAGATAAAATTCTTATGAGATGTCAAAAAACAATTATACTGACATTTTTAATACCTAAAAAATTTACGTTATATTTAAGTATACTATGCTTATGGGCAGTTTATATGTAAGTTTAGCAGTATGTCAAGATAAAGTAGTACTTCGAAAATTACTTTTATAGCTCAGAGAAAATAGGGCTTCAAGTTCAACATGTAGTCCGACTTGCAGCCGTGTGTAAATTTATCTGACGGTGAAGGAAAACATCGTGAGGTTATCTGCATGAACCTGGAAATAAATTCAAAGGTGCATGTGAAGTCGACCAATTTTCATTGGGATAGCCCTGTCGGTGGACATTTATATGTGCTTCACGATTATATTTATCTAAAGCAATCAAAGCGAGTTACACACTTAAGGTCTTTTTATCGTTAACAAATTGACAATGATAACTCGTTTACACAAAAATAATGAGGATCCAGGTAATATTCTATCTCAGACATTGAGCCGGGCCTTGGCACTATTTTTTTCTTAATGTTTGTACTGTTCATAATACGACGGTTACAATGAGTGCAATAAGTTTCATCAAGCAAAAGCTTGAATTATTTATCATTTACCGAGGTTGTAAATAGATCAAACGTACTTCAATCTAATGATGGAAAAAAACGTATCTTTGTTGAAATTGGATCATTTGCATCCGGATCAGTACAAAGATTCGAATCAGTAAAGTGCTTCATTTGATCATTTGTATCAGTGACTCTGCACCGATTAAATCGGTTCAGAGTCACTGAGAATCAATTTTCTAAATTCATGTTATGTGATACATTTTACACTTTTATTGGAACTAGTGATTCTAAAAAGAATACTGATAATACGTACGTTATGTCTAAGATTATATTCCGAATAGAATTTAAGCGTTTATGAAAAATGCGCTATTATTTATATTGAATGTTTGTTGAGAGAAAAAATGACGAGGACTTTTCTCATAACCAAATTGTTTGGATCCTTCAACTAGATTCATTTTATAACAGCGTCTTGAAATTATGCCAGCATCCATTTAATTTGGAAGACCTTCTCAAATTGGTGTTTGCATAATATTGTTATTATTCCGGTGAGATCCATTTCTTTTACCTTTGACCTGTTTACACATAATTATTATATTTTTTAATGTAGTCCACTTATAAATAAATGCAGAATTACCGGGATATTAATTTTACTTATAACATATACGTATAGGGTATAAATTCCTTGTATGTTGAAAAAGATTAGGAATCTATATTTATATTTCATTATTGTCATTATGAAAATATAAATACTGTGTTTATAATGGATTGTTACCACGCTCCCCGTATGCTCACGTATATAATTTAAGGTCAGGCTCCATATACTGCCTGTACGAGGGCGTCGTGCGATCCGTGGCCATGTATGGGGCTCCCGTGTGGTCGCAAGACTGCGCGAGGTCCCCCCGCTGCAGAGCTCTGCTACGGAGCCTGCAGCGGATAATGGCCATACGGATCGTACGAGGCTACCGTACAATCTCGTACGAGGCGGCGACAGTTCTGGGACGCTCCCCCCCATTCGACATCCTGGCCGACATGTACGCGGCGACGTATGCGTCGCGGCGTGTCGGCCGGGGGGGCGATGGGGGGAGCGCCCTGGAACCCGCGCACGAAGTGCCTAAGCGGGAGTGGCACCGACGGATTGTGGCGGCCTGGCGTGCGCAGCTCGAATTACGGATCTGCGCGCGCCAGCGGGCCGTCGGTGCCGTACTCCCGCACCTCGAAGCTTGGCTCAACGGGAAGGAGGAGGTCACCTACCGATTGACTCAGATACTCACCGGGCACGGCTGCTTCGGTGAGTATCTGTGTCGAATAGGACGGGAGGGATCGACACATTGTCACCACTGCGCATCCGACCTCGACTCGGCCCAGCACACGCTGGCGGAGTGCCCCGCGTGGGCCTCCGAGCGCCGAGTCTTGGTCGCAGAGATCGGGCGAGATCTGTCTCCGCCGGCATTGATTGCGGCAATGCTGGCGGACGAGGGAGGTTGGAGGGCTGTGGCCTCCTTCTGTGAAGCAGTAATGCTCCAGAAGGAGGCCGTCGAGCGGGGTCGGGAGATGGCCGATCCCGCTCGAAGGAGGCGGCGCCGGGCTCGGTAGCACAGCTGCGGCGCCGCCGCGGGTCGCCGGCGGGCGCGAGGAAGTCGCGACCGCTACGGCGACCCGGGATGGACCACGCCCCTTCCGTGGCCGGGGGGCGTCGTCGGTGGAGGGGACCGGGGGAGGTGGTAGCTTCCCCCGAGGAGGGCTCCCCTCTGGAGAGGGGAGCGGAGGCTGGGGGTTCCCGGAAGTGGCCTTTGTGTTCCCGGGGGCTCCCTACATGCCTGAGGAAGGCCATCCCTGAGGTTTTTAGTGGGTAGGCCTCCCCCTTCTGGGGAGGAGAGCCCCACATAGCCCCGGCTCGCCGCGGCCGGGGTATGCGATTTAATGCATTTTCCTCAGGGGAACAAAAAAAAAAAAAAAAAAAAAAAAAAAAAAGGCTCCATATACTGACTAATTACAGCATGGGCTTAAAAGAAATTGAATTTTTAAACAAAATATTGTTCTAAGGCAACATCAATGCACACAGTTCAAAAAAGTTTAGCTACGAGAACATAATATGACATATATGATGTTCCATACTGTAAAACTGCTTTTGCTCAGAATTTTTCATTCTTTTTGGCTCCTTTAATTTATAACCGTATTAATAATACATTAGATCTAAATATTTTGACTGGATATGGTTGCAGAGGAGCACTGAAGATGTTTTTGAGTTCTTTGAATTATGAACTTAGTTAGTTAATACTTATAGAATACATTCATTTGTTATGTTAATATAATTGAATTTCCCTAAATTTTTTCGCTATCTTACACTATTTTCTGCAAATTTAAGCTACAACAACAATATATACCAAATATAAAATGTATTAATTATTTTGATTTATAAAGAGTAATATACGTATTTACAAATAAATATATACATCCAAAATTGACTTACTCAATAATATATAACCAGATAAAGAGCATATATTAAAAGATAATATTGCTAATTCACATCGTGTAGCTACATGACTTTGATTTTATACTGCATTGTGTCATTAATTATCATAATTATTCTATCACTTAACACATATATCTTAACACACCAAACATAGCTTCTTAATCAATTGCGTATACTGTGATGTTTACGTTGTTTTGAATATTTCTTATCGTTTCTTTTGTTTACTACACTTTACTGTTGATTATGGGAAACTTGATAATGAGCCTTAAACCCAACATATAAATTTATTACTTTTCGCGAGAATCTTACCTTACCGTAACACAATCTTTGACTAGCACGGGAGGTAAAGTATTTTTTCTTAGAATACCGACATTGCTAAAATATTATATATATTTTGTAAATGACCATTCATTCGTTTTTAGGTAAAAAAGTAACAAACATCCACCCATATTTGATTTCTCCTTTACTTTTACCGTATGCTTTACAATTATTTGTATTACATAGTTAAAAATAAATGGAGATTATTAAACTGTAAAAAGTAACAACAACTGCGATTTTGTTTTTTATTATTGAGAGGCTATGATATTTATATGATTAATACGAAAAGTTTGTTGGTATTTAAATTAAATCGTAGTCTATTAAGTAATTTAACATTAAAAATTATAATTTGGAACGATTTCAAATTTCTAATATTTCTGTAATAAAGTAATTTCTAATTGTATTTATTGGTTTCTCATAGTAAGCTTCTCATATTGTTTAATCTAATGTTATAATGTAATGTTAGTTATTCATTTACGTTTGCAAATTAACTGAAAATAAACTGAAATTTCTAGTTTAATCATGACGGCGATTACCTTCTTAAAAGAGGGAACCATGCAGCGCTATATGAGTGTAAAGGGTGAACGGTGGTTTGGGCCGTATCAATCGGGGACTAGGAGTGTGCGATGGTGCAGTTGCGGCCATTAGTGAGGCTTGAAGATCTTCTGTTAGATCAACAGCGGTGTCTGATAGGATTTATTGGGTGTATGGCAATGCTTCACTAATCTGGGTTGGGAAGCTCCTTCACAATATTGAAAATCTGTTCGGAGCATAAGTATAAAAAAAATGACCGAATATTTATAAACGTTTATTGGAATTTTCAATTTACGGAGAAATAGAGTACCTGTGATTTCGACCTTCACGTAACATAAATATCCTGACCGTCGACCGAAACGAATGAGCTCTCAGCGGTTTTATCAAACTAATTAATAGATAACACAATTTGCAGATCAGGAATTAGGTAGTGCATAAAGTGCGCCTTAAATCTAATGTTAATATATGAGTCAAAGATATATGGAATAATTGTATGGTATTGATATATGGAAGAGTTGCCTGAATTACGTCTTTTAAATACCAAGTACTAATCATAAAACATGGTGTCAGAAGTTATTCGACCGACTGCCCCACCTGCAACATTCGCGTTGGATCTTCATTCGCCGGACATGCCGCTAGCGTGGAAGAATTTTTCTATGGGTATGAAGATTTACATGACTGCGAATAACCTGGATGGCGAACCAGATGCAAGAAAAGTCGCAATATTACAAAATGTAATCGGTTCGGAGGAACTGTCAATATTCCATTAGTTTAATGTGGAGTTGGATAAAATAACCTATTATGACCTACTAAAAAGGTTTGAGGCTCACTTTTTACCAAAAGTCAATATTTCTGACGAACGTCACAAACTTTTCAATCGCAAACAAGGGAAAATGAAGATCTAGAATCGTACGCCATAGAACTAAAAAAATATAAGCTTACATTGTAACTTCGGTGAACAGGCTGATAGCCATTTTTTTTGTTTATTATAATTTGTTCCTCTGAGGAAAATGCATTAAATTGCATACCTGGCTGTGGCGAGCCGGCGGTTATGTGGGGAAAACCTCAGGGATGGCCTTCTTCAGGCATGTAGGCCTGTAACCCCCAGCCTCCGCTCCCCGTCGATACAGGGGAGCCCTCCTCGGGGGAGGCTACACTACCTCCCTCGAGGCTGATAGCCTACTCAAAGATATATTCTCATGGAATTCAAATTCACAATGTAGTTACATTAGGGAAAAAATATCACTTGACAAACCAAATACTTTCGAAGATTCCCTAAATCTAGCTAAAACACTAAAAAATACAAAGCTTGTACTCTCAGCTCCAACAAAGTAGCAGCAGTACACACTTCAAGATACAATCGTCCAGTCTCCAGAGCGCCTAGAAGCAGCAGCTCAAAGTCATGACCAGTTTTCAAGGAAAACAAACAGTCCGTATGCAGAAGATGTGGTCAAGTCCACCATGTACGTTGTCCAACAATTGGTGTCACTTGTAGAAACTGTGCTAAAAAGGATCATTTTGTTAAGGTCTGCAAGTCTAAAAGAATTAATAATTTAAGTGTTGAAAATGTTGATAATAATTATGAAAATTATTTTGTGGGCTTGTACTAATCGAATTTGATCACTATGTAGTTGAGAGGTTTTGATCAACATATTTCTAGACACATAGAACCACCACAGTAATAAATAAATTTCTTATGTTTTTGTTCAATAATTACTATATCTATATCGTATCCATTCGTAATCATTCTATATCCATCATTTCCATTATTATATCGTATTTCAAAATAATTATCGATATTCTTGAAGACTAATAGTAATAGCTTACTAATCATGTTTTATGCGAGTCAAGAGATTTGTATATTTAGTTATTTATATCAGCAATAAGCACATACTCGTATTTTAATAACTGTCTATTTAGTCTTCATGACTAACAGCTTCCATGTCTTGGCTGAATATGAAAAATGGCATCAAATTTCTCCGGCTGGCATTTTCCGTATTTTATTTGTCAAGTGTCCGCTTGAGAGCTTTGAATTAATATGAATTCATTTTCTTCCTCATATTGATAGCGTTGTTATAATTATTATCATGTTATTTGAATTTGAATGAATTGAACACATTGTTTATATCGACGGAGAACGATTTCTTCTTCGTTGTTGGTAAGTAACTGTCAGATGAAAGCGACTTTCTGGATTCGACAATTTTGGTTCTAAGAATGGTTTTACAGTAATATCAAAGGAAATATTAAGCAAAGAAATAGGTTGTTATATCACAAAAAAGTTTACAGAGAATCCTCATGGATACCCGTCCAGACAGTCTGAATGGCATATGTCGTACTGTTATAGAATAAACTCCCATAAGTCAGATTGGCTAAATAAAATGAAACTATTCGCTCTGGAAAGCACTTAGGTGATTTTAACTAGACAGCTGAAAAATAGATTTTATTATTTCTATTATTGTAAGTAGCTACTCGTAACAATTTAGCTACTTAAGTACACTAGCTACTAGTAGCTACTTAAAGATCAGGTGATAACTTACGTTTTCTGGAGATACCACCGAGTTTCTATTAATGCTTACGTCAATATAATGATTGAGCATCGGAACTGTTACACTGGTGTAGGCGTATCGTCGCAAAGGGACGATTTTGCTAGCGAATTGGTAAATAAATTTATTAGTAATTGGTTAGATGGTAGATTAATACGGTATTTGATATCATGTTGTGTATATACTGAGCAAAAGTCATAGAAATAAGTTCACAGCTACATTTAATTAGCTTTTATATTATATTAAAACAGCTGCTTGGAAAACCTGTATGAAAGTGAAAGTGTAAATGAAAGTATAATATTTGGAAAACATTTCAACTCTTAGTATTACATAACCATATTTACAGAACGAGACTCAAACTTTAGTACAGTTAGAAAGAGGTAGCGCTATATGGGTGCAAAACTACCATCCTCTTTTAAAATATTTTCTTATGTACATAAGAAAATATTTTAGTTTGAGTCGCGTACTATAATATGGGGCTTAATGTATTACACCATCACAATATTTATCAATACTCTTGACTATATTATTATGACATTTCGTTCCAAAATAAAACGAAATTGGAAAATATTATTTTATTTCTAGTTGTCGGGAAATTAACATAGTCATAATGTCATAATTAACTCAAATCTTTAAAATATAGATTTATTATAGACTATATTTCTATATATCTATTATTAAAATATAGGTTTGTTATAAGGCTGCTTGCTGTCTATTACCATATCATTCAGTATAGTTATTAACATCTTAATTGACAAACTTATAAGTTACGAGGTTAAATAAGGTTTAAGATTAATAATAAATGTAAATAGTTTACATTTTAGCTTATGCTGACAATCTGGAAATAATATCAAGAAATTCCAACCAGTGTCAAGTATTATTACTCGGAGACATATATTAATTTTATACTTGGTAAATGGAATAATGACAATACCTAGTAAGTGTTGTTGTCTATATCTTAGTACCTCGATAGTAAAAAAAACTAATAATACTTCATATGATCCACGATATCTTCAAGTTTCTTGGGAAATTTATAGATTTTTAAGGACGCACGCCATCATTAGATACAATCGCATATAGCTTTCATGAATGATTTAAAGAAAGTTGGTCCTTTCTATTGATTCTATGGTTTTAGCAAAGACCTCCTCTTGATATATGCGAGTATCACAAGGTCCTTAAAGTCATATTTAGGGCTAACACATTTAGCTGAACCATCGACTTTGTTTAACAAACTAACATTTTGGGACGAAACCTAAGAAGCCATTAGCGCTTTAATAATACATAATCATCATTTTTTTCTGTATGGAGCTTCAGTTAGCATATCCTTGAAAAAGTCACGCGAGGGTATTGTCGTATCCTCTCAATTGAAGTCTCACGCAAGCTTGAGCCAAGGCTTCAATTTTATAAAACAATTATTGTGGGGGCACAATTGACTCAATAGAATAGTATTGAAAAACCAATACTATTCAAAATTCAAAATTCAAAATTCAAAAATTCTTTATTCAACATAGACCTTTGCAGGCACTTATTGACGTCAAACTCTACCACCAGTTCGGAAATTGGGAGGCCCTAGAGAAGAACTGGCAAGAAACTCTCAGGGTTTATTTTTTATCTCCTCTTTTTTAATCGTTATTTACAATTAGTCATTTATAAAAAAAATATAAAAAATATAAAAAAAAATAAACTTAAAGCTACAATAAAGCTAACATACATAATATAATATTTTCGTATGTACATTTACATACACATTAAATGTCAAAAGGAAAAGACAAAAAATAATAAATAAATAATTATGTTGTTACCAAGCATGGCTTTTGGGATACCGCACCTAGCTCCATACAGTGTTATCGTTTAAATAATCACTTACTTTATAATATGCTTTACTAATAAGTGTCTTTTTGATGTGATTTTTAAAGTTGTGCAAAGGCAACTCAATAATGCTTTGTGGAAGCTTATTAAACATTTTTATACATTTCCCCAAAAAGGAACAGCTAGTCTTATGGAGCCTGTACATTGGAACGGCAAGTTTATTTTTATTTCTTGTATTTACATTATGTAAATCACTATTTTTATTGTATGAGTGGTAGTTTCTATATACATAAATTAAGTTGTCAAAAATATATTGACTGGCTAAAGTTAAAATATTAATTTCTTTGAACAATTCTCTAAGCGAATCTCTAGCCCGTAATTTGTAAATGTTACGAATCGCTCTTTTTTGTAGCACGAAGATGCTTTCAATATTGGCCGCTGATCCCCATAGCAATAGTCCATAGGACATAACACTATGAAAATAGCTAAAGTAGATTAATCTTGCCGTTTCAACGTTAGTTAATAGCCTAATCTTTTTTACTGCGTACGCTGCAGAACTAAGTTTGTTTGCCAAGGCTTCAATATGTGGGTCCCATTGTAAACGTGAATCTAATGTAATACCTAAGAATTTTGTATTGTTTACTAAGTCAATGACATCACCATTTATATTTAAATGAGTATCAACCTGCCGAACATTCGGCAACGAAAATTTTATACATTTGGTTTTTCTTGAGTTTAATGATAAATTATTGATTTCAAACCAATACATGACTCTGGAGAGTGCACTATTCACATCGTCAAAACATGACTTTTGTCTGTCGACTTTGAATAACAAAGAAGTATCATCTGCAAATAAGACTGTCTCACATGAGTCTGTAACGTAATAAGGAAGGTCATTTATATATACTAAAAACAGTAAAGGACCCAATATTGATCCCTGGGGCACACCCATCATAATAGGTGCGCTAGCAGACTCTGACCTATTTATGACCACTTTTTGTAGTCTGTCCGATAAATACGATTTAATAAGGCAGCCAGCTCCATCTGAGACACCATAATGTCTAAGTTTAGCTAAAAGCGTTTCATGACTCACACAGTCAAAAGCTTTTGAAAGATCGCAAAACACTCCAATCACATCCTGCTTGGCTTCCCAAGCATCAAAAATATGTTTGAGAAGTGCAGTTCCTGCATCAGTAGTGGAGCTACCTTTGGTGAAACCAAACTGTTTTTCATGCAATAGCCTGTTAGTTCTTATGTGACCTAATAGCTGATTATAAACAATTTTCTCAAAAATTTTACTAAAAGCTGGTAATATAGAAATAGGTCTAAAATTTGAGGGGTCTTTTTTGTCGCCTGATTTGAAAAGGGGTATTAGTTTACTGTTTTTCATTAAATCAGGGAAGATACCCTCATCAACACAATTGTTAAAAATTTGGGCTAATAGTGGGGCTAATTCATCTATGACAGACTGAATAATGTGAATTGAGATACCCCAGAGATCCTCCGTTTTCTTCTTGTTAAGAGAACGGAATGATTTTACAACTGTGATAGCATCAATATGGCTAAATTGGAAGAGTTTACTGCACTTATCCACACGTGACTCAAGTAGGGTGACTGCTATATCAGGAGATGAACTAAGACCACTTGTAGTTATCACAGGTATTTGAGCAAAATAATCGACAAATGCATTAGCAACTGCATCATCAGATTTAATTTCCTTATTATTTATTTCCAAAGTAAAAGAGTTGCTAGAAGTTTGAACTTTTCCAGCTTCCTGATTTATTATATTCCACGTGGTCTTAACTTTATTTTTAGACAAATTTATTTTGTTTGATATGTATAAAGACTTGGCAGACAAACAAACTTTTTTAAAAGTTTTTGAGTATTGGCTTACATAATCAATGAAGGCAGGGTCAATAGAAGTTGATTTTAAAGCATAAAGTTCAAATAGCTTACGCCTGCTTTTATATATACCGGGTGTAGCCCAATCACAGAATTTCATTTTGTTTTTTAATTTTACAACTTTTTGTGGGAATATTTCTTTGCTTTCTTTTTTAACTAAATTAAATAAGTTATTATATAGATAATTGGCATCTCCATTTGTCGCCGGCAAAGATGTGATTTGAGACGTTATTTTCTTTTTAAATTTACATAACCTACCATTAGTTATAGGCCTACAAACTATTTCCACTTCAGAATTTACATGATGGTGCTCAATACAAGCTAACTGGCTACTATGGTCAGAGTTGATACAACTTATAATAGCATATTCATACACTTTGCAATTACAGAAGATATTGTCTAAACAAGTAGCCGATGTGGGTGTTACTCTAGTTGGTTGATTAAATACATAATGCAAATCAAATGATTTAAATAAATTGATAAACTTGTTGGACAAAGGTGATAAATCTAAGATATTGATATTGAAATCGCCACATACAACTACATTCTTATTTTTTCTGCATACTAACTGTAAAACATCCTCCATTGTAGCTTCAAATTCTAGATAGTTTCCAGTTGGGGGTCTATATATACAAACTATTATAAGATCATCATTATAAGACATCAATATATATGCCTATTCTTGTTGGTGATTATGCATTAAAAAATCATTGACAATGGAAAATATCTTTTCCAGTGTCGAATATTTAATTTTTCTTAAATTTGTTATTAATTATATGTTTAATAAAGAACAAACAAGCTATTTTATTTTGTTTTTTATTAAAAATAATATTTTGTGGTTGAACCTTTTCCGAGTTGTGTCTGAATGTTAGTGCCATAGAGATTAGTGAAAACGTTTGTGATAAGAAAGTATCTTTGGTTTAAGTGTGTCCGCTGTCATTAGACTCATACGGATCATGTGACCTTTCACGTCTGGGCGAGCGACATTATTGTTCTCTCCAGACTAGGTATTTTGCCACACAAAATCTTGCGAGGTCGACCGGTTCTATAATATGCTCAGATAGTGTTACATATGTTAAAGGGTATTGTAAGATCTGTCTTAAAACATTTAGGTCATTTGTGATAATCCATAAGTCTCTTCTTGGTCTTATTAACAACTAGCGACCCGCCCCGGCTTCGCACGGGTGCAATGAAAAAAATGGTTATGGTAGGTTATCCCTAAGAGATAGACATATACCATCGCGGACTTTTTTGTTAAACTTTTTAAGGTGGACAATACTGTAGTACATTATTTTGGTCTATTTCGTAGGGTTCAGCCAGTATTTTTGCAATATAAGCGCAAAAAAACGTGCTTATTTGCATCACATTAGAAATTTCTAAATTTATCAGTGTTTCTCTACTATATTGTGCAGGTATAATATAATATATCGCATCAAAATCCGTTGCGTAGTTTTAAGGATCTAAGCATACATAGGGACAGACAGACGGCGGATAGCGACTTTGTTTTAGTAATGTAGTGATAGTATAAAGTTTTCGAGGACAGCTGTTTTCAGATGTTGAATATACTTTTCACACCATTTGCTTAATATTAGAATATTCTGTATAATGTAAAATCTAACGTAACCATCACAAAATGTGAGGTAAATACAAATATGTATCATCACCTTAACCGTGAAACGCTCATTGCTGGACTTCGCGTCCACCAAAGATCTCTCACTGATCGGTTTCAAAATTATTTTTGAGAGGTTTTTGGATCAACTCCTACCACGCTGACCCAGTGCGGGTTGGCCTTGTCTGCAAGTGGGGTGGGGTCTCGACAGATGTGATTTGGAACCCCATATAAACCCTGATGACACATATGTAGGATTTAAGTTTTCATGCTAGATAAATAAACTGATTTAGGTACACAGTGTTTTCTGTATACTTTTTTCAATATGACTCTTAGCGATGCGAGACAAATCACAATTTAGGAATTTAATAAGTTTATTTATATCATATCTACACGCCACTCCGTGCATAGAACTGTAGATCATCTGTATATCTTGTAAGCCGATAATATTCCTTTGGTTATAGCGTTTACAAACAGGGAAAAAAGAAGAGGTGAAAGTATAGCCCCCTGAGGAACATCAGATACTAGTTCGTACTAGTTAGATACAGTGTGATCAATACGTAAAATATATTGACGTTTAAGGTAGGTAAATCAGTTCTGTGCTGATGAAAAAAGCCCTAAAGAATTCAGAATAGCTAGAAGAATATCAGGGTTTACGATATTGAAGGCAAACCAATGCTGTTATTTAGAAACACTCCATACCTTCACGACAGTCTTCGGTGACTTTCAATAATACAATGGAGATGCTATAATTAGGCTTGAACCCCGACTGATGGGATGAAACTAGATCGCGTGAGAAGATAAATTTTAAGAACTGTTTAAAGATAAGTGACGTTGGAGAGGAAAAGCAATATAGAAATAGGTAAGAAATTCTGTATTTTGAAAAGTAGGATGGTGAAAAATTATGTCGGGCGGAAGGAAATAATCCATTGGTAAAAGAAAAGTTACAAATGTAGTATAAAATTGGAAGGAAATAGTCGAGCAACAATATAATCATATATCCACTAACTTCATCACATCCCTCTGCATTTATAGATTTTATAGTCTTACGTAAATCCACACGTATGTTTTCTGGAATAGCTTCTAAGACCACATAGATAAGTTATCATGTTATTTACATTTATTTCCATTTAATTTAATTTAATGCATATTTAGGGCAATTTAGTCAGTTCCTCAGTTATTTAGAATATTGGGAATTCTGAAAAACACCTTACGGGACACAAGCTAGGTTCACATGATGCTCGTGTTGAACGCAATCGACCAACGGATGAGGTTCTGACTTTTAAGTAACCAATACTAGACCAGGTGTCATATATGATTCTCCTATTTAACCTCGAGCAAAATTTAATCCATCAGGATTGTAATAATAAGGTAATAAGTTTTTGTGTAGTAAACGCAGCACTTTACTTGGTAGATATAGATAAAACTATATAGCATATATATCATTACATTTCAATCATATACTTTTTTATATGATTTAAACAACAATATATTATCATTATAACATATTCTAATCACGGATTCTACTCGTATTGGTTGAAAATCTTTGTTCAGTTTTACAGCTATGAAGTGCCAGTAAGTATATACGTAGAAAATTTCAGTGTTATTATTGTATGCAAATTATCTGTATTCTTGAAATACGTAGTAGAGACAACATGAAAGGCCATGGTGTGATGCCTGACGCAGGTTACTCGTACCATTTGTACTAGGTTTCCCGTCGGTAATGCAGTTGAATCATTAAAGAGGTGTTTTCGGGTTCCTTTACGTTTGCGCGTCGTTTTCGGCGGTGGTAATTTATCTTCATGTAGACATTCCTTTCTGGAACACGGAGTACGCCATATATATAGCTGTTACAAAGTTATATCTTTTTCTTTAAGTTTGCTCTCAATGTAATGCGTCAAAGGAATGACAAATTGCAAGGAACACCGCATGGCAATTGTTCCTCCATCAATTAACAACAGAAACAGTGCTCTAAAGCACCCAATTCCAAAATTAATTGTCAAAATTTAAGAAGCTCATTGTAAAATAGATAGCAAAATAAATGTGCTAGTTGTTGACTTGATGCAAGTTGCAAATCAGTGGACTAAATTTTTATACAAAGAACAAATGATACTTAAGTAAATAAGTGTATATAAGAACTTGCATAGATAAATAGATTAAAGAACACTCTAATTTTTTAAATGCATCAAATAATACTTTATTGTTTAAATACGAATGAATTGTATTTTTAAAATCTACAGTAAAATGGAAAAATATGCAAAATTCTGTCATTTTCTAAATGAAATGAATGAAGTTTATTTATTAGTATTAAATAAATATATCTATAACCTAATTATTTTAACAACAAAATAGATTTTGTATTTTCATTTTATTTAACTGAAATTCACATCTGTGACCTGGATATTTCTCAATTACAATATGTAAAACCGATTTGGAATGCACTATTTTACAAATATCTAGACAAATTACATATAATTCAACATTAGTGCTTAAAATTTATTTATTTTAAATATCTACGTAATCGTCAATCATACATGCGTCTTCTGAAGGAATATAGAGTATTTTTTAGAAAATAGACTGTAATAATAAGTTCATCTGCATTGATTTGAATAATCAATTATGCGATGTGGTTCCACCCAGTGTTTACAGGCGTGAGGTGCTCCTGCCTCGGGTGTTCTATGTGTCACAATATTGACGTGTCACACGAACGCTGGCGCACGCGCACCTTCAAGCTGGCTTGCTGACATTTACAACAAACTGTTTTTAAACTCAGAATCAGAATCAAACTTCAAAAAGCATGCTATGGCTATTTTGCAAAGTCGACAAGCTTGAAAAGAAAAGATGCATGTTTTATTTTTACCATTGTAATCTAAAATTATTTTAATATATTTCATTCATTTTCTGCAGTATTTCTGTTGTAGTAGGCGTATGTTGTCTATCAATATTTTAATAGATTTAAGCAAACATGTACTTGCTTGGCTGTAAAAGCAGTACTATTGGTTTTTTTTTTATACGACCAGTATCTACGTAAGCATGTGGAGTAACACACAACACCAATCCGTGGATTGAACAATGAATAACATTGATGTTACAAGTTGTTAGTAACTATAGTTATAGTTTAATTAAATATTATTTGTTTGTTATTCCTAACAAATAAAATAAAATTACTTAAAATACTCGTCTATTCCCAGTAAATTAATTAATAGTTGAATTAATTATCAAAAGTTCATAAAATCTATCCTTGATTATTGACCAATGTACAATCTCTATAGAGTTAATATGGAATAATATGGTACTAATTTACTAAAAATGAATAGGTATTTGATTTGATCTATAACGTTTACAAGATCTGTTTTTGCCGTATAAAAAGTAATTTCCGGACAAGACCGTTAAAAATACATCAAAATCAGACAACGTCGCTTCGATCAGGTTCGGAAAATAAGACCTGTGTTTTGCGAAGCTTGATTCAGTGGTGTAAGGTTCACAATCCATAAGCAGTCCAATCTTTCATTTGAAAATCGAATCAATTTGCGTTAAGAGCGAATTGTCGGAGTGGAGAGATTGGCAGATTCCTTCTTCCCTAATCAAGTTAAATCAGAACCGTACAGTTATTGCGATTTGTCTATAATGGACGATAACCCAATTTCCACGTTAACTTTCAAAATAAACAGATAATCAGTCAATTAAGTTTTATTACTAATATAACATATATCATATATGTGTACTGGTTCCATATCTAATTAGGTATATTCATAAATCCATTTCAATTACGAAACTTAGAATTTGTAATATATACTTTTTGCAGTTTATTCTTCAGTATTTTCTCTAGTATCGTATTGCCAACATACATAAATCGTTATCAAAAAGGGTTAGGTTTCCCATGGGCTCGATTTTAAATGAAAACTTGTTTAGCGACGGCAAAGGTCACCGAAGATAAGATGTATCAGATTGTTTTCACACAATACTTTTTGTTCCGTGCTATTATTTATTGTGTACAGAAATATTGCATTCACGCTTTATTGTTTCATTTTTATCATCATACACATATATGTATATTTTGTTATTTATTTGTATTTCGAACCCAAAATATGTTGCCCAAAGTATGGTGATTATGTACAACTAACATATATATGCTCATACAACATACATATGCTCATAAAAATAATTGCTAAATAAGCTGTATAAGAGAATTTCAAAACCCCTAAAAAAAGTAGAAATAGTAGAGGTATTCATGTAGATACCGTCAATATTGTTCTTGCTATTCGCAGTACGTGCATGAAACAAGAGTGCTATTCTGAGTGATATAAGATAATCGTTCAACTTCATACAGTACCATAGGATAGTGGAGTAGCTGCGGAGAAGACGATGACAGAAGCCTATATGCGTATACTACATCCACTGATTACGGTGTCATCATCATCATTTTAGCTGAGAGACTGCCACTCCTGAGGTCCTGTGCTGCTAGCATCGAGTGCCTTGTTGTGATGTTTACCAAATCATTGATACATTGTGTTTACCGACATACGTATGCTTATTAATCGAGGACTTTTCTGCCCCAATGGCCACCGATCCTTAAGTTTTGCTATTCTTTGGGTAATATCGGTAATCCTGATTTTTCTGCGGATTACGTAATTTCTGATTCGAAAAGGCTTGAACATTCGAGCGAAACTCTCTCTATTGGGTTATTGGAAGATTTTAAATGGTTGAAACTAAATAACTTAAATTGAAGATATAAAGGCTAGTAAGGATAGAATTGAAATTTTAAGTATTCATAGAGCCCGAAACTTAATTATTAGTGGAGCTTGGTTCCGGACCGAAGACCGGTCACACATATTGATACTTAAGACAGTACAAATGCTATCTTATACTGACACCTAAATTTGTATAGAAATACGAGAATTTCCAAAAAGGAAAACAGCGTTAGTATGAAATCAATATTTTATAAAATTATATGCTATGCCTATATAAATTAATACTTTAAGAATGATGTCCCGAATGATGTAGTAAGTTTTGAATTTATTTATTAACAAGAGCCAGATCCTAGAGCTAGTTCATTTTTTTAATACATGAATTAGGGTCTAAATGATGGAAACCGAGCTTGCGCCTCTTATGGTTTCATCCTCAACATATAAAACTTTTCAATTTTGATTTTAGTTTTTCATTGATTGGATGAATCGAGAAACTAAAAGCCCGTCCTTTTTAGTTCTTCAATTCATCCAGTCAAGTTTAAGTCAAATTTAGTTTATCAAATTATTTTGTAGAAGAAATATAACATGGCTAAGAGAGTTTGTAAATTTCTGACGTAATAGATTTTGATAGCGTTGTACCTCTATATAAAGAGTTAAATGTTAAAAGCATTTTTAAAGTCTATTTTTAGGACAACCTTTGTGCATTGTCATCTACCTAATAGGTCACAAGGTACGCAAGAAATGAAAAGGTTTTGACTGAAAATAAGCAGAAAATAAGCCTCGTTAAGAGTGCTATAACAAATTTTCACTATAGTGTTAAGTAATATTGTTAGCGATTGGTTTTATGCTGCTATTTTGTGTTTCGCGTTGTTGTTTTGTTTTTGTGTTGGCGTAAAAGTTGACTCTATAAATAACGACTGACATATTTCTGTTGACGTGGCCAGCCAGCATTATATTAATTAGCAATAAATTTGATAATGACAAACCAAATTCATTACACAATCCACTAGATATAAGACCACCAAAGCCGCCAATGGAGTCAATATTAAGGTAAACTAACAGTCTTAGGGACTATCTCAAAACATCATTACAGTTTTGGGTCTGTGGCCAGAGCTATAATCATAGTAGGTCTTTAATATCTCGAAAATTAATTTTGAAGTAGCGACGAAGAGAAGATGAGTCCTTGACCGGTTAAAAATTTGTCGGATAATTAAGTCTTTTTGGTTAGGAATTTGGAGTGCGTATTGACAGGTATATATTTGAAATTGTGTTGTGTCAGTGCAGATGTGTAGGCAGCAAGTCTATATAGGCGAAACAATGTTTGTGAGCAAAAACTAGTATAGATAAATAAAAAGTACTTAAGACTGCGTTTAATTGATTGCATTGAATAGAGACAACAATAAAAAGCGGTACTGTCATTAGATGACAAACTGAAATCGCTAGCTTGCTTCTCTAATTGGTGAATACAAATTGCTTATGAAGTAGGGTTTCAGAATGAAACATAACTCATTCCAAGCTTTATTCACTTTTGTATGTAAACGTTACGCCGAAAGTAGGTTCCATCGCTTCTTAATTTGAAACGACTATTTAAAGACTTACAGATCAATTAGGTAATAGATCATAATATATGTAATGCGCGCTAACGAAACTTGGTACAATTTTTTTTCATACTCCTGAGGTTACAGTATACTTTTCTTCACGCTACAATCAATAGAACTTCAATAGGAATCATGGAAATCGGTATTGAAACAACAAGAAGAATATTAAAAATGCTACCTAAAATTACGATTCCACGCGGACGAAGACGTGGGCACAGCTAGTTGTAAATATATTTTAAAATAATTTAAGCATTTTCTTGTTCCAGGTCGTGTTGTGTGTGGTGGTATGTATTAATTGATTTGTTTGTAAATCTACAATATTACTTTTAAGCACAATATCTTGTGCTTATTAAAAGAAAGGTTTGTATATCTTTCGTTGCCAGAAACGACAAAGCAATAAATATTGTAATCTATAAAAATGATTGGATCATACTTCATATTTTTATACATCATTAAAGATATATTTGATGGTGTCAAGGAAGCCGTTATTAGTATAACACAGCTTTTATTGAGGAAACGATACAAATTTGCGATATGGTGGCCGTGGAGACAGGACATTAAATCTAAATTAATTACGCTGTCTTTATAAAAATGTCATTATAATTTTTGTTTGTATTATGTTTGTTACAGCAGTATTTAAATTAATGGTGTAAATTGATCATGAATTCATAGTAAGTCTAATATCAATATTAGAAATTTAATTAGTAATTCAAATTGTGCGAAATCTTCTAATAATGTACTTACGGTCAACGAAAAGAATATATCACATTAATTACTTTACTACTACGAAAATTATACCTATGATTACAATAATCGTATTGAATGAAGCACATTTGTAGTATTTTTTAATTATAATATTAATTGCAAGTAAAGTAACTACTTAAGTTGAGCGTTTATAATTAACGCTCAGCATAAAAGCATCTAAATTGTTGCAAGGGGATACCTATGTAGGGATCATAGTGTACTTATATTTCTCTGTATTTCTATTCTGTTCTGATGTCAATTCTAATATAAAATACTAAATAATACACAATATATATATATATATATATATATATATATATATATATATATATATATTATATTCCAGATCTGTAAATTACATATCTATTTTATATGATATGTTCAACATTTTCACAGCATCAACATCAATTATAGCAGATCTTCAAAGATAATTCTTTTATGAAATTTCTGTATAAATTTATCACTAATAATGTCTTACTTAAGAAAAAATAATGTTCTCCGAAAATCAGTCTCTATGATTTAATAATTGCTTTAATTAAAAACATCAAAACCTGCTATTTCATAAGCCGTGGGTGAGCGCGTAATTAGTAGAAGGATGGCTTCCGTAAGGCAGTTACATTGTGAGCGATATATCATGGGAAATTGCTTAAGAGGTCAACGGCCGACCACCCGGATAGGGTTGTAAATAGAGTTTTTAATTTCGGAGTTTTAAGACAGATATAAGGCGCTACACCAGAAAGTATTGTAGAGAAATCATAGTTCTGTTGCAATTACTGTAACGATAATGATATAAATGAAGTTCTTAATACTTTATTTTTTATTATTCAATACTGATATAACTACCGGGCAATTTTATTTTTATTTATTACCGTATTGTAATTTTGTAACGTATTGTAAAATTTAATAACGTATTGTGGTGTATGTCATTCAAGTAATAGGCTCTCTGTTAAAATTACAGTAACATACATACATAGGTACATATTAATTTCACGATAAATCATCAAGTTCGAGTGACAATCTGAAAAGAAAAAGCTTCTCCTTTCAATGTTAATTTAGCAAACAATTTAAGATTGCTAATAATATTAATATTTACACTTGAGATGAAGCTTTGTTGTGTATATACTACACAATAAAGCTTCATCTCAAATAGGTACATATGTTAAAATTTTATCTCCATTAATTTACTACATCTTAATACACATTCAATTATAACAACGTATATATAACTCTATTTCCGATTATTCAACTATTAACTTTCTAGTAAAGTTAACATGCTTCATGGAACTCAGAGGTTTCGTAAATATATCATCATATCATTGGTAGTAAGACAGGATGTACTAAATTTCTTTTGATAACAGCACCTTAAACATGTATGTTGTATATCAATATGCTTAGAGCGGTTACTATTTTCATTGCAGTCAATCATTCTATTTGCACTTTGACTATCTATGAGGAAATTAATTTCAATGGCTCTAAAATACTAGTATATAACAAAACGTTGTTATACTTTTTGGTAAACCGAGAAATAAGAGTACCTGACTAGAAGTTATTCATTATCACTTTTCCCAATTTGCGTAATTATAAGCTACAAGTTTATTATTAACAACTCTCCTGTTTATCATCAGCCTTTACTAGCCGTACATTGCAAATAGCGAACTACACGCTTAGCTTTGCTTTAAGTAAATATATACTTGTATAAACTTACAAGGTCACTATGTTTAGCGGCTAATTTCTATTCATAGTGACATTGTAAATTTATGGAAATAAAAATGAAACCGCAAAAATTTTATATGTATGAGAATTAGTTGAAAAATACGTAAGATATCCAATTAGATCTATAAGGCATATTATTTATTTTATATACATCAAAATTTATATTGTAATCATAGGTGCTATCATCTTTCCTTACCGTATTTAAATAATACCTTTGTTATTATTTTTTCATGTTTAATTGAAAATTCTCCTTCTTTGCTTTATATTTCCATTCCTAGATATCCACCAATACCATCTCCTTAACGTTAAACCATGCAATTACCGTTATAATTTTAGAACCTTGTCGCTATTACCTTTAATTCCTTTTGGTTTTATATAGCCTTGTTTAGTTAAATATTCTTAAAGTAAACAGCTATAGGAAAACATACATTTAATTTTTTTTCTGCTTGGAAATTATATGTGTTTTTCTTTATTCCTTATTTAGTTCGAAAATTCTTTTTTATTAGGTAACATCGCTTCTTCGGAGAGCTTGATTCATTTTCAATTGCATCTTGGCATTTTTTTCTTTTTCAATAAATTCTTCATATGTTTTTTTAAAATATATCAATAAACAATACAAAATAATAAATTAACATTCATTTATTACGTCACCTTCACATTGATTAATGAATCTTGAAGATATGTAATAACTTTGTAGTTTCATTCTGATTTAATTTTCTTTTGTTGTTCATTTTCTGTTTCCTTTTCTTCAATAGCTTAGTTCTTTGTTCGTCTTATTTTTATTAATTTCTTTTGTAATTGACTTTATTTTGTTTAAATATCACATCGATTTCATCAAATAGCTCAAACATCAAACATCACCATTTTTAAAATCAAACATCGCTATTCCATTTGTTGCATATTTGTTAGATAGTCGAAATATACTATTTTTATAGTTTTCAAAACGCGAAGTCTTTTTTTTTCAAATTATGATCTACTAGAAAAATTTACAGCCCAAGCTATAGTGATAAATGCACGTAGCTTGCTTAAAGCATTATTATAAAATAAACGAAATGTACCTAATGTATTAATGGAATATTTAGAGTATTTATTATTAGAGTATTTAGAGAACTAATGAGAATAGCATAAATTTAAACTAAAGCTATAAAAAGAAATGGCCGGAAGGCGTAGCTCTCACTATTTTCGGAACGGACGAGCTACGCAAAAGCAATATCCTGGTCCGAAGAGCTTCTCGAATGCGGGTCCAGCAATTTACTTATCCCAAGGCAAATACCACAAAAGGTCTATTAACAATAAAAAGAGTTGTGATATTTGCTGTCTTCGCCTATGTGGTTGCCTTAGCTTTAAATATAACAGACATCTTTTAATTAAATGTAACATAATTTTTATTTCCTTTTTTTAGTTAATAAAAATAAAAATAAGTGTTACATAAACAATTTGTTTAAAATTTGTTAATCGCATTACAATTATTGTTTCAGAAATATCTATTGTAATAGTGAATTCCGTTTTTGATTTTCAAATTATTCTATTTAATTTAAAATAATGATACAAATAAAAATCTAACTAATATTTTTTACTTTTCAATATTAGTTATTTTATTCCATCCTTCATTAACAGAAAAGAACAAACCAATGAACTGTCTTATTGGCCTTATTATAACACAAGTTTAAAATATTTGGGTCATCATCAATTACTATATTTTATTGAACACTGACTCACGGGCGAAATCTGTTGAAGGTGATGGTGTATTTTATACCGTAGGACATTCCGATAGTGAAATATGGTTTGAGCAAGCGATGTATAGCCCCATTATTATCGTAATGTGAGGGGGCACATCGGTGAAAAATTTGGGAGTAAAAAAGTTGCAGCATGGCGCGTAAAGCGTACGAAACTGCAACTTTCGAAGTATTAGAACAGCAAATAATAGACTTGTGTTTTATTTTCTTTAAAGAGAAATTACAAAAAGCGAGTGTATTTGTGTGATAACTATGAAAGCAGGATACTTTGAAAAAAATATTGCATTATACCTATTTGTAAGACACTGACTTTTGTGTATATAATAATAATAATGAACATTGTACGAGTAAATATGCTCATTCTTACTTTTTAAACACATAAAAATTATCCGTGAATAATAATAATGACTTGTTTATTTGAATTATGCTTAAAGATTGACATTATAGAATGTTATTTTATCATGTTAATACCTATTTACAATATCGGTTTTAAACTCGATAGATTACGAAGAAAATGTATTGTATGTATGTATATGTATTGTATGGATTCACGAACGAGTTTCCGATTTCAGACCAAAGAGGCTAATAAGGTACGATCAACCACACGTCAAACTTTACATCTGCACTACGAAAACCACCACACCACCAGCCATTACGAGCGATATAAGAGCTGTTTTAGGATCGTGGATTTATAATTGAACTCAAACCCATTTGTCTGCTTGAATACAGTTAGATAAGAATGATGCTAAGGGTAGGTGAGCTCAAAGCACCATCTCTTTCTGCAATACTGAAGCGGCAATTCGAGTTTAAGTTTGATTTTAGAATACGAGTTTCAATGTCAACAATTTTGATAAAAAAAATTCAGAGTATTTCGTAACTTTTTTCATGTGTGTACTTCTGAATTTTGTGGGCATTGATAAATAAATAAATAAAGAAAAACACAATGCAATCATACCCAGTATAAAATTATATTATAAATTATATAACTTTTAGATTTTATATTTATTTAAATATTATATATTAAAGATTTTGTAATATTCCGAGAAAAATATTATTTATTTATACAAATTCTTAATTATTACCTTCTATTCTATTCTTAATTATTTGTAAATTCACTAGATAATAACCTAGAAATTGTTTGTACGTAAGTATGTACATCTCTTCACATTTGCCCATATACAACAAATAGTACAATAAAATGTATTAACATTCTTCTTTTATTAGAAATAAACACAATAATGTAACGGCAACGAATCATTGTGAAAATTTTCCAAGCGAGTGCACTCAGTCGGATCTGTATCGGGCGTAAAATGCAAGTCGCTGGTAAATCCTCTGAAATCACGTACACAGATTCCATGAAAAGACGTTCTGTTGAGCAGTAAAAGTTATTTGCGGTCGGATTCGCTTTTATTTGGAGGTTAAAGGTTTATAAAGAATTGAACCACAAGTACATGTACTCGAATGCCTAAATACCTGATTTAGTAACTCTATCACGTCGTTTATCGTTCAATTGCAATTTTGCTTTACAAATAGCCTCTCTTGCGAAGGTTTTCCTATTACACGTAATAAAAGCTTGATTATAATAATTATGAATGACCTATTTATTTGGTCATTTAACCAACATGTATAATTCAGCGTTCTGTCATTGGATGGTTTGCTTATTATCTCTACACGGTTCTTTTATTATTAACTAAAATCACATCTCAGGAGAACGTCTTGACAGTGTGTTAGACGATGAAATCTAGAAACCATAAGCCGAGAGAAATAGGATGGTCAAATTCAATAAATAATTATATAGTGTATTAATATATTAAAAATACTGTCGAAGTCAAAGGCCCTATAAAAATCTCCGAGTACCAATTTGTCTTTTGAAAGGGTATACAGGCACTGGATAACAATTTCTTAGGATCGACAGGACGACTTATCGAGCTACGAGCCAAATCTTAAGCCTTTATTACACCTTTGGCCACACCTAGTGGTCGTCGTAGGTGTCATGAAAAGCACGGTGCATAGTCTCGTCAAGTACCACCCACTATCTGCGTCTTTCTCCGCTGCCTCCTTCTGTGATATGACATTCTCATAGTTGTATACTACAATCTATCTCTTCTTCTCATCAGCCAGTATCATTTTTATGATGACTGATAGAGAGAGATCACCGTCGTTCAACACTGTGTGCCGCTCGTAGCTTTAAGGTCGTCAGGCTGTGCACTGTAATAAAATGTGCTCGATTATATCATTGGGAGCTTTACAGTGACGATATTGAGATGTTTCCTTGTACATTTAGTAAATGTATCAGCTATATTTACTTAGTAACTGCTTCATACAGTGAGGGATGCTGCCATGACTTTCCTCAAATCGGGATTCAGTAGACAAGCTTTGATCTTATGACCCTTTTATTCAGACGACTACGAATTTATACTCACGCCTCTTTTACGTAGGGATCGGTAAATGTTAACGTGAATGTTATTGAAAAAATATTTAATGATATGTTAATAGTGGCATATCTAGTAAAGATGACCCTCTTAGTAACTTACAATATGTCTCTCTTAGCGGCACGTCTAATATATGTCTATAATATATTAGAAAACTACTGTGTATACTACTGTGGTCGGTATATTTAGAAAAACGCGACGCCGCTTACCGTTTAGAATCATTTTCCCATTTTTCTAAATAAACTTTCACAGTAGTAGTAATAGTAAATTTCTACAGAATGTGGCATGCAAGTATAGTTCCTGCATATGGCATCTCCGCTGTTTTGATGCTGGGTAGATATCGCACGGTTTGGTCATTAACAGTTGACCTTTTAATAATTGATCACGCTTTCATAAAGGTCTTTTCTTTCTGCAATCTTTTACCCGCACCACATCAATGGCATGATGTACAGTACGATTGAAGAGGAATATGTTGGTAGCTCAAAAGAAAAGTAGTAAGGGTAAAACTTCTCGTCGTCGTGATCGTCGATTTCTTAAGGTGGTGACTCTAATCTAGTCACGTTTCATTGTTCATTGTCATTGTCACAGTAAGCCGCAAGGATGTTTGCTAAACAGAGTTAACTTGAACTGAAAAATACTTTCCAAAGAGTAGCTGGATTATTGTTATTATTTATGGGGTAGCTTTATTATTATTTCATGTAAGTCGGGGCTGATGTGCATCACTGCGACCTATTAAGATCTATTGTGACCAGCCTCCTATGTAGGTTCTATGTAGGCCCTACAGTAGCTCCCTTAACTGGGCACTGACCAAGAAAGATAGGATGTTCCCAGTTCGGATTGTTTTTATTTGATCTGGGTCAAGGATGTGTTTCCCCAGGTGTCTGTTTCTTTTTTTGAATCAGCGGTTCACAGTAGCACAAGAGGTGTATTGGTGTTTCACGCTCTTGTTCGCAGACTCTGCATGTGTCAGTGTCCTTAAGTTTCATGTTGTGAAGGTGTCTATTCAACTTGCAGTGACCGGTCAAAGCCCTAACCATCACGCTCAAGCTACTCCTGTTAAGCTTTAATAGCTCGTCAGTGCGTTTGCGAGAGTATGGTTCGATTAGTGCTTTTGAGTGTGTCATCCCGGACGTACTGTGCCAGTCTGCTTTCGCCTCGTTAAGAAGGCGAGTTTTCAGGTATTGCATGGCCTGGTTCTTTGAGATACCACAGATAGGCTCTGGGCCGAACTGTATTCCTTGAGCCCCAGCCCTGGCTAGTTCATCGGCCTTCTCATTGCCGGTTATTCCAGAATGACCTGGCACCCATTTGAGAGTGATTTTATGGGGTAGCTTAGCTAAATACCAAATCGCCGTTGTGACTCAGTGGCAGTACCAAGATTTGTCTTACCTCTGCCGAATTATCCAAGATGAGCCTAGAGAGAATTTTCAATCTTTCTTATACTTATTAATATATAACAGATATACCTATATATAATTATAGAAGGTGCTGAATTTATAACAGTAATTTATATTCCCATTTAACGTATTTTTACCGTTGCCCGGTTTTATGGATGGCTTCTCAGACTTTAATGAGGATCTTATCCTTAAGCGCAACTTTTTCCACGTGCGGGAAGTAATCTTCGAGCGGAGTAATTAGGTACGTTCTTTAGAGACGAACGCTAAGCTTTTTGTGATAGATATAGATTAATGAATCGTGTGATGTTGTAAGGTCTGAAAATACAATAACATACGAATCAAATCTAGTTTTTGGATGAATTACATAACTATTATTTTAACTTGCAAGTGTTAAAATAAAGCCGTTGATTTTATTTCTTCATCATCATCCTCTTGCCCATTTCCCATTATTTCTTCATCGAGTAGCAAATTTGTTTTTCATTAATTTACCAAGGTGTAATAAATTATTAGTTTATTATGTGTAATTATTATGTGTGTCAGTGGTTATTGTTTTGTCATATATACATTATCTATTATAATGATGAAGTACATTGTAATAATTTGTTAAAACTTAGGAGACATTTTTGACATATTAGGAAACATTTCTTCAATATTATTAGTAAACATACCTATTTTGCTCTTCGCATCCCATAAAGACGCATTATTCAATATTCAAATAATGCGTCGTGTAGTATATGCGACTACAAAATAGTTAGCTAAATCAAATTCCTTCGAACTCGATACCGGATTATCTGTTCGATTATTATTGGATAAAGCTGGTGGACTGCGGCTATCAATCAATCTGGATATGGCACTTAAATATTAAGAGGTTAGATTCCAGGTAATATTGTGAAAACAAACAATGGTACAGACCTTTCCTAGAAAATTGAAATTGATGAAATTGTACTTTCATTTCCGTTCTATATTAAATTTATTTAGATAAAAATTAAAGATACCTATAAAACAATATATTGTGATTTATTTTATTCAAATTAGCTTTAGGATTTTTTTTTTAGTTAGATGAAATAATTTCTGCGGACACTTTGGTCCGCACTCTTTTTTTTGTGATAGTATTTTTTAATGTCCTTATTTATTATCTATTTACAAGTAACATATCAATTCTCGGTGGGGAGAAGGTGTCTTTTCTTCGTGTTGTGGGAACAGATGGTCCCGTCCCCCACAGTCATAGCCCCATCTATATCTATATTCTACTATAATATTGAATTACAACCATTATTAACTATTATTAAAATATTCCTTAAGACTAACAATGTTTAATAGCTATGGTTAGTTTTTACATTTTGTTTATTATAAGTTAATACTAGTATTAATACAATTATAGAATTATTACGTTATTTGTTTACATTAGAGTATATATATATATATACACATACACACACACATATATACATATTTATTACAATTAATATGATTTCCTCAACATATTTATATGAGGGCTGCTACTTATTTATCCGGAATAGAAAAATTAAACAAACGTAAATGGCTAAATATGGGTTTATTGTTTTTCAAAGTATTCTCCGCGATGATCGATACACTTTTGCATACGTTGAAACCAATTATTATAGCATTTTTTCCACTCTGATTGCGGTATCTCCGAAACGTGCTGTTTGAACGAGTCGACGGCATCTTCACGGGTCGAATATCGTTGACCACGTAATTTATTCTTTATATTTGCCAAGTCTGGGCTATACGGTGGATGACCCATCAATTCTATTTTTTGACTCTCCAAAAATGTATTTGTTTCGCGTGATGTGTGACAGCTGACATTGTCGTGGTGTAGAATGATTCTGCGTCGCTTGTTGTTTTCACGTATTTCTTTAAATACTTCTGGCAAACAAATGGTCGTGTACCACTCCGAATTCACCGTTTTACGATTCTCCAGTGGTATTGTAGTGCTTTAAAGTTCTTTTTGCACGAGTTACTTTCGTAGGGTTCGGCTCATTTTGAAACACCCAAACTGTAGATTGTTGCTTAGTTTCGGGATCGTATGCATAGATACAAGATTCATCACCTGTATAGATGTTATAAACAGATTTTGAGTCACCTCCGTTAAATTTTATAAACATATTCTCGCACCATTCGACGCGAGCTTCTTTTTGATGCTGAGTTAAGTTGTGCGGTATCCAACGCGAACAATTTTTTTTTACGAACAAATGTTTATGTAATATTTTATTATTGCTTGTCATGCATATGCCAGAGTAGCCTCTATCTCGCGATACGTAACATGACGGTCTTGCATAATTAGTTTTCGTTCAGCTTCAATGTTTTGTGGCACTACGACTGATTTCGGGCGACCTTCCTTAACTTCGTCCGTGAGCTTACTCCGTCCACGACTGAACTCACTAAACTAGTGATACACAGTGGTTTTTGATGGAGCTTCAACACCAAAAGTTGAAGTTAATTGATCTACGCACTGTTGTTGCGTTAAACCACGTCGAAAATCGTAATAAATCATAGCACGAATATTTTCACGTGTGAGTTCCATCATTTCAGCGATATGACATTTTAAACCCATCAGAAACAAAACACTAGCGTACATATGGAAAAAAAAAGCGGCCAGTATTTCAGAAAAAGAACGAATTTTATTCATATATTGCGTTTAAAAATGTTGAAATCCAAGATTCCGGATACTTAAGTAGCAACCCTCGTATATACAATTTATATTGTTTTGGTTGCTTATTATTTAGTTATTAGTATTTTTTACAATTTTTATTTATTACAAATTAATATTATTTACTTTGTATATAAAAGGTTTCCTGGTTAACATTGCTAATATATAACAATATATATTAAGAACCATTTTTTTTACAAATGTTTTATGGTTAATCTTGTTTTCTCTCGAACCCTTACCCTATTGCTATTTTATTATATTTAGATTTATGTCACTCATTGGTTGTTTATTTGAGTAAAGCCCTACTGAGGGCTTGTAGTGTCCTAGAAAATGTGCTGGTGGGACGATTTTCGCAAAACTTCTTCCGCGCAATTTGTGGTTGTTCTGTTTCTGACTCGAGTCTCGAGAGGAGTTGCTGTTTGACTTTGTCGTCCCGGTATCTTCCGCCATTTTCAGGTTGTAATTTATAATTTCGCACGGAGCCGCCGCCTGTGCTTCGGAAATTAATCGCACAATGGCATCATTAGCGCAGTGTCCTGTATAGTAGACACATGTGCTGGTGTGCCTTGATATGGCGACGACTGCGTGCGGAATGCTGCCGTAAATCTTATTTGGCTTTTGTGACAGCCGCACCACAACCACCGTCCCGCTCGTTAGGCCTTGGGATTCGTGGATAGTTAGGGTCTTCGAGCCCTCCAAGCCGTAGCCCTGACTTATTAATAGCTTTAGGATTAGAAAATTTCGATTACAATTAAATTATATTCGGCTGAGTTTTTGAGTAGAGCTATGGAAAATATTTTGCCTTACATACGACAAGTAAGTCGATGTAGTTGAAATAAAACACGTGGGGAAAAACTAGTTATTACTACAAATTAAACTGTCTAATAGTATTATCCTTCTTGAGGAGACTTACTTTGTGTATTTTTTTATTAAGTGAATTGTTACATTGATATAAATGAGAAAAAAATGTCAGCTGAACATGAATTTATGGAGTTAATAAATTGATGTCGACACTCGGTCGACAGGATTAAACGTTCCCATTTCCCTTAAGTACGCTATCTAACCGCAACCATTTTCGTTCATCTCGCAAATAAATTTATATAATTCAACAATTTAGTTGTTTATATAATTCTACTAATAGTGAGTTTATCACAAGTTATTAGTAGCATTTATTTATTTATTGGACATATTTACATCTCTATAACAAAGATTTGTTATGAAATAGCGACTCATCTCGATGGTCTATTCAATACATCTAAGATTATTAGGTGTCCATCATATTGCGCATCCGACCTCGACTCGGCCTAGCACACGCAGGCGGAGTGCCCCGCTTGGGACTCCGAACGCCGAGTCTTGGTCGAAGAGATCGGGCAAGAACTGTCTCAGCATTGCCGCAATCAACGCTGGCGGATGAGGGACGTTGGAGGGCTGTGGCCTCCTTCTGTGAAGCGGTGATGCTCCAGAAGGAGGCCGCCGAGCGGGATCGGGAGATGGCCGATCCCGCTTGAAGAAGGCGGCCTCGGGGCAGATAGCCTGGCCTGAGGCGCCGCCACGGGTCGCTGGCGGGCGCGACGTAGCTCGCGCTCGTGAAGGCGACCCGGGAGGGATCTCACCCCCTGATGACGTCGTAGGAGGTTGGAGGGGAGGAAGCGGCAAGATCACTCCTCCCCGAGAAGGGCTCCCCTAGCGCACCCAGGAGAGCAAAGGCCAGGGGTCCTCAGATGCGACATTCGATCCAGAGGGCCGACCGTCCTCAGATTACAACGTCACGGACGGTCATCGCTAAGGTTTTTAGTGGGTAGGCCCCCCCTTCTGGGGAGGAGAGCCCCACATAACCGCCGGCTCTCTGCAGCCGGGGTATGCAATTCAATGCATTTTCCTCAGTGGAACAAAAAAAAAAGTGTCCATCATATACTAACAGTATATTACACTGATTATATACAGTAGTAGTAGAAAAAAAATACGTTATATTGTTCAATGTTTGTTTGGCATGCATATAAACTTATAAATATATTTATAAGACGTTAGCATAAAACGGACAGTAAAACTATCATTTTACATTTCATAATATTATTTTAAAAACACGGTCAGCGTAGCTGACGCTGACCGTGTTTTTAAAATTATTATATTATATAAACTTATACTTTACTTACATTCGCTTTACATACTAGAGGCTATCAGCATAATTGATTGATGTTCATAATCATTCGACACGATATCACTAACTAAATTGAAGTAATACATTATAATAATGATAACTTTTTGTTACACTTTGACCAGTTCATATTTATCATAACTACCACTATCCATAACCCATGCACTGTACAATTTTAATTATTTTATAATATTATTTAACGTCATAAGTTCGAATAATAAAATTTTGTATTTATTATTTTAAGAAAAGACTTGATCCGAACGTTTCACGCGTAAAAACTTTTAGTATGGCCTGATTTCACTCATGTTTCTAAGTTTTATTTCTTAATTCAAAAAGAGTTTGCGGATTAGGCTCATCAAAATTTTATTTTAATACCGGTCAAAATTGTATCCGAATGAAGTGAATAATGTGAAAATACGAAATCATTCTGCGGCCACTTCTTAGATATTAAAAAAAAGTTATTAAAAGTCTGAACGAATCATTAACTATGTATTACCGCGTTGTTGTTAAATTTAAGGTCCTACTATTCAGGTATCTTAGGAAACACTGTATACCACTGTATTTTGCTTACCATAAGTAGTAGTAATTATAATAATAGTAGTAATAAGATACACATTCGTAGGCTTGCTGTTTACACATATTCACAAATAAAACAAAATCTTAAATGTCAATTTGCCGCTACGCACTCCAGACTATTAATCTAAAACTGTTACTAATGTATATTATGTGCCATTACATTAAATTAAAGGTTTTACATTTTTTAAGGTGCACGTAAATATTCGAACACAGCATCGACATAACATTCGAGCATAGCTATCGAAGCTCTACTAGCAACAGTAGTCAGTCACTGAAGCATCTTCATTTATAACTCAAGATTGATTATAGACGAGAATATTTTTTACACCTCAAGAAATGATATCAGATCCTTTTCTTAAAACATTACACTTGTCGTTGGTCAAACTTTATTAAAATCTACATCATTAAGTAAATCTTATACGATTTCTTTAGTTACCTTAGGAATATGACTATCACATATTAGCAACTTACTAAATTACTGCAAGTACTAAATACTAAATAATAACTTGACTGCATAACATAAATAAATATTCTTTGAGACGCTCCACGTTAGCGGAGGCGTAACGTTTCGAAGTAATACAATTATTGGCAATTTATAAACCAATTTTGGACACTGTCATCTTAATTGATATTATCAAGCGATAATTATTTGTATAAAAATAAGAAAAATGAACACAAAAGCTTTCTGATCGCTCTCACGTCGTGACCGCAGTCACTTAAGCAATTAAGGGTTGAACAATTATTCTGGTAGTTAAGCCCCCGCTAAATGGTTACTCGATGTTAATGGAATTGTGGGTAAGATCACCGATAAGGGTGATTAAATTTATTCATTACAATTCTAGTACACGTATATGTATATACATACTTGTAAAATTATAATCGTATTTTATAAGGCTTTGATGAAATGTTTGTATAGTAAGCCATTAAATTTCTATACAAACATGCGTTAATAAAAAGAGTCCAACATTACATATGCATACATAGGAGAACCAAAATAAACCTGAGAGGCCCACCACTTACCGATCATACATAGGTTTACGATGTGTTCGAAAAGTTGTCCAAAACCAAAATATGTATAAAGTCCTTATTATTAATAAGTAAAAATCCGTGTTTCTCGTAATCAGCCGCTGCAGTATGAGCAACGAACGATAAAGCGGTTATCGTGCGATTTAATAACCATCGTGAAATGTATACTTTGTGTTTTGACAGTTCAAAGTGATAAATTGTTCTATCATATCGCCTTTAGTGGTTATGCTAGCTGAAGTAATAAATAAAATGCTTAAAATGGCCTACATTTTTATTTACGTATTTAGCAAAGATTAGAGTTCGGTAATATTATTTTCAACACCATTGCTCGTAATTGGTATGTAACTACACCAATTTTAGTTTCACAATGTATCATATTACCAACGTACAATATCTTTCGAATTTCAAATTCGATTACCACACAGTTTGGTAATCAAAAGTTAATAGTTTCGTAAAGAAAAGTCACGCTTTTATTTATAAGAAAAAAAAAATAGGAACCAAAGAGAATTTATATGCAAAATGCTGAAACATTTTTGTTAATTAAATAAGTTTGGCGTTTAGAAACACTCTGTTTAAATATATACAATTATAAAAACCTTATTTAAAATTGCAACTATTAAATAGAAGTCTTACATAAATGAATATATTTATTTTGTAAAAATTATATAATTTGCTGTTTTGGTTGTATAAGCGTCGGTACCTTAGTCTTTCGCGCACAAAGCCGCCAATGAGAAAGTAAACGCGCCATTTTTCAATTTTCAGTACTATATTGCATTTTGAATTGTTTCTTTTGTTAAGATTTTTATATCAAAAATGTCATCAAGCGATGAAATTGATTGTACGAATGATATAATAACGAATATTTCAGAAATGACTGGCGCTGAAGGTGGAAATCCAACGTATAATTTTTATAATTGTACATTCACAAATTGTTTTTCAAAATAATTTTTTATTGACTACTAGTTACTAGTTTTATTGACTACTAGTTTGTATTAATTACTCGTAATGGTGTTGAAAAACTTCGTATAACACTCGTGAGCAGTTAAAAATTTTCAACATTACTCATTTGTATTATAATGTACTATTTACTATTTATGATATCATTACCAGTCTTCTCAGTAATACCGATTTACAAGTATACCTTCGATATTCGTTTACTACGTTATGTCAATGCCCTATATCACGTTTAACGTATCACCAGCGATCTCAGGTCAATAAAGAGCTATTGTCTTATCACACCTTGCCATTGTTATAGTGATGCTTCACAGATAACCTAGACTTGCTTTATCTTTACAACCGAAGTACCTATTATGCATACAGTTCTATACCTATATTTACGTCATTTATTGTTGTGCAAAGAAAGTAACAGTAACATATAACCGTAATAAAGAAACAGAATGCAGAGGGAGTACCTCTTTCTCACAACGCAGACAACAATAACATGAAGTAGTCAGAGCTTGAGGCCGACGGGAATAGTCGGTACTTTATCCTAGCGCTATGCAGCATAAAATTGTGGTTGTTAAATATTTCTTTTCTATTCTGTGCCTTAATAAAATTTACCATTGCTGTTTTTTTCAATGATTGTAAACCGAGCCGTAACCCTTTTTTTAGTATCAACTGCATTAGAATCACTATTTTTACAAATCAATATCTACTTATACGAGTATTTTAATGAACATTATAATACTTTGACATAAATATATTACAACATATTGTAATAATAAAAATAGATCATATTTTTCTCACGATCGCACGTTCAATTTTATATATATTAAAGCAAACAATGAGGTATATAATAGATAGATAGACTTAATGCTTGAGACATTCTTAACAAGTGAACTTGCAAAATGTAGTTAGAAAAATCTATTGATTAATTAATTTTATAAAAAGTACCTCCCGTAGTAGTCTATATATTTTCTTAGTGCTAAAAATCATTTGATTGATATAGATTTAAGCAAAATTTGTAAATCTTTTCAAAATCCTTGTGCTGATGTAAGTCGTAATAGTTTTAACCAAAATTTTGTTAATGAAAAGTGTTATTTATAAGTCTTCGAAAATATATTTCGTATTTTAATATATAAGAGAAGAATGTACTTAGTAGGGAGTAAAACTGCGGCCTACAGTTTGTATGAAGAAATGATATTCCTTGGAACCTTTAATTTGAAACTTCTGCGAAGTTTCAAATGAAATTACAAATTATTGACAAATTAAAAAACACCGGATTCAGGTTTTTTTTCAATTCATCACCTAACAGGAATATAAATGGGTAAATTCTGAAAATCAACAAGGGAATCGTTACCATGGTATTTTGGATTATTGATGTCAAAAATAACAAATATTTTAATATGAAACATGGTAGACGTAAAATAACCCCTAATGGCGAATGATTCGGTTGAAATTTTAAGTAATTGAGTAAAAACAGAAACTCACATATCAACGCACGGCTGAAACTGCAACGTCTATAGATTTCAAATTAAGTATGTACGTTGTCTAAGAATTCTAAGGGTACAGTAAAAAAAAGGAAAAAAGTCTAGCGATTAAAGAGGTTACAAATTTTGCATGGAAGAACGACTTCATTGAATATATTTCATTCGAAACTTCACAGACGTAGCCCTATCGCCACCAATCTTTAGTCTGTCGGCCGTTTCTTGATTTAAAATGTTGGAATAAGTAATACGATTTCTTTATCTGTACTAATGTTATAAAGAAGAAAGATTTGACTGTTTGTTGTTTGTATTGAATATGTTTCGAAACTATTGAATCGATTTTGCTGAAGGTAGTTTAAGGATAGTTTGATTTGATATGGGGAGTAGTTTTAGCGAAAAAAAAAATGATTAAATCAATTGTAAATTGATTTGAAGATGGTTGGAATTTACGAAAGAATATAAAACTATTTTCACCGGGGAAAAATATATGTTCTCTATGGGAAAATATGATATAACGCGGGCGAAGCCGCGGGCGGAAAGCAAATTTAAATATACATATTTCATTCATATTTCGCAGTAAACTGAAATGGTTGGTTATTTGGCTAAGTAGGAACCTGAAAGGCGTTTACGATTTGTTTTTCAGCATTATTTATAATTCAAATACTCCTGAATATTTAAACAGAAAGTTTCAGACACACGGTGATGCTCAACTTAAGCTTCGATGCCGTGGTCGCTCTTAAAAGCCAAGCCCTTCGATCTGGGATTGTCACCAACTCTTTCAGGACTCGTTTGAATAATAAGCCATTTCCTAATTTCATCATCATTTTGACTTTTTGATCGTGGAGGGGTAAATATAAGACAATTGATTAAAGAAATTAAATGTACTTTTTTTAATATTACAAAAAAAAACATTATTTATTGATCCATCACCAATGATGTGTCGTCGCGACAATACATAAATTCAAGTTCGAGAATTAGTCAATGCTAGACCAAACTTCAAAATGAACAACGAATATATATTTTTTTATCTTTATACATACAAACCGATATTGTTTTATGTTTAAGCCCTTCAAGGCATTATACAGTCAAACTGTAACTGAGGATATAGCAATTTCCACAAATAAGTTTAAAATTACATATTATTTTTAAGCATCTGTAAATGTACGGTTTTTGGATTTTACTTTTTTGTGTTACATGACAATGCTTCTTGCACAATTTTACAACTTTATTTTGCTGGACATAACAGAACATAAAAGGTAGAAACATATATTTTATTATTGCTTCGAGTTGGATTAGATTAGTAAATCTTACTATTTGATATTAATTTCAACTTGACGTCAGCGTTTTCTAAGAAAAAGGATTTTGATAGACAGTCAACAAAGTAATCCTGCAAAGATTTCAGAGAAGGTAAGGAGTTTGAAACAGTAAAAAAAGAAGATTGATTAATGCACATATTTTTTCAGAACCTACACTTTCGGATGCGGATGCGCACCATTATTATTTCGACTTTGTATAGCATCCAGTATATATATTAAATAAGTATCCATAAAGTCCATGTCCTATTCACCCTCTCAGCTTAACAGAAGTGTAATTAAACACTCACATATCGTCAATGTTTGTTATCCCAGTGTAATAAAAATTGTAGGGTAACTACCCTATCTCCTACTCCAGATTTTAAATTGTCTCTATACCAAATTTTATTAAAATTAGTTTAGTACTTTCAGCATTCAATATAACATAATCACATCTTTTCTGATTTTAATATTTTTAAAATAAATAATCTATAGGTTATTAACGATTTATTAATAGTTTGACAATATTTATTTTTTGAGATCTTCCGTTGCGTACGCTGTGTGTTGTGAACGAAGTGTATTTACAATGTACAATGTTCGATTGTACGAAGGTACAAAGTCGGTGATCTTTTTGTCAGACAATTACATACGGAGCCTACTTCCTGCTGCACACACATCCATTTCCATTGTAAAGTGAATGTGTCAAAATAAACGATAATCTATCTATCTTATTTGCATTTAATATTTAACATGTTATAATTTGGCTCAGAATTTTAATATCAACTGCATATTATCTGTGTTCATGTCGTAAAATAATAATTACCAATTGATTGCAAACTTTATGTTTTCACTTACAATGCCAATGGTGGTTATTTTTTTTCCTTTAGAGAGTACAGACTGAGAATCCTCATGGACACTACCGCTACAAAGTACCACGGCGATTATATCGGACTCGGAACGAATTGAGACGGCTCAACCGGAATGACCTACCGACTAAACTCAGCCTGAGCCTTGCCCATAACGGCGCTACGGCTTGGATGGAAGAGATGGAAGGTTGTATTCTTGTGTGTTGTTCGTTATTACGCGAAAGTATTGTAATCATAAATCGTAAATATATATGTAAGCGAAATATCGAAGAAAACCTTTACATCGGTTAGTGTAAGTGCCGATCTTTTTGAACTTACGTAATTTTCCTGCACATTGATCACCGCCCACGACGATTCGAACTAGATATAAAATGTGAGACTCATTTCACAGTTATTAACCCCCGACGCAAAAAGAGGGGTGTTATATGTTTGACGTGTCTGTGTCTGTCTATCTGTGGCATCATAGCTCCCGAACGAATGAACCGATTTCAATTTAGTTTAGATTTTGTATTACAGGTGTTTTACGGGCGAGTGTTCTTAGACATGTTTGATGAAAATCGATTGAGTCGTTTAAAAGTTATGGGGGGTTAAAGTGGTGAAGAAAAACCGAATATCTGCAAATATGCTCAAGTGGGGTATCAAATGAAAGGTTATGACTTGTACATCATAAAACAAAAACTTTTATAAGTTTGACATGTCTGTCTGTCTGTGTGTGTGTGTCTGTGTAGCTGTGTAGTTTGACTATAAAATGTAATCTTAAGTTATATGTTTGAAATCGACAAGAACCTATGTATTTACAACTTAACCAGAGATATTATAAGTATGTTTACCTTTAAAAAACTAAATTACTAACTATTAAACAAAATTAAAAATTACAAATCTAAGCAACAAACATGAATTTAATTACCTGCAATTAAATAAAAGATGAGATAGGTAAGCATGTGACACTAATTAATTAGGAGCGGTCTCCCAACGCGAAGTTTTTTTTTAAATATTAATACATACTAATATATATACATAGGTACTTTAGGATTAATTTTCTTTTATTATTTTTTACTTTTTAAAGGTAGCTTATGTTTTTTTATTTAACACAAATAGTTGGAATTCTTATATACAACATATCGACCTGGACCAACCTTCACAAGACAACCCTTGGGAATTCGGCATCATTTTTATTTTGTTCATATTGTCATGTTTCTGTCCCCTTTTTGGGAAATCGCTAAACAGATTATACAGCATTATATCCAAGTCTCTACGATGAACAAGATATCTTCCTGAAGTAATGGTAATATGCAGCTGTAGCCTGCTTATGTCTGACGTCAAAAGCATTAGAATAGCCTTTATAATCGTGATTTGTGGACTTTATTTATTTCTAAGTATATAAAGTTATTATTTAAACATAGTATATCAAAATTGCATTGCGTAGAGATTGTACCTTGTATTGATTTATTAGTGGAGGGATTTTCTTGGGACTCATAAATTTAAACAGATCCAAAATCCCAACAAACAGAAAACTATAGAAAATAGGGAATCTTAAATATTTGTATATCTTAAGTTCACTTCCATATTTTTATTAAGTTTTTTGTCGTACAGATATTGTAATATTTTTTGTAAGCTATTATCGTATATTGATATTATTGTACTTGCGAATATTTTACCTTTATACTTGTCTACTTCTGAAAGTATATTATACTTGTCTACTTGTGAAAGTATAAATGGTATGTTATGACGTAAGTTTCAGTGATCTTTTTTGAGCGTGATCTTTTTTACCTACAAAATCAAAAATAAGTTTGTAAGTCAGTGTCATCAAATAACGTATAATCTAAGAATTTGCAAACGAGATATTTTTAAATAAATTACTTGTGAGTAAAATTAAACAATGTAAGCAAGCACTCTACGTATACTGATAGATTTAATAAGCAGTTTTCAGATATAATTGATACCATCATTAAAAAAAAAGATCCTTGTTGATATATGTATGCTACGACGAAAGCTTTAGTGAGATTTTCATTACCGATAGAATCTCACTAAAGCTTTCGGTAAAGTCGGTTTTTGGTAAAGTCGTCAAACTAAGAAATAAGATATTATTTCTTAGTTTACCGACTTTGATGTTAAATCTACTGACAATTTTTTTTTATAAATAAACCAAAATACTTAAAGCACTAACTATATACATATACTATTTTATTAATATAGTGTTCATTTACTTATTGTATATAACTAATTTATTTAAACAAATAAATAGTTAATTATTTTTTCAATCCTATGATGTTAGCCTACACACATTTACTATGAAGATGTATAAAATACAAAAAATATATTGTCTTATATTTTTCACCAAAGAGTGATTAATGGCAGGCAGGCGTGTATAAAAAGCTAATATCAACTTTTTATCTTTAACATCGTTGGTTCGTTCGGTTTTATGGCGTATATAGCTTTTACCTGGAATTGCTCCCGGACATCGGTAGTTTATGATCTATAGACGGCGAGTATTAAAAGTGGGAAAATGGTCGCAGTATGGTAGCAGTATATAACTAGCTTTTGTTTTCAAATTTTGTTTCGCTAAGGTTATCGGCATTTTCGTAATTTACTCATTCATCATAACAATCTTTTATGTTTTCCCGTCGTTTTTGACCTACAAATCTTGAACTTGGAAAATTTGAACTTGGAAAGCAGTTTAGTGCGAGTGTGAAAGTGTGTGATAAAGACCGTTTTTGCATGTGCAATGTCAGTTCTGTAGTTGACTTTATATTTTATCGCTCGAGAAGTATGGCAACTTTGCAATGAAGCGCAGAAGGAAGTTTTGCGTCGGTGAAAAGAGATATCTCAGCCTGTTACTGGATGATTAGTGTTGTTTATCCGATATTGTGTAAGGAGTAAGTCGAGCCGGCACGGGTACTTCTTATACCGAATGGTACAAGTTAGGTTATAAAGTCGCTCGTTGGAAGGAGACGTCACGATATTACTACTGCGATGATCTTGATGTGACAGCCGAGCATATGTTGCAGGCATGCTCGGATGGACGATTCCAACATTATATCTTAGAAAGAAGCAGCGGAGAGGGAGCGGAAAAACGACTCTTACGTTGCTCTCTTCCAATGCCGACTGCGTTGGGAGATAGAAGGCGGGTATTTGCCGGCTGATTTCCGTAACCGCTTTAGGTGTTGCTTGCATACTCAAGCTTTTCTCTATGTGCGCACGCACAGGACGCCCAGTTTAGATATTAAATATATTTTTATTTATTTCATTTTATTTCGTTTGGTAACAGCTTAACTCTGCAGTCTGGGGAAATTCGAGGGCAAGTTGGACATCGATGCGGTATAGTGTGTGTGCCTTGCTTTCTGCCGATAAAGTTCCATATACACTTTTTAAGCTAGCCAGCCAGCTACCTAGTCAGCTAGGTACAATACAAGACAACGGCATTCCAACTCGTAAAAAAAGGTTATCTAGTATATATAGTACTTACTCTGAACCGAGAATTGCAAGCTTATGTTATTTTTGTGACTATGTATTTTCCTTAATAATGTTAAATAATTGTACGAATATGAAAATATATAAATAGATGACTTGATGATGAGATTGAAAACCTCAACTGCAACGATTATCTTTTATTGGTTAAGCCAATGTCTAGAAGCAGTTTTTTTTTAATTTTGTAAAGATTAGTTAAACAATTTTTTTATGCTTTAAAAGTGCTGAATAATTAGTATTATATAAATCAAAGTAACTTTTACTGGGCATTACATTTAAATATTGATTTAGCATTGTAGAAGTATTGCAAAGGACAGGTTTCTGGCATAGCGTACTTCTCAAATGGAAGAAAACTTCATTAAAAATACTAAATTCATCCAGTTTTCATTTAAAATTCAGGATTGTTTTTTTTAATATAACTATTAGAATCCATGAATATTTAGGCACCAAACAGATATAAAAAAACACTTTCTAAATTTCGCGTCTTATCATCTCTGAACATTATATCGTCTCTGAGCGGAAAGAAAACAAGAACTTGTGGCAAATAAGATTTTCTTTTATTTTATCTTGCTAAATATGTAAGTTGTTTACCCAATGGTAAATGGATGCCGTCTACTTATACTATGTGTGGTTGTTGTAAAATTCGTAGTATATCCCTCATCCTCACCCTCACAAAAATTAAAATGTACGTTGCCGACAGGTGCCATAAGATGTAAAGACATAGTACGGAGTAATTTCACTGTCTATCTTACCCTTCACCCTGGAACACTACTATCTATTTTGCGGCAGAATTGTTTCATTCTGCTATTAAGTACCTATTTGCACATAGTTATAATATGAATTACTTTAGGTATACTGAAGATTACTTTTAAAACAAGTTATAATAATAGTTAAATAAAAAATATAATATTATAGTTTTGTGGTAGTGGTCCTATCATATAAAGAAAACGATAAATCGCTACACTCAACGGCGCGCAGAAGAGAGTGGTATGTAGTTAAATATATTTCTTTGAAAAAAAACTTGGAAAATTTGAATATTATTTAAGCTTATTGTATTTTTTGGAAGATTCTTTAATTATGGCAACAGAAAGTACTGTAGTACTAACATGAATATTCGGTAGGTATCCGTGTTTAAAAATGCGTTTTACTAGGAATTTTCTGCCTGGCATTGCTGAATTGTGGAACGAATTATCGCATGCGGTATTCCCGAACCGCGATGTAGTAAATCTTCAAATAGAGCATATTCCCATTTAAAAATCTGCAACACACTTGTGATTCCTCTAGTATTGTGGGTGTATATAATAAAATAAACAACCCCTATAACAGTGTACATTTTAACAGCCTGTATTTCTTAAAGTGCGGAAAAATTATAATTTTGAGTTTTTTCTAAAGTGCTCTATGAAAATTGTTTTAGTAAAGATTAGATGAAGTAAAGATTCAAATATGAAATCACAAAACAATATATTTTATTAAGCATTGACTCAGTAACTCTTTGCTTACATAAGTTTTAATGGGATTTTTTTCTAAGAAGGTGTGGGATATTTAATTTCGGTCCAGTAGATTTTGACAACAAAAAAATGTTACATCTGTATCATTTTGTGAGATCCATTTGAATCTGTTTCTATGATAGGCTCGAAAAATGAACGCCACGTGGAGAGCTACGAGAGAGTTTGACTTTAAAATTTTTAATAACAATAAATACGACATCAATTTTTGAAAAATTTGTTATCTTTTTCTCGATCTGAACCGAGACCCTGCTCTTGAACCAGTCAAATGCGATAGTAAATTTCGTGCCATATTTTCTGATAAGGTTAATTTTTCTCTAAATAATATACTCATTCAATTCATTCAAAACTACATAATGTTATAGAAACTTACAATTGTGTGTTAATATTATTTTCACCACTCGCCCGGGAATAAATGGCAGATAGATTTAATATAGGCAATTTATGTTTGATATGTATAGTTTTCAATATGAACATAGTTTAAGCTAATAATATAGGTGTTCAAATCCCAATGTAATGTTTACATTAATAATTCCTATCATGTGACAGCATTTCTGCTAGGATATATTCAATTATAGTCTAAATCAGTCATATCGATATGGTTTGGTACAAATGCTTGAATTAACGCAAACTTAAATCATGTATTGATTACTAGTTACCAGAGAAAACATATCAGACGCCCTCTAATTTTGTGGAAGCAGTTCAATATCGAAAAGCAATTTGGAGCAGTAGACTGAATAGATTTGAAGAGGGTGACTATGTTGAGCAAAGTAAATTGCTTTATTTTACAAAAAGGCGGTATATGCGGTAGTCAGTAAGTTCTGGTAGTAAGCTATGATTATTATTTTTATATAGTTAAAATATAAGATACACTTACGCATAATACAATTCTTAAAAGTATTAGGAATTGAATGAGTAAATACTTCATATCTATTATGGGATTACTATGGGAATTCTATACAACAAGTATTAACGACGGTTTTGGGTCAAATTAATTTGTCACCAGTAGTCAGACCCAAAATAACTAACACAACAATTCTTGAAGTCAGAACTAATGAATTATAAAGTGTAAATCGAAGTTTAAATAGTTCGAAACTGTTGTGACGAAGGTGCTGTAAATAATGTTCTTGGGACGTTACAGACGATTTGCTTATTCGGAACTTTTGTTCCGAGTTTCCAAACCTACATTATAGTTATAAACATGACATTATAGTTATATCAACTAATTTAGTATACCATTATTGAGTAAAAAATTACATTTTTATATCTAAATTATCTTAAAGATAAAATAATATTCATAATAATAAATATAATTACTGCGTAGGGAAGTGACGACCCCATCGCTCGCTGGTGGGGCATTTAATGCATCTTAACTGCCATAAATGCCAGTCAGTCTCCCTCAGGGCAGCTTATAGCGAGGTGTAGGTAAGATGCGTCACCGAGGGTTCATTCGTCGTTCGCGCGCGCGACACACGTACCGTCCTCTTTGAGTGTGAGAATAAAAATTGTTAATTTAGTAATTCAATTAGATTCCTGCCTCCATTATGAGTAAGAGTTGCTGTGTCTGTAAGAAATCTGTGACTAAAAAATCTCCAGCACTAACATGCAGTAGATGCGACGCTATAGTGCATGAGAAGGTGGAATGCAGTGGACTCAATACCAAACAGAGAGCTGCCCTTCAAGCCGCTGATACACTGGAATGGGTATGCAATGACTGTCATCTGTCCTCAACTAGAAGAACATCATTTCTTAAAATGATGGATGACGAGGAGGAGGAAGTGGAGATTGGTGAAAGTAAACTAGCCATCGATATGAAAAACCTTCTCGAAAAGATAACTAAAGAAGTACATAAAATAGTTATGGGGGAGCTTGAAGCTGTTATGAGATCATTGAAGCATACCAGTGATAAAATCGATGAGTACGAGGAAACTATGCAGAGCAATAGAGAAATAATAAAGAACTTTGAACGAAAACAAACTGCCTTAAAAAATCAAAATACCCACCTAGAAACGAAGGTTGCTGCGCTGGAACAACGTCTAGACGCAATGGAGCAATCGGCACTGATAGATTGCATAGAGATAGCTGGTCTACCTATCCAAGAAAACGAGGATGTAGTCCAAGTCACCCAAAATATTGCCAGGCTTCTTCAACTACCTAGTGAAGTTAGCGACCAAGTGAGGGTGCCTCAGCGTCTGCCTTCTCGCAATGGAAAAGCGGGAATAATCTCGGTACATCTTAAAAATGAAGCCTCAAAAATGCAGTGGGTTGCAGCAGGTCGTGCTGCACAACTTCTAGTCTCGAACATTTGTCCGAACATTGGTGGTGATGCCGGTAACGGAAAAGTATTCGTGCGCGAAGCCCTCACCCCTCGTACTAAATATCTACTTGCGAAAGCCAAATCCGAACTAAAAGATAAGTATAAGTATGTGTGGTGTAAGTATGGCAAAGTTTTCGCCAGACAGTCAGAGAAAACAAAAATTTTCCGTATTATGAGTGATAGCGACATTAATGCACTAACTAAATAGTTCATTTCCAGTTTTTGTTTTGTTTGTTGATTTCACTTGCCTGTTATATAACTACTCTATAATTCATAAAGATGGATAATTTTTCAGACAATGTTATGGAATTTGTAGATTGCACTGATATTAATCATTTTTGTAACAAACTACCTAACCCTAAAAGAAATCTGATTTGCATCCATATTAATATTAACTCTCTTGTAAAATATTTCACCAAACTCGAACAAACAGTATACTCGTGTTTAAGATCTGTAATAGATATAGTTGTCGTAACTGAGGCCAATGTATCCGATAGTATAAGTTACTTGTTTGCTCTGGAGGACTATACAATGTACACAAAACTCAGACAAAACCGAAAAGGCGGTGGCATAATAATTTACGTTCACAAAAAACACAAATTCCAAGAAATTAAATTAACAACTATTCACTCTGAATGTTTACTTGGTAAAATTATTACACCTTCAAAATACGAAATAAACTTGTGTGCTGTGTATAGGCCTCCGAATACGAACAAACACTCATTTATTAAAGAAATGGAACGTGTACTGCGTCAATCACATGATAACGAACTGATACTTCTTGGCGATATGAATATTGACCTCACTACACAAGACTTTGTTGTAAAAGCATACAAAAACGCCATAAACGGATGCGGTCTTGTAAGCGGAATCACAGAATACACAAGAATCGAGATTAGAAAAAATATTGTGACAAAATCGTGTATCGATCATATTTTCGTTCGATCCCGCTTGCAAGATGCGTATTGCGCGGCACTCTGCACTAAACTGGCCGATCATAAAATGACAGCGATTGCCCTAACGGGAATAACACATATACAGGCCGCTCCAATTTACACCACCAAAATAAATAGTACCGAATTAAAGCAGCAACTTGATAGTATTGACTGGGATAAACATAAACATTTGAACTGCCCCTTGGCCATTAATAAATTCATAGCTGATAATTTGTCTACTTGTTACAAAAATGCGACAATTAAACAAAAAAATTGTAATTCTAAGCGCAATAAAGAGCCGTGGGTCTTTGGGAAAGTGAAGCGGGAATGTGAAAAACGGGACATATTATTTCGAGAATGGGTTAAAGATACTAAAGACATGGTAAAACGATTAGAATACAACAGACAAAGAAATAAAACTAATAAAATCGTAGAACAACATAGGAATGAATATTACAAAAATAAAATTATTAACAATAAAGGTGATATGAGAAAATTATGGGCAATTCTTAACCAAATGTCTGGCAAAATGGTTACTTCGATCAATGACGAATTACGGAAAGCGTTTAAAGCTACAGGTACGGACAAGCAAATAGCAGACATGTTAGCGACTAATTTTAAAAAGACAGTCAAAGACATAATTCCTGTTTGTAATAGTCAAATATTAAATGAAACCAGTTATAGGCGACCATTAGATAAATCAATGTTATTTAGGAAAGCAACTCCCAAACAGATAGAGAAAATAATAAAAAGTACGAATAATTATAGGGCCCCAGGTATCGATGGGATAAGATCATGTGACATCAAAGTTATAGCTGATCATCCGCAATAGCACATCTTATAAACAAAAGTTTTGAATCGGGTGTATATCCTAACGATTTAAAAACAGGTTTAGTGCGGCCTATACACAAGTGTGGCAGTAGGAGTGATCCACTTATGTATAGACCAGTAACAATGCTTCCTATCATAGACAAAATTGTGGAAAAATATGTAAGTGGTGAGATGCACACATTTTATCATAGCAATCAAGTAATATCGCAGAATCAATTCGGCTTCCAGCCAGGGAAGAGTACATGTTTGTTATTGTCAAAATTTACAGATGAAATTAATAAATATCTTAATGATAAGAAACATGTACTTATTATACTAATTGACTTTAGCAAAGCATTTGATACTCTAAGGCATAAAACATTGATTAAAAAGTTGGACGACTGCGGCATAAGAGGTCGAATATTGAATTGGTTTGCCAGTTATTTGGAACAAAGGTCTTTTCGGGTAAAGGTTGGGGATTCGTATAGTGAAAAGGTGGATGTTACAGAAGGAACAGCACAAGGTTCAGTATTAGGACCCCTTCAATACCTGTCATATGTCAATGACATGAATAACTGCTTGAAAGACTGCAGTACTTATCAATATGCTGATGATACATGTATTATCGCTGCAGATAGGGATCTTGTAATAGCTGAACAAAAATTACAATCAGATTTTGATCGTTTATGTCAATGGTCGCATGATGCTGGACTTGTGCTTAACTCCAAGAAAACTAAACTCATGCACATCCATTCCAATTACTGTAAAACTGTTAAGCCTGTTAAAATTGTGAGCCATAATCACAAATGTTTGCACTCCACATTATTGACCGACTGCAAATGCGAACCACTTCAACAAGTAGACAAACAAAAGTATCTTGGTTTAGTTTTAGATAATAATTTCAATTGGGAACCTCATGTTAATTCGGTATGTGATAAGCTTCGCGCCTTTATGGCAAAGCTTTATATACTTCGAAACAGAATCCCGTATGATATTAGACTCACAATGTATAAGGCCATGGTGGAAAGTGTAATATCATATGGATTAAGCAGTTACGGCCGTACATTTAAAACTTATCTAGACCACATATATAGGATACAAGTACGTTTATTGAAATTAGTCGTTCCATATCATATTAAAATAAAAATAACCAATGATCACGAACTCTTTGATTTTTGTAAAGTACTGCCGATTCACCTTCAATTCAGACTGCAAATACTGAAAGAACAATTTTTTATAACTGACATACAACAAACCGTCACACATACAAAAATAACAAGGCAAACTGCCAAAAATCTTCTAAAAGTACCATTTTTCAATAATTACTATGGTAGACGCATGTCCGAATACATTATTCCAGACCTTATAAACCAGTTACCAATTGATTTGCGAAACAGATTAACGCCAACGAATATAAATAAATTGTTGAAAAGGGAATTGCTTTGTGGATTGGAGCAGCCTGTATAACTCACCTCTAACTGCCACTAGCAACCGGTTGTCGAGCGCGCGCGCATATCTTGTTTACCTATCGTGGAGACCTTACTACGTGGCGATATAAGTGTGCTTGTGGGTAGGTATAACAAATATTTGAAATATTGTTACATAATATATTATTTATTAATAAAAGTAGCTAAGGTATAAATAAGTAAAATAGCCTAATAATATATGTAAAATGCATCTAGACAAACCTCATACAGGTTTACAGATGTCATCATTTAGATTAAGGAATCTTATGTTATGTCGAAATAAATAAAAAAAAAAAAAAAAAAAATGTTCTTCAGGAGGGCGTATGCCACCCGCCTCCGTCTTGCCTTAGCCGGCCGCACAGAGTAGAGTAGCAAGAACAGATGCTCGAAGGGCGGAAGTGTAATAATGTCATAACGCCGACGGATCTCGAACGCTGTCGCAGACACACCTCTCTACACCCTCAGCCGTTCACACCAATGTTGCTCTCTTCGCACCAATATTAGTCTGCTATTTTGGGGAGGCCCTTTAGTGAGCGGCGAGTTACCACTTGCCATATTTAAATCAATTAGGAGGCTTTAAGAAGGCAGACCGGAGTTCTCTTCCATAGCCCGGTTTTCATTACCACCAAAATCGAAATGCAATAGTCCACAAACGTTTTGATCATTAATGACAATAGTTTCTGTGCATCTAACTGGGTGTAGTCTTTAGTTGCATTTTTCATGGTGCAAATAGAGATTATACCCAGTTGGTATACTTCATGCACTCTTTCATTAAATTTCGCTTAAATGGCCTCTACGCATTGGATCTATCCCCGTATCCCCGCGTACGCCTTATAGAGGACCGTGTCTTATAAAACGCGTGGTATAAGCGACAATATAATTATGTTATATGCGCGATTTTATATTAATTTAAAAATATAATCGAGTCAATTTTATCTATGCTGCCTGCAAGTGCTTAATTTATTTACTATCATTCCTGCTCTGTAAATTAAGAAATATTGATTGACTTCACTTGTTTGTGACACCACTAAGAGAATTGGGATTTCAAATCTCGCTACGTGACAGTAGTTAAGTTTCAGTGTTAATAAAACACCTTTTAAAAAAAAATTTAAAAACACGCTTTCAAAAAAACCAGTAAAAACTGCAGACTAAAAAGTAAGAAAATAAAAAAAAGTTTAAAAACTGAAGACTTTAAAACCTTACAAATTTTGCGCACTAAAAAGTAGGAAAATAATTTTTTGACACCCTCCAAATGAATCCAAAATTGTTAAGACTAAAAAGAAAGCGTGGGGCCCTCATCATACTTCTTAATTCATACTGTCGTAACATCTTTAATTTGTTAAATTATAATTTATTTTATTAATTATAATTTATTATATTAAGTCTACTGAAGTCTACGTATTTGAACTTTTATTCGCTATACACCTTACTCGAACTAGTTATGGATGGTTAACAACGTATATATTATTTTATTAAAAAGTTTGTGTCCTCTGTTATCTTTACTAGTTGTTTTAGTTTTTTGGAAGGAAAATTACATACTTTTGTAGTATTTATACTTAGAAATATTTCATTTGAAAATTCGGTGACCAAATTTTAATCTTTCTATTTCATTTTGATATATTAATGTATATTGAAATAATTGCATGACTTGCGCTTACATGAGCCAATTGCAGATGATACATTAGAATGATTCGTGATGTAACTTGCATGAGTAACAAAGATTTTTGTGCTACTTTGCGTATTAAAGTCGGTTTTGTTAATATTTTTCTCTCAGCCTACATCACTTATTTTTGTGTCATCACAAGTTATTAGAATCAACTACTTTAGAAATACTTGAAAGATATGGTTGAAGTATGATGAGGGCCCCACGCTTTCTTTTTAGTCTTAACAATTTTGGATTCATTTGGAGGGTGTCAAAAAATTATTTTCCTACTTTTTAGTGCGCAAAATTTGTAAGGTTTTAAAGTCTTCAGTTTTTAAACTTTTTTTTATTTTCTTACTTTTTAGTCTGCAGTTTTTACTGGTTTTTTTGAAAGCGTGTTTTTAAATTTTTTTTTAAAAGGTGTTTTATTTTCCTACTTTTTAGTCTTGACTGTAAAAAAATGTGATGTAGAGCAACCACCTGTCTAATTAATAGAGTAAAAGTTGATTAGTTACACTTCTATTGAAGCAATTAAAATTCAACAGGCTCACCACGTGAAGATAAGGTTAGGCTAATAGACAAGAAAGGCTATATATTACGCGTCAAGTCTTTTCGAGCCCACATTCGACACTCCAGTTGAATTTCAAAATTTTCAAACTAAGGAGCTCTCAGAAAAGAAGCTAAGGAGGTCTCTGCAAAAATTTCAAAATGGAAAAGGGGCGAAGGGCAAAGAATGCCACTTCGTCTCACGATGATGTCATCGTGAGACGTAGTGGCATCTTTTATAAGTTTTCCATATTCAACCTTTCAGTCGAATAATATATTCTGTGACAACAAATTCATATTCGCCACTATGGAGTGGTCTTTCCGAAAATGTCCAATTACTGAATGTATTTTAAGCATTGCATAAAACTCCATTGCCGCTCGATGATCCAGTTTAAATTGGTATTCAAACCAATCTTTCATGCAAATCATCATCACTACAGTTGGGGGAAAAAAAACAAATATTTCACTCAGTCGTAGGGCGACGTCCTTTTCTCACCATAGAGTTTTCATATATTCAAAACCTAGAGTATTTCCCGTGTATTATTAATTTTCTTGTGTATTATTAACCTGGTGTATACCCCAATTTCCACGTATGGAATCGACTTTTCGCATCTACATAGGATACTTTTTACCGCTGTAAAATAGCTCTCCCACGGGAAAACCTGGTAACAACAGCTAACCCATATCATGGGGGTGCATTTGAAATAGCCAATCCGCCATCTTGGATGTCCGCCGTTTTGGATTTAAGTCACGTGACTAACTTGTTCGTTTTCCTGACAGCAAACCCTTTTATTTGATACCCATATCATGGGGGTGCATTTCAAATAGCCAATCCGCCATCTTGGATGTCCGCCGTGTTGGATTTAAGTCACGTGACTAACTTGTTCGTATTCCTGACAGCAAACCCTTTCATTTGATACCCATATCATAGGGGTACATTTCAAATAGCCAATCCGCCATCTTGGATGTCCGCCGTGTTGGATTTAAGTCACGTGACTATCTTGTTCGTATTCCTGACAGCAAACCCTTTCATTTGATACCCATATCATGGGGGTGCATTTCAAATAGCCAATCCGCCATCTTGGATGTCTGCTATGTTGGATTTAAGTCACGTGACTAACTTGTTCGTATTTCTGACAGCAAACCCTTTCATTTGATACCCATATCATGGGGGTGCATTTCAAATAGCCAATCCTCCATCTTGGATGTCCACCATGTTGGATTTGAGTCACGAGACTATTTTTTTCGTGTTACTGACAGAAAACCCTTTCATTTGATATCCATATCGTGGGGGTGGATTTCAAACAGCCTGTCCGCCATCTTGGGGAGGCCGCCATATTGGATTTGTAATGACGTTTCTTAGCTAGTCGTGTATTGTCACCGGAACCAAGCTTGTATGCAAAGTTTCATTTAATTCGGATAAGAGGAAGTGCTCGAAAAATTGAAAAGAAAATTCCACCCAGATTTACAAACAAGTCAACTCTATAGAAAGCGTGTAAAAAAAATGTACTAAAAATGTACTAAAAACCAAAAAATAATAAAATAGATACAGTCGTGGGAATTATAAACATATGCATAGACTAGACTAAAATAAAACCGTGGGGTACATTGAAACAACACAACGATTGTAGACAATTGATGTGCCCCACGGTTTTATTTTAGTCTAGTCTATGCATATGTTTATAATTCCCACGACTGTATCTATTTTATTATTTTTTGGTTTTTAGTACATTTTTAGTACATTTATCTTAAACATTGCAATGTATGTTTAACATAAAACCGTTTAAATTAAAAAGTTTTTTACCTATTTTTATTTTCTAGTTTTTAGTTTTTATTTCGCATTATTCTCTTTTAAAACCTAAGTTATCCGCCATTTTGTAGAGACCGCCATTTTGGATTTTAATTTTATATAGTACATTATATTCTACTAGTTGAGCACTTTCATTTGATACCCATATTGATAGGATTGATTAAACCTAAGTTTTCCGCCATTTTGTAGAGGCCGCCATCTTGGATTTTAATTTTATATAGTACATTGTATTCTACTGGTTGAGCCCTTTCATTTGATACCCATATTGATGGGATTAATAAAACCTAAATTGTCCGCCATTTTGTAGCGGCGGCCATGTTGAATTTATAATGATAATGAATAAATATAATTGTATTGTCACCAAAATCCAAAGTGTATACAAAATTTCAGATTAATCGGTTGACAGGAAGAGGGTGAAATTTGATTTACTAAATTTGACCCAAGAATGAAAAATGAACCGGGCTGAGCTAAATAAAACCGTTTAAAAAAGTGTGACTACATGTTCATAAAAGGTACTTTATTTACCAAAATGTCTATTTTATGTACTAGGACGAAATAGGATTTGTTTACAATTTACAAATAACACTTAGGCAGAAATCCATTTTGATCTCCCCCGACCTTGTAAGAGGCCTACCAACTCTGCGGTTTCCGATATATGCCTGACACTCGGGGACTTTACCGTCCTAACAGTTATCAGTTCTGCGAACAATGTGCCCAATGTCTAAGTCGGTGACTATAGATAGCAATGGGCAGGGCACATTACTCGTAGGACTGACGACCGCAGAAGCAGAAAAGGCAAAAAAAGGAAAAGGCGGAAATGGCAGGCATATGCCGGACAATTTGTAAACAAACATTATGTCAATTTAAACATTGTAGATAATTTAAACATGCACTTACATACAAATACAATGCAAAGATATAACATTTAGGAACAAACGCAATTGGTAACTTACAATTCAGTAACATTTACAAATCAGATAATTCCCTCAATAATTACATAGATTGAAATACCATACTGATGTTAATATCGAACACATTTACGAAACAGAATGAAAATATTTCATAAACTCTGAATATAATTATAATATATTTTGCTTAAACAATTACACCTTAATTCCGCAGTCCCCAATCAAATTTAACTTTGCTATAAATTCTGGAGTATTATCAATGTTTCATTTCTCTACAGGAACACAAATCCTCCGTACCCTGCGGCTTCATACGCTCCACGATGTGTTCTTATTATAGGGTCTGCCTTACCGTTGTGAATTGAAATCTCATAATTACCAACTATATTGCTTCAATAACGTTCGAAATATATTGTATCCATACAAGCTTTCAAGTTATAAACTCCTCTTTATTAAGGAACATGATATCCTAGAAAATTAGATCCGTAAATCTAAATAACTCGATTTATCGAATTATTGCTGAGTTTATAATACGGGCGGGATTTTAGTTGTTATTGAAGTTTCGTTCATTGGTTTTAGTCATAAACGATGATTAGTATTTGTTAATTTGACCTTAACTGATCAACTAACTAATTTATTTTTACATGTAAAATAAAGGAAGCGAAAAAAGCGTAGATACGTTTAAATTGTATAATTAAGTTAGTATTCAAATAGTTGCATTGATTGAAACATACATATTTTACAAAACGTGTTTCATACATTGCACTTACAACACCGCAGTAATAAAATTTGTCTATACATCTTATATGAAAATCCACATAACAACTCTTTCTTACCTTTTTTTTTCCCCTGAGGAAAATGCATTAAATTGCATACCCCGGCTGTGGCGAGCCGGTGGTTATGTGGGGCTCTCCTCCCCAGAAGGGGGAGGCCTACCCACTAAAAACCTCAGGGTTGGCCTTCCTCAGGCATGTAGGGAGCCCCCGGGAACACCAAGCTACTTCCGGGAACCCCCAGCCTCCGCTCCCCCGTCGATACAGGGGAGCCCTCCTCGGGGGAGGCTACACTACCTCCCCCGGTCTCCTCCACCAACGACCCCGCCCGGCCACGGAAAGGGCGTGGTCCACCCCGCAGCTATGCTACCGAGCCCGGCGCCGCCTTCTTCAAGCGGGACCGCTCATCTCCCGACCCCGCTCGGCGGCCTCCTTCTGGAGCAACTGCTTCACAGACGGAGGCCACAGCCCTCCAACCTCCCTCGTCCGAGCATTGTCGCAATCAATGCCGGCGGAGACAGATCTCGCCCGATCTCTGCGACCAAGACTCGGCGCTCGGAGACCCACGCGGGGCACTCCGCCAGCGTGTGCTGGACCGAGTCGAGGTCGGATACGCAGAGTTGGCAATGTGTCGATCCCTCCCGTCCTATTCGACGAAGATACTCACCGAAGCAGCCGTGCCCGGTGAGTATCTGAGTCAATCGGTAGGTGACCTCCTCCTTCCCGTGGAGCCAAGCTTCGAGGTGCGGGAGTACGGCACCGACGGCCCGCTGGCGCACGCAGATCCGTAATTCGAGCTGCGCACGCTAGGCCGCCACAATCCGTCGGTGCCACTCCCGCTTAGGCATTTCGTGCGCGGGTTCCAGAGCGTTCCCCCCATCGCTCCCCCGGTCGATACGCCGCGACGCATACGTCGCCGCGTACATGTCGGCTAGGATGTCGAATGGGGGGGAGCGTTCCAGAACCGTCGCCGCCTCGTACGATATGGTACGGTAGCCTCGTAGCAGAGCTCTGCGGCGGGGGGACCTCGCGCAGTCTTGCGACCACCCCATACATGGCCACGGATCGCACGACGCCCTCGTACAGGCGGCGAACTCCATCCCTCGGTCCCCCGGGATTGGGCAGCAGGCGATGCAATGCGCCCGCCACCCTTTTGGCTCGGGGGACCAACCGCACGAAATGCTCCTCAAAGCTCCAGCGGCGGTCCAGGGTGAGGCCCAGATACTTGTTGTACGGCCCCACCGGGACCACCGCGTCACCCACCTGGATCTGGCAGCTGGGTGGTTCCCGGCGCCTCGGAAGGCCGTGGAACCATAGCGCCTCGGTTTTGTGAGGCGCTATTTCTAAACCTAGCCGGCGGATCGCCCGCACGACACATGCCACCCCAAGCTCGGCAAGCCTGAGCACCGGCCCGAAGTCGGCCCCAGTCGTCACGACGAGAGTGTCGTCAGCGTAGCAGACGACACTCACGCCGTGATGAAGGCTGGTGCGAAGGACCGCGTCGTATGCGAGGTTCCATAGCAGGGGTCCCAACACTGACCCCTGCAGAACGCCGCATTCGACCCTCCTCGACGTTTCCATCCCGTCCCAACTCTTTCTTACCTAATATAGTAACAGAGACAAAGATTTAGTAAATCTGTAGAAAGTGCATAATGCCAATTCCAATGAGACGAGGAATACTGTCACTCATTCATTCTGTTGTAGAAACAGCGAAACTTTAGGAGATATTCAACTAAGTATCAAACAACTCTATTTTATATTATCCATAACCTGTAATATCAAAGCATTTTCTTTTTATACCTTTCACGCGAAAGAAACAATGATCAGTTTAAATTAATAATTCATTTGTCCTTTGTAGAATATTTCATATATACTGATAGTATGTATTGGTAGGTTACTACAGAACCATAGACGAATGAACGATAGCTCACACAAAGCACGAACTTATTCTAACTAAATTATAGCGATTAGGTCTCTTAGTCGACCACTCTGATGTAATTTCATTACGCATAGTAACACTCGTAGCGACAGAGTAAAGACGTCGTCTGTCGCTGTGATTCTATGTTTGGCTAGTGCAACACTCTCTTTTAGTTCCATACTTACTGTGTGATCTGCTTCATTCACTAATATTAACGTGATATATAAAAAGTTAAGTATGTAAGCATGTAAGTAAAGCATGCAAAGCGGGTCATTTTTTGAATATCTACAACCTGCATATGCGACATATATAGTAAAAAAACATTATCACATAAGCCTTATAATTTATTTGTAAATGTATGCAGGTTGCTTCTCTATGTTTTCCTTTAACGCAGGAACCTCGGAAAAATAAACATCTGGCGGAATCGACCACGAACCATCCTATTAAAATGTCGGCCACAGCACCACCGACGGTTCATAAAACATATTTCTTTAATTTTGCATATAGTCGGGAAATTAAATCTTGTACTTATAATATCTTTCTATATAACAAACTGATATTTGGTATAACTTGCAAATTTTCGTGTTACATAATCAATATAAATATGTAATCAATATAAAAATATATCCAATGTTAATTCACGTTACATATTTATATATTTTGTCTTTTTCTTTTGACACATTTATTAAGTTTTTTTTAATTTGTGTAAGTTATCTTTATTCTATTATGAACCAGAGTTATAAATAATCCTGTCTTCGTAGTTCTAAACAAATTTGTTACACTTTTCTGTTATAAATTGTGTTGTATACGTAGATTCTATGTAAGGCCAATTAGCAACTCTAGTAAGTAACACGAAAAGTTTAAAAATTTTAATATTCCATTTTAATTTTAGTATATCTAATTGCAAGCTAACATAAGTTTAGTTTGTGTGCAGTCAATATCGCTAGCTTAATTTTTTGTATGGAAGCTTTGTATAGTGCCCCTAGCGGAAATGTAATGAATATACATATTTCTTATACTTTTAACCAATTACCCTAGCACAAAGTAAGCTCTATAAGACTTGTGTTATGGGTTATAGGGTAATGGATAGACATACATATATAAATATATTTGATAGAAATATATATTAACAACCATGATCAAAGTATAAATGTTCGCATTCATCACACAAACAACTGCCCCCACCGAGATTCGAGCTCGGAACCTCGGGACATTCGAGATGGCGACACCTAGAAACCGGTGTACTAACCACTCGACTACGGAGTACTGAACTAAGTTATGCTAATTTTAAATGTTAGATTGCCATGATTGCTGTACGTCAAATGCTTGTCGCATACGATATATGAGTATGCTATTTACCGCATAACCTCATGGGGTGGGACCGCAAAAACATCCATTTTAATGGTTGAGAGAGCACAAAGGGCCGTGTTAAAAGTTTCGTTCTTTTCTTTTTCCACGCACATAGAAGGAGGTGATAAGGATTGTAAAGTCTTTACTGTGAGACAACTATTTATAATGAATACAGTCCTTAAACAGCACTCAATACTTCCCTTTAGTACCGAATATACTAACAAAAGACGAAGGGATATTGTTTGTGCTCAAAATATAGGAATTAAGCATACTTTCTTGGCCAGATTTTATGTATTCCTGGGACCTTTTCTATATAATATATTAAACGCCAAACTATGTATGTTTATTTGTCCCTATCATAAAATACTTCTTCAAGAAGCAGTTCAAGTTATGTCGTATGACGATACAGAGAAACTATTACTAGTTACCAAATAATTTGTATTTTTATTTTTATTTATATTTTTATCTTTTTCTTACTTTGTTTAAATTTAGTTAATAATTAGATACACTATACATTTTGCATTTGATTTATGTGTCCATATTTTTATTTTGTAATTACAAGCCTGAGATACAGGTTAATCCTAGTTCAGGTATGTTCACAGTTATATAATACGTGTATACATATGAGTTAAGCTAAAAAATGTAATATTGAGACTATAAAAGTTATTAAATAAATATTATTATTTTCATTCTTTTTAAACTTTATCTCCCAAGTGAATGGGGTGTATTTACCATTTCTGCGGGCATTGTGCCAAGCAAGAAATAGGAGGAATTCATTGGGTTATTGTGAGAAAACTTCTGTCTATAAAGACAGGAATTTTCTCACAATTCTGCAGGTGTTCAATATCGCGGCTTTCTGCAAAAAGATATATGTATATTTCTGTATGCCTAATGATTCCAAGTTTGGTTGTAAACTCTAGTTGTTGAAAGAATGATTGGTATGGTTTTGACTAGTGTAGGTTCCATTGTTTTTTAATTTCTATTGATAAGTCTGTGTGTTTGGCTATCTTGGTAGTGCATGTAGATGCGAGGTTATGTGTATTAGGGATAGCTATATCTATGATGAATGCAATACGAGTGGTTTTATTAAGCAGCAATATGTCTGGTCTATTGTAGTGAATGGTTTTATCGGTGATAATAGTACGGTCCCAGTATAACTTAAATATTATTATTATTGTAGCTTAAATCACGCGTCTTTATAAGACACCGTTTATTATTATTATTTGTGGTAGAGTTAGAGGAGTCACTTTTAATCAGCAATTTGAATTCGTTTCAAGTATGTTGTAATAATTGTCAAAGGCGCTTACACTGTATTAATATTGTTAAATGTGATTGTTACGCATATATGATTGAAGATATATAAATACAATAATATATTCGTAACAATTTACTATATAAATATATATTATAAACATTTAACTATATTACACATTCAATTTATATTTATTAAGATCAATTATAAAATCGCTGCATTAATATTTGTTTCTACTTGTGGTTTTCGGTTATATGTTTAAGTAAATATTGACGTATAGATCTTTGCATCTATACTAATAATAATTTGAACCAATAATAATAATTGACGCACCTAATTATTAGTATTTAAATTATTACTATATAAAAAAATAAAAATATTTTTTATTATTCACTATGGGTTGCTGATACATTAATAGCCTGTATATTTGATTTCTTATGGTACTCGTACTAAGTAAATTAATACTTGTTGGCACCGATGTGTACGATTTATAAACAGCTGGATTTCTTCCCGGTTAAGTGACAACTTACAATTAAATCGCTTTATATGTAAATTATTAATATAATATGTACTTACAACACAAACAATTATAATGGTAAATATGGTTATAAAAAAAATAATGACAATATGATTTAATATAGTTATAAGATAAGCACATACTTATTATATATACAGACAGTATATGCATATACTTATTATATACACAGATACAACAATTATATACAATATTTACTTACGTAGACACATGTACACACACAGATATATAGGTACGTTTGTAACTAGATGTTCTTGAACAAGTATACTTCTTGAATAAGTCTTTAAATATGGATTCAGTTTCTGAGTATCTAATAGCAATTAACCATTTGAATATGCTGGCTTTAGCGTCTTGAGTTCCACAACATATGACTTTGTCGTAAGATTTAAGAGCTCTGTTTTAAAGGAAGTATTTAATATAAGGATAGAAACGACTATGAAAATCTGTTTTGACAGTTGATACATTAACTCTATGTACATGTTGTTTAAGAATATCAGAATATTCACTAGAGCACAGCAATTCCCTAAGAATATCCAGGACCGATTTTGAAATAAAAAGTTGACTAACACTCACATTGTAAACGTTAGTTGTGGCATAACGGCGCGGCTTTTTCAACGTCGTTTTGATAACTACTCTTTGTGCGCTCTCAACTCGTATAAGCCATGATTTAGAAGCTCCACTCCAACTGATAATGTAATAAGTAATCAAGGATTGGCAAGCAAAGTGAGAAGTACACTGTCTTCAAGAAGTCAAAACTGGCGGATTCTCTGCGATTTTTCATTATATTTATGATCTTTCTAACTCTTGACGATAAATTCTGCATACGCGTATGCTGTTTAAAATTCAGATTTTCATCCAGATACCATAAGATTTTAGCGACAGATTGTCACAAGAAAAGGTACTGTAAGTACCGTTGTGTATCGTAATGTGCTTTAACGGCGGAGGCCTCGAGGCTGCCATTTCACAGAAACAAAGAGATTTAGATTTATGGGCGTTTATTGTTAATAGATTTTGTTGCAGCCAGTAAAAGATTACTTTTAAACCATTTTCTGTGTTTCGTATCTCGTAACTCCAATTATTGCTTCCAAACAACGGCTGGGTTATCAGCATAACAAACGATATCTGCATCGATCAATAAATAAAAGATCATTCATATACAGTATGAACAAAGAAAGTTCAAGTATGCTCCCCTGAGGAACGCTGTAATTAACGTGTCTTGGGTCACTTAGCATCTCATTTATCTTTATACACTGCTTCCACCTGGAAAGGTAACTCTCGAATCAGTCAAAAGCTATACCTTTTAATCCACATGATAATAGTATATTATAACATATTATGATGACACAATAGCTACATAAAATTTTATTGCAGTTTTATTTCACAAATTGATGTCGCGAGCACTTGAATAAATAAAGATTATTATGATTCAAAGACAGAGTAATAAGCGGTGTGGGTTTAAATTGAATTTGCTCGCGGAAACAAACAAATAAGGAAGAAAATATTCATATTGTTTCAAGTTTCACAGTTGTTAAATCAGCATGTTTATTGTAGTATCCTGCATCAAAAATTTGGTTTCGGTTTGTTTATCTGTTTGACGGATTCATGTTTTGGCACTATTACCGCCATTAATAAACAACAATTTGTAGAATTTATTAATAATTCAGATATTTTGTCTAAGTAAATTTCGTTGTAATACTTTACTGGGAACTTTATGATTTTCAATTACGTGTTATATGTAAGTAACAAGTGTAACTCGATAGTATAGAGCAATGGTTGCTATGCTTGCTATGCTTGGTTTGGTAAGTAATGTTAGAACTGATCATTTTAAAGATTGAAAAAAAAATATCTTGAACTCCTTTGCACCTACTTGAATGGCTCCAGCGATGTCGCTCTGTCGCTAGTGTAGTTATACTGTCTTATTGAATCAAAATGTACGTATCAAAAAGTAAGAAGGAACAGGATATTGCATCCAATAGGTAAAATATGATTATGCATGTATTTGTGCTATTGTGCACATTTTCAAGTAGATGGTTAAGATCGGGTAAGATTTCTCGCCTTAACCGAAAACCAATAAAAATTAAGACGATGAATAAACTTGCCTACATCTCTGACTGCATCAGATGCATGTTTCCATAAACTGCAGTAACTACTTATTAATATGAGCGCTCCCTTGTTTCTAACCTTAGTGGTAAAAACAAACTTTGTATATACAGCACGTTTAACCTCTATGGCACCCAGACCAAAGGACAGTTTGCCTTGCCTGAAATGCGAACTCTCGATAAACAAAATTTGATGCCAATATTAACATACTCGATAAAAATGGAAATTTGACAGAAATTTTTATACAAATTCGATTCATGCTTACAGTATACAGAATGGTCTGTTTAGATTGCATAAGTATAAGAAAGTGAGAAATTAGACCAACCGGCTTCGATTCGCCGACATACATCCATGTTATATAGTTTCAGACTGCGAGCGTCGCTTACACTTCAATTTGCAATTACTTGGTTATTTAATATATCACTAAAAGTTTCATAGAGTTTACATTTTGATTATTAAATAAATAACATAAATATTAGTATAGAATAAGCAACTTCTATAAACTTTTTAAAATCTAAATATTAAATGCCAATTTCATAGCAATTGACCTAATTCATTGTCATTACTAGAGTTAGTTCTGGCTTGGATTGGAGAACCAGTTTTTTATGCCATCACCATTTAATAACATCACGTACCTCATTTTACTTATTGCTAAAATAAAAATGTAACATTATAATACAAATCTTTTTCTTTTTATAAATATAGTTTTCGTTTTATTTTTATTTAGCGTTCGCCTGATTCCCTATTAGTGGATAAATAATAGTAATTATATATTGTTCATATGTGTCTATTAAATAGAAATATGTTTCTTACGACAGGTTTTTGTTTAAAAGCATTTCTGATATATTTGAATACTTAATTTAATAATTAATTTTGATCTCATCTCAAATTTTCTTTTGTTTCAGGTGATCAAATAGTTCGTTCGTATTTGTGATCAAAGTGAATAAGTAAGTCAACGCCTACTTAAAGTCATTAATCTAATAAAAAAACAAGTACTCAGTGTTCGCTACGAAATTTTAATGCTAGGTTCATTTGTCTAACCTCTTACCGTGTTTAAAACAATGTGGGGCGCGTAAGCGATAATTTAAAGAGTGTGTGTTTGGCAACATCACCACGAGGACTGGCACGAAACAGCGATGGCTCGGCCTGAGGTTGTGCGATGAGGCGCCCGACGACGAGGAGGGGATGGACGAGCCCAGCGCTACCAAACGGCCGTCTGTGTTAACTATAGACAGGGCCGCGTTCCTCCTTTTAAGAGTTAAGAGAGCTTTTAAAAAGAAGAGACAGCAGAGAAAAGAGAAACAGTAAGTAACTTGCTTAACACTTCACTTTAGAATCTTAGTTATATTACAATTAAAATAAAGCGTGTTAGTATAACCTAGAAAGTCGCATGCAAAAACTTCTTCTAGAATAGGTATTCCCGTAAAAGTTATACGTATCCACTGATTAAATAAAAACATGAATAATTAATTGTAAGGCAACAAGTAGGTAACTAATTGAAACCTAAGCATTATTTCATTAATAGGTATATATTATGTGAAATTAATATTTTTGATTATACCAAACATTTTTGGTAGTCGGTTAGAGTTTGATTGTCTATTTATTCAAGGTTTAATGATGTGTGTGTGTATGTTGCAATCAACATAACATTTTTCATGTTATTACATTCTAAATTACGCGTCTTTTGATTCATTTAACCCTGTTACCTGAAGATAAAATCCCCACTGCCTTCAGGGAAATGTAAATGGAACTGTTTTACGTTCCCGTCACGTATTGAGTTTACGCCGGTCTGAATTGTTCCACCAATCATGGAATATGTCAGTTTTAATGCGCAAAGATGTTCAACGTTGGCAGCATCTTTCAGCGCGTATATTTAAAGGAGCGATGGATCGATCCACAACGCAATCATAGACGTGTCTCGCTAATGCTCCTGTCAAATGCTTTATTATGTTGTGATCATTCGTTTGAAAGGTAGTGTAAGTGGGTAGGTGTAGTGTAGGTGGCTAATTTCTATTGTACATAATAATGTAATACTCATGAATGTTCGTAGCATTGCTTTGAAATGTGTACCATAAATTCATTCTTTGCGAGTTTTAAATACTCGCATCTAGAAGATATTAAAGTGTTATCTTCTCAAATCAAGTAACGGTGTAACTTAATTTTGATTATATTACACTAGTCAAACTAGTTAGCAGCACTAACTATGGATGCAAAAATTACTTTACCGAAAATTAAAGCCTCGTATTTGAATAAGTATTACAAATTATTACACTGGTTCACTTCGAATCATTTGTTGTTTAAGTCTAAGAAAACTAAATCTTAAAATTTTAGGACCACATGTTAGGACTGTAGTACAGTTGTGAAAATTAATAATGAAATTGTTGAATTAGATAAGATTAGATTTTCGATTACAATGATCCCATTGCAGAGGATCCCCTCATAAAGATACCTTAGCTAATAGACTTACTTCTTCAGCATATGCAGTAAAAAAAAGTTCAGGCTGTAGAAAACTAGAGGCTCTTTTATGAGCAAATGCAAATGCACAAAGTGTTACCGATTTGTCTTTCACAAATTTTTTTTTAATGTGAATTGTAATTATTCCTATTACATAATTATTTATTTTGTTAATATTTTAGTAATTATTATATTTTTTAAACTTTTTTACAAAACAATAATCTGAAGCCTAATATAAACAACACAAGCACGCGATATATATCGCGTGCACAGGCATTATAAAATAATGATTTATTTTAATATATAAAAATAACTTATAAAAAAATACATAAAAATTGTTTAGCATTTTTGACGACACCATTGGCACAGCGTTTGAGTGATCAGTTACTGAGCACTGTGTGTGTGTTTGTTCGATTTTCCGCACAAAATTAGCTTTTTTATATCCAGCAATAATTTGGTTATGTCTGAACATGTGAGATTCTATGTCTGTAAGTTGACTTATGTCACTGGTTAACAGGTACTTTATCCATAAACGATGGCTTTGTTCGATAAATATTTTTACACCTTGTAAATCCAGAAAACTAAAAAGTCGGTCCTATGTTATATGTAAGCAAAGTTTTTAAATCTTTAATAGGAAAAAATACTATTTCTTTTTACTTTATCATTTAATTAATTGTTAATTGAGCGCATTGGGGTTATTTGGTGTTGATCCTTTCTCAAGATCAAGATTAGAGCTTAGCTTTGACACTTTATTTAGAGTTTTGAGTTTGATTTCTTTATTGTCACCAAACTGTGCTTCATTCTTTTCTTGGGCTGTTAAGTCTTTCTTTACAGAAGAGACTAAAGGTAACTTTGGCTTCAGATTCATAGTTTTGAAATCATTCCTAGGTTCTTTATCGCCGACTATTTGAATTGTATTTTTTTTCATTGGCATCATAATGGAGCTGTGTTTCTTTGGAAGCATAAATATTTCAACTGTTTTCGAATTCGCCAAGGATTTTGGTTTCTTCGGCAGTAAATTTTCGAAAACAAATGGTAACGCCGGTAATCGTTGCGAATTTTCATTAAAATGCTTTGTACCTAACTCGAATGTTACAAAGTCATCGTGTTCGTGCGAGTCGCAGCATAATGTGGACGTCATTGGTTCTTTATTGTAGGAGAAAAGGTCGTTGCTCATCAAAATCTTGCTGAGGACATCTGAAGGGTTGTTGAAAAAGGGATCTTTAAAGCTCCTTAAGCCGGAGCACGGGCACGGTTCTACAATTGGGTCTGCTTTGGAAAACAGATGCGACGTTGATGGTTGTAGGCGATCTGCTAAATAAAACAAATTAATGCCCTAACTACGCATTTATCTAATACACATCAAATTAACGCAATGAAAATACAATAAGCAAAACTACAGTCGTGAGACAGGTAACATATAAACAATCAAAGTGATGTCAGCAAGACAATGTGAATCGAATCAGTGCGCAGTACTTTAACGACAAGGCTTGATTAGGGTATTATTAATATGTTCAGCGCATATTTCAAGTAACTTTTTCTTTGCTTAGTGACCCTTAGTTGACAGACCAATTGACATTTACAACTTTTTTGTTTTTGATAAATATTTCGAAGCTCTTAAATATATAATTTTCGACGCCCTTAAATATATAATTTTTATTTAAATCAATAGTATAAATATTTAGTTACATACATTTATGGGACACTTTTTTTGTGATTCCGAAAATAATGGGAAATAATAATATTTGTATAATAATAAAACATAATTTTTAATGTAAATAAAATACCGCAAAAGCACAGAGTGATTTTTTCTAGAATATGATATGTTATTTGGAATTCAAAATGTGTAAAGCAACCGTTTATCAATGGTATGCAGATTTGAAACGCGGCTGTATGAACAAAAAACAGTGCTTAACTCTCAGGTTCTCTAAAGGAAGTAGTGACTTATCAAAATATTTGTTCAGCCATATATGTAATAACAATCTGAAATAGTGAAAATTTCAACAAATTTTATATCAAAATTTGTTCATAAATATTTATTACTAATGTGTATCACGTTTGCTGATAACTGGCCAAAAGCTACATCGTATCCACGGTTCTGAACACTGCTTGTCAACTTTTAATAATAAAATATTAATAACAATAAAATAGTTTTTTTTTTTATCGGTATGTGACGAGAAGTGCAACATGGCTTCATAATTTTAATTCAGAATCGGTTGAGTGGAGAGCTTTTGGAAAAGTCGCCCGATGTGGTATGAGACACAAGATTCTACTGATAATTGTTTGGGAAGCATATGGAATAATTTTGACACTTATATTTTTTCAAAAATATAAATAGCGAATATTAATGGACGATTATTGTACTTGATTACAAAAATCCTCATATAAAGAAAAAAAAAAGATTTTGCACCAGGGCAATGCGCCGTGTCACGAGGTCATTGTTATGTTCGCCAAAATAAAGAAATAAGGATTCGAACTTCTTCCCCTCTACCTTACTTCAGTTTATATCTAGCTCCCAGTAATTACTGTATGTTTACAGGCCTAAAAATCCTCCAAGTTATGATATTGATACTGAAGTTTATTTTGAAAGCAAAGATAAGTACTTTAAACATGGAAGAGAAAACTTAGGAAAACGTTGGAGTGACTACGTCGTTATTGAATGGAACTATATCAAAAATGTTGTCTAAAATGCCGGCTGAAAAAACGTGTAGGTATTACTTAAACCTTACAATAAATATGATGGTCTTCTTGACTGATTGTATCTTACCGTTAACACCGAAGTGGAGACTGATATCCATTTTTCCAAAATTAACTAGGGAACTTGTTATTGTGGGTGCCGATTTTGAAGCATTGCTTGTTTCTCGAGACTCTGTTGAAGTCATATACGCGAAGACTAGAGCTAATGCTCGAAATGCTTCCATGTTTTACACCTAACATAAATGGTAAAAGTTTTAAATTGAAATATTGCGAACCACAAACACGTATAATACATATTTTACGATTAACAACTGCGAGACCATCTTTTGTTTGAGATGTAAAATACAATCTTTGTGAACAATTTGAAGACGATTTTGGTTGACTATGCCATAGGGTTTTATTATTTTTTATTACTTCGCAAACACTACAAGTCGTTTGTCCACATCAGGTGTCACAAATAGAATAAAAAAAAGAATACTTATTTGCTCGTTTCCTTGTTATAAAAATTATTCTTTATATTTTGAATTTAAAATATATTTCAAGAAATTTGGTATCCTACGGTTTCGTCAAATCAACTTTATTGGATACATACAGATAGATAGATAGATAGATAGATAGATAGATAAATCTTTATTTGGTCGGACATACACACACACACACAAAATATAAATACAGTTAAACGGACAGAATTAAAGTAATATAGCAAGTAAGTATAAAATACCTGTAGTGTTATATCAGCGACATTACATAAATGAAAAACAAAATACAGGACAGTTCGTGTATGCTACAATATGTGTGTGTGCTGCAGCAACACAAAAAAGCCATAGCTCAGCGTCAATATTTGCTATAATCTATGAGCAAATGGCTGATTTTCAGCAACAGCCTGAAGGACCAAGTCTGCGACACTCAGCTGCGCGCGATGTACGCACTGATCTTAACACTTATCGATTGTATTTTGATTAGGTATATTAGTTCAAAACAGAGTTGCTATCGACACCCTGGGGATATATTACTTCATATACACACATATACATATATATACACATAGATAAAATGATAATAAAATAATATGGACTGTATTTAATATCGTACTTGATATATATATCGTGTGACATCTATGCAAACATTTCGATATAACATTTTTGTCTCTCCAGCAGTAATTTCAGTAGTCTGAATGATTCTTAGATTATGATTCTCATACGATGGGATATTATTCCAACATTTTGTTGCGTTATCGAAAGCTGCAGCAAATGCTACATGTGCTATTGAAAGCAGTTCAAAGAAAATTCTGCAACACTAGAATCATAGTACATATTGGGTGGAGAGTGAGACTCTCCACCCCAATATGTACTATGTCATTTTATGTATCAATATTTTTATTTATTTAATCATAATCTTTACTAACATGGAAAATAATGGTTAATTTAAAAATAAAAAATCCAGACATATCGCTAGAAACGGAAAATACATTTTTTAAATAACATTTTTGAAACTACTTAGTAACTTTGAAAATGTATAGCTTACGTTATACCGATGCAGCAGAAATAAAAGATTTGTAGTTAAATTCTCGAAATCGAGGCTATTTCGTAACAGCAATACAACTTTAACGGTTACAATTTTATGATCAAAGTTGCGAAATTCAAATTCGCTTTTCGAACGACGAGTATTATGAGGATGTGATTGTTTTTTTACATAACCTCTTTTAGTACCGATTGCTTAAAAAAATAATCACCACAAAGGAGATTTAATCTTTATGTTATATTAAACATTATTTTTATTACTACATAACACAATAAAATAATAGTAACTGAAAAATATTTAATCTAAATAAATCTTGAGATATAATAATGGTATGAGGCGGAACATTAGATTAAAATGGTTTCCACCTTCTTCAATATGAAAGGCGTTCAGTTAAAATTTCAGTAATCCTGGCAACCTATCAAATAGTAGAACACCATTTTAAAGGCACAATGGTACAGAATACCAAAAAGTGTACCGGTCATTTTGATTTTCCAGGTTCTTCATGCATACTCTATCGTTTTCATCTTCTTAAATAAATTATTTTACTATGCCCATCCAAACCCTTTTTAACGTAAGGAAATGCAGTTACATATACCTCGTGATCGGCAGCAACACGAAGTTATCTCGGACTTTCTGCTAGATTGTGAATGCGAGACAACTTTACGAACCCTCGCCTCTGCACCAGAAGTGACGTGGGTACGGGAATACGCTAGTACACATCTGCTGTCCCGTCGGTGTGTGTTCGTCGTAACGAGTCCCTCTCATATGCGAACATACTATGTCATAGCTGTTATGTCTATCCGTTACCCTAGATCCCATAACACGAGCTTACTTTAGGCATATATATATGTGTGTGTGTGTATTTGATAGAAATATTAATAATAACCATGACTAAAGTACAAATGCAATGCATTCATCATGCAAACATCTGCCCCCATCAGGATTCGAACCCGGAACCACTTGACTACGGACGTCGTCGTTTATTATCTCTCTATATAGTGCTCTATATACAGAAAACCCCAATAACATGGGCAGATACCTATTTGCATGTCTTATCGTATTTTTTCCGTACTAAAAAGATATAAGTGATGAATTTGGAACAATCATTAATAGAAGATATTACTCCATATAACATTTTTATACCAAATGTCAAATTTAGCACGAACATCTAAGGAGGTTATCGTATCGCCATGTCCGGGAGTATACAAAATCGATTGTAGCTGTGGTAGTTTGTTTAAAAAGTGACGTATAACTGACAGTCACTACGAGTCTCGGTTCAATAACCCAATTACAATCGAGTCTCGCTGTCATGTAATAAATAACGTAAAATAAATAACATAATAGTCCAGTCAAAATAGCCTAAATGATGATTCCAGTTTGCATTAATTCCCAACAAGACGGATATTTGTACAGTCCTTAGATGCGTCATTACAAATGACATGTCAAAAGTCCCCATCGATCCCGCTTGTGCGTTGTTTTTTATTCGAGGTCAAAGGTCACAAATTTGGGTTTTTTGTGTATATCACTGAAACAATGAGAGGTATCGAAAAATGGTTCAAACAAAGTTTGTAGATCGTAAAATTGTCTACAAAATAGATCTTATCACATTTCATCTACAAAGCATCGTTTTCGAGATATTGTGACTTTAAACCGCAGGAAAGTCGTATTTTCGACTATATGCACACATTTCCGCACCACCGCAGCTGAAAAAAGCGCCGTGTACAGGCGATTTTTTATATGCTGTTAAAATTGCAGCAATTCATATTTTGTAAGTGCTGTAATGTTGGAAATGACTCCACAGTTTCATATTTATTTAGATAAATAAAAGTACAATTGGCCAGTGTGTTTCTCGTAGAAATGAGCTGTGGTGGGCCATCGTATAAATGCGCGCGACCTATATGCTATGGCTCTTTGATATCCTTTCGAATACTGAGAAAACATGGCCATCTGGTGCAATCGTGGTCGTGTTTACGATCTTATTTCGACTACGACTTCTAGAAAATGTGCTATTGCGATATCGTCATATGGCCCATCGTAGAGGTAGAGGCCCTATGTAGAGAGAACCACTCTATTTAAATACAGCCGAATAACATTATATAAGTCTGTATGTATAAGTGTGTATGTAAGCCTATAAAAACAAGTGCATAGATTGGGGTCTTTTTCTCCTACACCTGTCAGTGGGTATTGGACGTTGTGGTGAGGTTGTATGGGGCGTTGACAGAACGCAGTACGGCTTAAGTCGGTACGGTTACGGCACACATCAGTGTGTGTTTTCCCTTTCCTGTACTCGCCATACATTTTAACTCCACTCTGACTTATCATCAGTTAGATTGGAGTCTAGACTAAGTAACTTATTTTCAATACCACTGTCGCTTAAATTAAAGGAGATTTTAATCTAATTCATCAAATATAAAAAAGATACTTATTGAGAGTATGCCAAATCAGTCATGAGCGTTTCGTTTTTACGACTATTTGTGTACATTATTTCAGACACACTATTTCAGGCGTACATTTCTTGGTTGCACGTTTCAGCAATAAAATGCATTTAAATTGTACTTATTTATAAACCTTGATTTGTGGAATCGGTCATAAAATTTCGTATTGGTTCGGTTTGGTAAGGGCGATCGATGGAATGAGGTTTGCGAGATTGTTGCTCGCTATTTTGGTTAGTAATGTGATTTTAGAATTATTGTTTATATACCTTACTTTATTGCCGCTTTGTTAATTACCATTTAATATTTTTTAAATTCGTCAAAAATAAACTTATGATACTATTTGTTTTATGCTATAGATCCAAGTGTTTTTGTGTAATTTATCGTAGCGAATTTATTTCTGGATTCACGGAGGATTCCTTTGATTTATGCCCTTAACCTTAACCTTATTCTTCTTTATATCCTATGAAAGCAGAATTTTTATTCACTTTTTACTAGCTAATTTAATATACATATATTTTATTCATTATAAAAGAATATTTTATCAATTTGCATAAGAGTAAGTGTATTATATATGTGACCAATTATGTAAATGGGAATTTAAAAAAATCATGCTAGTAATAAGTCAAGCGCGCTTGCATTAACTGACTTTTAATTTGTGAGATTTTTCCTTCTTGTCACTAGTGACAATTTCTATACAATAGTGTTCCAGTGACGTAATGTGTTGTACTCACGTCGTTGATGCAATGGTATCTGTAGTATTGTACAACAAATACACAAAGAGGAGTTCCGTTATTTGTTATCAAGTCTATTATAGAACAATAAAAACGTATTGACTTTTTTTTTTGGTTGCCTGAGGAAAACGCATTAAATTGCATACCCCGGCTGTGGCGAGCCGGCGGTTATGTGGGGTTCTCCTCCCCAGAAGGGGGAGGCCTACCCACTAAGAACCTCAGGGATGGCCTTCCTCAGGCATGTAGGGAGCCCCCCGGGAGCACCGAGCGACTTCCGGGAACCCCCGAGGTCGCTTCCCAGCCGATACAGGGGAGCCCTCCTCGGGGGAGGCTACAATACCTCCCCCGATCTCCACCATATTATTGACCTAAGAACGTTAACTAAGAAGCTCTTACTTTAATATGTACCTATATTATATAAATAAATGTTGATTTTCATTATTGTACATATGTAAATTTTAAGAAGATATCTCGGACTCAGCGTAATTACATAATTAACACTTACTTTAAGTGAAGTTTCATTGTAGTTATACGTGATGCTTATTCGAGATATCAATTACTCACCCTCCCATAATACATTTGTTAGCCCTGGTTGGAAGTTGAAAATTTAAGGTGGTGAAACGTGTTCTCTATTGCTCTAAAAAGAATGCTCGATAGAAGATACAGAGGTAACGTACGAGTACTACCGTGCTGCCAGTACCGTGCCGACGGGTGTGTTTTGTTTACGATACATTTTGTTTTTCCTAATAATCCTAATAATAATAGCGACACATACGATGTAAAGACAGTGGAACCACATAGTCAATTTTAGGAAGATTTTTCGAATTAAGTATCTCGTATAATTACAATAAAACTTCATAAGCACTCTCAACGTCAACATATTTCGTCTGACTCATTGCTGTGTGTATATACAAAATCTGAATTGATGACCCTCTTTCATGATTTATTTAAATTATGCAATCTTTATTAATAAATTATGATATGAATTTATTATGATTATAATTGTATTTCACCAGCAGAACACTTATTTCAATATTATAATGTTAGTGTGTGTTACTAAAACTGTATTACGAAATTAAACCATTTAAAATAGACACACGATATTGATAATTGTATTATACAAATTATCAGTATCATATCAATTATCAAAGATAGCGAGAAGGAATTGGCTGCTAGCAGTGCAGGCCCGATCGATGTGAAAATCCTTGGGGAAGTTCGATGTCCAGTAGTGGGCTTCCGTCCGCTGAAACGATAATAATGATGATGACGACTGGCCATTTTATGAATTACATAATTGATGTAGTTATTAAGAAAAAAATCATAGGTAATTATTAGCAACATACGATTTACATTATATAGAAACGTTGCAGTTTTAACAGAAAATTTAATTACGGATACAACATTCAAAACAGATAAATCATATTGAATTGCTTGAACATATTTTGTGAATTAAATAAAAAATAAAATTAATAGGAAAATACATCATACTCATAACAATAAACGATTTACCACAAACCTCATAACAGAAATCACGGAACTTAGACAATACAAGGAGAAGCTGAAGAGTTCGTCATATATGTACTTGCAATAAAAATTGTTACAGGCAAATTTTCTTATTATTCAAGATTTTATAGGCGTCAATACAAACCCAACTCTGAAGCATACTGTGAATTATGAGCACCAAAATGAAGTTGAAAACAAAACGTTATTAGAACAGAAAGATGTTTTATTGGAAATGGCAAGTACATTTCATATACCTAAAATTCATACCAGTTTAAGGGCCGATATAAGATAATTACCATTATTATACTATAATAGACAAAACAGTAAAGCTGCGACTTCATAACTGTTCAATTTTCAGTTGGAAACAAAGTTAAATGAAGTTCGAGCTAAAAAGAAGAAAAAAGTCGACAACTCGTGTAGTACGAAGTGTGAATATTCACCAAACAATGTTGCTCTCAAATTAAAAGCGAATGGTCTGAGCGCCATCGGCGAAACGGATGTATTGCTTAAATTCGGAAACTCCGGTAAATGTGGGAGAATGTGCTTTATTATTTGCCTTATTTCAATATGTGTTATGTGACTAGTATGTTATTTTACGCGAGATCTTTAGTTACATCATTTAAAATGCTTTACAATTAAATATATATTTTTTATTTAAGAATAACTTTCTTCTCATCTACATTTATATAAATTTTTAAAATTTGAATTTCATGTTTTATTGCAAGTAGGTAAATAGTAAATACATGATCATTGTAACAAGATTTATTACGTGTAATATAAAGTTGAAAATCAGTAGTAAAATTGTAAATTTTAGCTGGCCATTATTTTCAATTATTATCAATTTGCAGCAAATCTATAATATAAAATATTTTTTACATAAACATCAAGTCAAGGACGTAAACGTAATTTAATAAATATTAATTGAGGGTCTATTTTTACAGGAAGAGGTACATTAAATTTGGATGCGACCGGCATATCTAATGTGGGTAAAGCTCGTTTAGGTCTAAGTGTAGACAAAGGAAATATCTTAATTCCTGGTCTTAATAGATTATTCGTAGGTAAGTAAACGGTAACTAAATATATTACTACAGTATAAGACATGATGTACTATTTCTGAACAGTTTCAGATAAATTTATAACAGATAACAGTAAATGTAACCAGCAGGATAAATCGGAAAGTGATACAAGCGGTAAAGAATCACATAACCTTGAAACTGCTGATAATACAAGAAGAATTGCGGATAATGCGGAAAATATTACTGAATTTACTAAAAATATACTACTTGACACACAATCCAGTAATGAAAATAAAACAAAAGCAAATAGCGAAGTAGTAAGTGCTGGAATATCTAATAATGTCGTAATGCGCTTGGAAAAATCTACAAAAAAATAATTATACGGCATAATCATGAACTTTTCATCCTTCTATAAGAAAAACACAAAACAGTTCTCAAAATAATATATATAATAGTAAAACTAAACATGCACAATAAAGTGTGTTACTTGCAATAATTTAATAATAAAAAATTACTTAAGTACAAACATTTCAACGTAACCACAGTTATTAACAACTGTGACTAAAACAATATTTGAAACATTTTTACAATATTGCATTTAAAACCGCATTTAGTAGATGTGGGTTTCTAGTATTCATAAAAGTTGAAATTAAAAGCTTTTGATTTTGATCAATCATAATCATGTTATTCCTATTATATTATTCCTGCTCCGAATTCAAGTTTACACATAAATGTGAGTAAAATCCTGCTTTATTCGCATTTACGAGTATGTACGAACTAACCGATGCTTTTCGAATAAATGGGATGAAAAACGATATTGTTAAGGTAATAAATAAAATTATATTGGTGCAAAAGTTTTTATCTTAATACGCTTACACAATAGGACAAAAACGTGAATAAAATAGACACACAAAATAATAATAATCTCTTTTCTTCTTGCAACTTTTTTATATTGACTACAATTTTTTGCTCTAATTATTTCTTTTACTGAAAATAATTAGCCTATATCTTTTTTAATTATTAAACTCTAGCTGCAAGATTTTACTATTATTAATCTCGGGAAATTATATGCTGTATTTGAATAGACTACGTCTGCATTGGCAATAGATACTTATAGATTGTAAGATTTAAAGTTGATTGAAAGGACTTATTTGACTATAATATATGTGTAGAAATTTATGAAATTGAAGAGACATAAAGTACTGTTAGTTCATGTGTTATTACTGCTTCATTAAGATATATTTAAAAACCAGCAATGTGACTGCAATATTTCGTAGTGTCAATCGAATTTGATAGCATTGAAAATTAGATATTGCGGTGCGAATTAATATATTGCGTCTCAAATCAAATGGGAGTGGGCTCATACTTGTACGAGTAGGTTTTGAATTCATCATATGCGTTATTTATTACATATGCAGTTGCACAGATGCTATTGCTGTAATCGAGGTACATAACAATAGGGTGCTTATATTATATATATATAACCTCAATACTATACTAAGTTGTACCATCATTGACTAAATATGGCGAGTCAGACCCTCGAAGACTATAGAGCAAATTTTATATATACAGTTATCATTTAAATTTCGGGTTAGCCGTTCTTGTGTTATGAGTGATGTAACTAACACAAATTTGTTTTATGTGTATTAGACAAAAAAGGGTAAATAACAAACCGACGATTACTCGACTCGAAAAAAGTTCTGATTTTCTGAGATTATTAGAGTTTTTGAAAAAATGTAACTATAACACTTTTGGAAGCACGAATCAGTCTGCAATTTATGAATTACTGCTGAGACTGGTTGTGGTAACTAAATATCGGTTGAGTGGAAATTTTTATTATGATTTAATTACATGATTTGAAAATTATCAGTGGTAAAGTGTTAGTAACACATTCATTAGTTTCATTCAATTAAATTATACTTATTTTTTCTTTTACTAGTAAGTCTGAAGTAATTTATCCGATTTTAATTGCAACATTTCAAATAGGCATGTGCATCGGAGAAAGCTAATCATACTCTTACAAAAAACCGCAAACTAACGTAATGCTTTGTTACCTCTGATGGGAATACTTTTCACCCTCGTTTCGTAAAATAACTTCTCCTTTTCCTCGTGGCGGAGTGATCATATAATATCTTACCTCTAATAAATACATGTGGCTAGGGATTTTAGATTTATAATGTTGGATCTCCATTGGGTCGTATTATATGATTTATTATTTTGGTAAAAGTCTGAAGCGAGCCACATATTTCTCATAGGGGACTAGTATCGTGACAAAGGACTGTTTGGAACTGGTATTATCTTTCTACGATATTTTCTTAGATAACATGATGAAAATGTCAAGGCGAAAAGTCTACTTCAGTAGTTAGTTACATATATTTAAGGCATGTACATACATATAATTTAAAATTTACATCGTGTCCAAACTGCTACATCAGATTCTATTGACATACGATATAATAATTAGTTTACATCTGCAGGTTCAACCACGTTGCATCCGATTATATTATAGGAAAGTGATATTTTTTGCTGAAAACTTATTATATTTTTCTCTGGTTTCAAATTTTCCCCATACCAAATTACACTAGAAACAATTCAACTATTTTTATTGCAGCTTTCACAGTTGATATATATTTTCTCTTAGTAAAATTTATGCCATAACCTTGGCTAGATCTCAAACTACCTTCATACAAAATTTCATCTAATTCTGTAAGGCTGTTAAGACGTGAAAACATACCAGACGGACATAACACGGATGGATAGAAATAATTATTTTCATATTTATAACATTAGTAGGGATTGATTATTATAACGTACTGATTTATGGATATTTTTTATGTGTATTGTAGATGTAAACCAAAATAAATATATTCCTGATAAGTGTTGCAATATTTAAAAATCTAAGGTAGATAGTTTGGGAAATTCTATTTACTGTTTTAAACTAGTATGAAACATTTACACTTTTTTAAAATTCAACATTAAGATACATATTTTATTAAATCATTTGTTAAGAAAGGTCTTTTATTTATGCATAATTGAAAGCTGTAATGGTTTATGTTATTGCTTTTTCATAGCTATTAGGTGGCCCAATGACGCTGTATTTTAGATAAAATGGCTTGATAATTTACCTTGGCTTTGTAAGGGTTTCTCTATGCAAGCTCGGAATAGACGGCTTAATGGCACAAACAAGACTTGCATACTGCGAGTGTATGCATAGTTTGCTTAAGTGTTATGAAAATAGAGCCAAGACAAAGTTGAATAGATAATTTTCACGTATTTCACTGAAAACAAAATGTTTTACTATACAAAATAGAATCAAGATTTTATGATTGTCCAACACTGTGAATCTGAAGGAATATGTTTTGAATTGTTGTCAATTCACTGTAATAAATATCGTCAAGAGAACACAAAGTCTTCGATTGCAATGAAAAAGATTATATTTGAAATTTAAATAAATTTTATGCAAAGTTAAAATCTTAAAACGGAATTCAAAATTATTCAGTGAAAAGCTATTGTCAAAAGATATTTCAAACAAAAACACTAATTTTAACGCATGAAGATTGATTTTGGTAACGTTTCGCATTCATTTCGATTACAATTTACATGATACAAAATCGGTATTACACCAATTCTTTCAATCAATCATAAAATTAAAGCTTTACCATAGTCAAAACTTTACCATTCATATACAAATATATATAGAATAGGGTATTATAGTCTAGATGGGAAAAAATTTAAAAGTGTATTACAATGATTGTTTAGAGGAAAAGAAATCGGGAAATGTTAGTTTCACTTCATACAGTGCCAATTTTTTTATTATTGCAGTTTAACGTTTTTAGGTTTTTTATCTGTCTTTGAACACTACGAAACTTTCGCCGCCATGCTAATGACGTCATACGTTAGTAAACAAAAGTGTCAGCTGTCAATGTCAACTTGGTATGTATCTAACCTTTAAACGTATAGGTAAATAACTACCTTAACTACTTGTACAATTTCATGCAATTTCTTTCTTCATATTCTAATAGATTTTAATTCAACATCATGGAGAGGGTTATGTTTTTTAATTTACTCACGTAATGACGTCATGACTCCACAACAATCATGGCGTCCGCTGTTTGCCGCGTTTTCGCGAAATACGCGCGAAGTTTGAAATTATGATAAAATAATTAATTTATATTCGTACATAACGCGAGAAAAAAAAATATTTAAAAACATTTTGTGATATATTAGGACTGTAGAATTTATTTAGATACATTTCAAAAATGCGTGTAATACCCTATTGTAAATTTGATTTCTTTGACTTCATCTTATGGAACTTACTTTACAAAATATTGACAGAATTTTTCCCCTCTGGAAAGGGGAGGTTGAGAATCCTCGAGGATATCACTGCAATCAAGTGCCATGGTGATTATGTTTTTTTTTTTATACCACGATGGTGGCAAACAGGCCTACGGCCCGCCTGCTGGTAAGCGGTTACCGTAGCCTATGGACACTTGAAACACCACAGGGGTGTCACTTGCGCCTTGCCGACCCTTCAAAAACCTAGTTACTCCCCTTTTCAAGATCCCCATACTGTAGCCCTCCTGTAGCCTTTAACTGATTCAAACGATTCGACCGGGATAACCTAGCGACTAAACTCAGTATGTGAGTCGTAGCCAAAAGGGCCCTATAGCTTGGATGGAAAGTTTTGACAGTTTGTCATATGTTTTATCTCTGCAAGCTAGTTTAAAAACTGCTAAAATTAACCCTGGTCGATCTGACATATTTTTTTTATATTTTGTGTTAATAAATAATATTAATGTTTAGCTATTTCTTAAATATAATACAATAATAAAACTGATAAAGAATCATAATAATTTCTTTTGAGTGTCGCTATAGCCGCATATAACGGTAATATAGAAAAATGTTGTTGTTAAATTATTCTTCTCATGAATAAAGAAAATTTCATTTTGTTAAGTAAAAAGGATGGATGGAAAGGATGACACTTTTACAGTGCTTTAGGGGTTTAGGGTCTAAATTACAAATTGGATAGGCAACATTTTGATTAGCTTTGATTTTCACTGAAACAAGTTTCCAAATTGCAGAAATATCCCGTGGTCAAGCTGAGAATGTTCTCTGATAGGCCGATTTGATATTATTCCGTTAAATTCTGCTCAATGTTTACTTTGTCTATTACCTATAAATGTAACATTTTAGAAATAAAAAACAGTTTATATTTATTATTATTTTTTTCACAAAATAAAATACTTTCACTAGATATATTTTTATCAACTTAACACTTCTGTAGTAAATATTTAGATACGAATGCTCGGTCATCTAGACAAAAATTCCTACAGAAAAACATTCATACCTCGGTTTCAACGCGCAATCCATCAGCGTTTCATTCAAGTTTCAGGAATATTTTAGGACTAAATCCATCCGTAAGATTTTTAGTTAGATGAAACCATAAATAATTTTGATCACAAAGGTAACAAAATATTGAACTTTTCCTGAAACCGATATCTTGACAGTGCTTTCGGTTCAATTTCGTTTTAAGCCGCCTTCAAATTAGTTCGATACAGCCTACGTCTCAACCATTTATGATCGTTCGAACGAATTTGAAACACATCGAATGTGAAATGTTACTTTGGTGCGATACGGAATTTGTGATTTTACAGCAGTTTTTATTGCCGAACAGTTTTGGTTTGGTTCATTTTATTAGTGCGATTGGGCAGAGGACAGAATGGACGGAACGGAAAAAAGAAACCATACCCTACCGCCATATTAATAACCGTATTGACTAATGCATTTGCCAGATTGTCCATCGGACAGATAAATAACCAACATGTAACGTAATGCTACGTGTCTTACTAATGTGCTACAGTGTCATTGCTTCATGCCCGCCCAATTCATAATTGAATATTACGGTATAATGGTTTTCGGCAATTAACTCCGTCCTTTTCCTTGATCCCATTTTTTCTAATATTTTATTTGCTTTTTAGTCTATTCTAGTTGTACTACATAAGTTACATACATTGGGATAAAAACCTAATTTATTATTTGATTCGGCAGTGCGGCGGCGGCAGCGGCGGCGGCGGCGGAAGCGTTGGGCGGCGGCGGGCGGCGCGCACCACCCCCGCTGTTACGGTCGCGGACGCTGCCTGCCATTGTCGCGCCCGGCTTGTCTATACTACACGCACAAATCGACCCACAGAGAACCAATGGTAAGGGTATAAATGTATTATCAATTTCTTCCATATATATTAACAGTGAATAAGGTTAAATTGTCTTGACAAAATAAAATATGTACAGTGCAGTAGAATTTGTCTTCGGGTTGGTGAATCGCGATGATTTTGTGACTATGACGGCAACCTTATATCTTGAAAACGCGCCCCGCGTTTTTTATTTTTCATATGATTTTTTATTTATTTATTTTTTACATTTTACATTTTTATTCATTCATATGAATAATGTCTTGTGTTGTTTTTTCTTATTAATATTTTGTATTTTATTGAAGTCACCAATAAAGAAATATTACTATTAAATAATGTAGGTGTGTTTTCAGGTATAATATATGTATTTGGACGATTAATTACCGCTAAACTAAATTGATTTCCAATCCCTTCCTTTCCATGTAATAAGACTTTTCATTTACAGTAAAACCCTAGTGGCCTTATTGATTCTAGAATTCTAACTTAACTAGGAATATAGCTGTTTGCAAGATTGCGCTGCATTTTCTTACGGACAAGATAGGACAGCATGCCGGGGGGTGACGTCGTAGGAGGTTGGAGAGGCGGCAAGACTCCTCCTCGAGAAGGGCTCCCCTAGCGCACCCAGGGGAGCTAAGGCCGGGGGTCCTCAGATGCGACACTCGATCCTGAGTGCCCCCTACAACGTCTGAGGATGGTCATCGCTGAGGTTTTTAGTGGGTAGGCCTCCCCCTTCTGGGGAGGAGAGCCCCGCATAACCGCCGGCTCTCCGCAGGCAGGGTATGCAATTCAATGATTTATTCTCAGCGTAACAAAAAAAAAGGACAGCGTAGATACAACCTTAAAATTATATAGTCAGTCTGCTCATGCTGGGATTTTGGAGATTTATTATTATTCTCGTGTATAGGGCTTGACTTAGATTCGAGTACTTAGTCATAATGTGTACTGCGCCATCGTATTAATATCATTTATGGTTTTGTGTATCATTCTTTTCTTAATCACTAATCTATTTCACATTTCAGAAACACAAAACACAATTTGAGAAAGTACAACTAAAATCAGTATATATTTGCATGTAACTACATTATTAGTTCAAGTGTGAAAGCAATATTGCAAATATGACCGACTCCAAACATCGGTCGGCTGCTGGGGAATCGCGCCACTTAACCTTGATCAATGCGACTTGAAAAGATTTCCCCTGCGACTGAGAGCCATGTGAATACGAAGTGGTTATTTATCAAGAAATCGTGGTATGGAGATACCCGTTGATGATAAAGTCTAGGTCATATGATACCAAGGCACTATATAAGAATAATATATGGGTATAAAGCTTGAGCCTTATACTGTATGTTATATATATATATATATATATATATATATAATATATATATATATATATATATATATATATATATATATTATATATATATATATATATATATATATATATATATATATATATATATGTATATGTTGTTATATTAAGGCATAACAAACATATCTTAATATATGTTAAAGATTTTAATAATAATGAAGCAAAGAGTACGCTTACCTTGAAAATTAAGAAAAAATAAACCTTATTTTAAATTTATTTCACTTATATAATATATTCATTATAATATACATAGCTACTGCGCCGACCCCAGATAATGGGAAATGGGCAAGAGGATAATGATGAATATACATAGATCTAAGTAATATAATACTCGTATACCCAGATACTGGTCGCTTGATTTCCTACTTACCAAATTTGAGACTAATTAGTGACACCTACGTGATTTTGTATCAACTACGTAACTCTCCGTGTTTGCTCATTTCAATCGGCTTTCCATAAACACACGAAGAAAATTTCATTTGGCGCTCTCGAAGTCGTTGCTGGAGAAAACACAAATTATTTATAAACGACATCAACGCTAACGCTGACAAAAAATCTTGAATTATTTGTAACATAAATAAATAAATTCTTGCAAATATCTATACGTCAAAGTTGAAGAAAGCAATAGATCAAAATATACATGCAACTTCGAAGTCAAAATTAACTGTCACACAGATTTTTAATATTATCCATACACGGGCTGAAGTACTTAATGATTTTAATTAATTTAAGACAGGATACAATATACAAATGTTCGTGATGAAGCAGTATTTTACTGCTTTAATTGTGTATTAGTAAAAATATGAAGACATAGGTATAAATATCTTAATTTGCAAATAACTAGTAGGACTGTTATTATGCTCTTAGAAACATTACTACCAACTTAAAAATAATTTCTCATCAAATCGCGTGCAGCGGAATTCTAGTTCGTGAAACATTGCATTTCCAGCTCACGCGAACGAGACAGGAAAGTCGGGTTCTTACTGTAGCTGCAGTGTTTCACTACTTTTATATAAAGAGCAGGTAAATAATAGGCTAGTTGACAAAATTTGGAAATTCGTTTAAAACTATAGTTTAGTATCTATTTTACACCTGATATACATTATTTTCAGAAAAATAGGCCTTTTTCATAAGTATTTTGCTTTTTTAGAAATGAACTTATAATTGACTTCGAAAAAGGCCAAGACTGTCATGGCGTCTTGAATGACGTCACTCCTCGCGAAACAATCGAGTTTGTTTATGTCAGTCAACGAGATCATTATAATAGATAATGAATCCCTCTTATTATAAATACTGTATAGTGCCCCAATGTAAAAGCACAACGATAAAAACGCCAAACAAATTATTTATATACAAAATCTGTGTTTGCTGCGAAAAATTTCCCAAGCATAACGGCGTCAATTTTGGGCAAATTACTGCCGTTTGCTTTGGTAAATCTTGATTCCATGGCAAATGTCCGTGTCTTTAAAGATAAACAAACTGTATTAACTTAACAATAGTCTCTGAAAACAAAGTGTATCGAAATAACCTGTTCAGTGTTCACTGACAGCACAGATTACATAGATGATGTATCTATAGCTTCACTACAACCGGTGTTTCGCGAGGAGTGACGTCACGCCTCTCCGATTGGTGTTTAATGTCACGTGATTAAATAAGTAATTTTGCCGAATTTAATTTCCAAAAATATTAGTAATCTTATATTATTTTAATAAAAAAGTAGTTTTTTTTGTTTACTACATATCATGATTAATCATTAGAAACTCTAACCCATCCGATTCATTCTTAGTGGAAACAAGCCTATTCTAAATTGTTTCACTGAAATTTTGTTCTTGTATTATACAATTTACAATTATATTGTATATGTAAGTTTAGAAGAAGATAATATTCTAATTTCAATGTTAAACTCCAATTGCTACTTGAGTTTAGTTAGAAAGGGATGGAGCTATTGAGCCCACATAGTACTTGCTATCCGCATAGTTAATAGTGCATTTTCTAACACATAGTGTATATTTAACTATACTCAAGTAGAGATTTGAGTTTGAAGCTTATTCTATACAGGCCTAAGGCCATATCAGTCATCATCTTAAATGTTTACTCTAAAATTCGCACAAAATTGTTTACTGAAGATTAGGTCACTATGGAGAATTTGATGGTTTTTGCTTCGATTGTCTACGTAACTCTAGTACCGCAACCAGGCTTTTATTACTTGAACATAACTGATTTTATTTTACAAGTCTTAGTTTTTAATGCTTGGGTAACTTAATAATCGTATAGTTTTAAAGTGGATATGTTAAAAATATATTATCTAGAAAATAATTTAGTTATTAGAATTTCTTTTCTGTAAAATTACTTTGCAATAGTTAAAGAAAAAATAAAATAGAAATATTTTCGCCATCGTTAATGTTTAAATAAAACACTGCACTGCAACAATCTTTTATTTTTATTGACAATTGCGTAAATTGGATCATAAAAAGTTCTACCTATATATCTTCACTATACTAGTTTCTGTTATACTAGAATAAATATCCTCAAACTAAACCATATTTATCCATAAGCAGATAATTAGGTTCTATACTTACTTACGAGGTGTACATTAATATGGTAACGGAGTAAAGTTGTTCATAAATATGATCGTAAATAATATTTTAATCAAATAATTTCAACATTGTCCTTTCAAATTAATATTAATATTCAAAAGTGTTTAATTTATATGTTCGATAGTTCAAGTTGAGTTCGTCCGTAATACCCAGAAGAGTAATAGATCGCTAAATGCTGTATTAAAATGCAGCGAAAGCTGAAATTGTTGGCTGCGATCCAACGCCTTGTGTAGCGTGATGTCTGTTACAAGAAAGAGGCGGTAGTGAGATTATGTCCATATTATTTTTTATCGTGTCGCTCATATTAGTGCTTTGATTCTTATTTTAAATAACGGTGTACTGATATTTTAATAAATATATAAATGTAGGTAATTCACCGACTGTATAACTGCTGCAGGGATTTTGGTAGAATTTCATATGTTGCGATATCTAGAAAGACTGGTGCTAATGTAGATATCTACTTTACAGCCTTTTTGTTCAGCATATATCATGCTGATCGGTAGCTGCGATGAAAAAGTATACGACTATTTCAGAATAATATTAAAAGAGATAGGGATTATTAATGATAAGCCTTTGAATCACCAATAAGTGATACAAAGATAACAATAATCGTATATCAAATTCTAAAGAAGTATGTGCGTTAATTAAATGTTTGTATTTGCTATAAACTGATAAATACACACTCTTGGTCTTCATCACACTTAATGGTAAGTGGCGATAAAGCTGAACGTGCAACAATATTCAAACCTTAACATGGATTCATCAACAACTGAATAACAGACTATCCTAGCTCTAGTTGCTAATTCTTTAGTAGGCTATATATTCATGGTAGATGTTAGTACTCGCAGTTGGCCAGGTGGATACAGAAGCTTTATCGCCAAACAAATAGAACAAACTTTCTGCTCCCTTAGGTACGTGATTGAACACTGGGGTCTCAACCATTAAACCACAGTAGCGGTTAAAACAATATGTAATATTGTTGTGTTAAAAATATTCACGAATAGCATCAATATTTTTTTTAATTTTGCCAAATCATTAAAGTAGTAAACTAGTATCAATCAAACAAAACACATCTACATATGTAATAATCATACTGAAGATCCGACAGACATGGCTACCTGGCCTAACATGGCGGCAACTTTGAACAAAACGGACATCACCTTTTAATTCTATTTCTCCCATAGGATATGGTAACCTGACTGTCAGACCTTTAACGACTCAACTCTTCCCTTACATGTTGGGCATATTTTCTTTGTTCATCATTCGAGAACGGTGCAACGTTCCCTTAAAAAGGAACACCGACGACTCGGGAACTAAAGTGGTCGATTGTATCTTACAGGGAGCGATTCATAAGTGTACAGAAGGTAGCTTGAGCAATCAGGGATGGGGGTGAATTATTAATTATTTAACAACCGTAATGTCCCGAGAATATTCAATAATTTTCAGAATATTCATTCTCATGACGTAACAGCTGCTTATTTATAATAATATTATTTAAAAGCTCGATAGTTCAATGTGTCCATGTGACTCTTTGAAGTATCTATCGCTAATAGAAAAAAAAAGAATTACCTTTTTATTCGATCGCTACTTTTTCATACTTAAGTTAATAAAAATTTAAATAGAATCGCCTTCGCTACCGGAATCTCCGAGACTGCATTTATCACGTACCTTAACGAAAGAAAACATTTGTCAGAGTTGCGGTCGTATGTGTTTTTAAAAAAAAACTTATTATTTTATACATATTTAGAAAAAATATATACTTAATTATAGTCAATTAGTCATGACAGTAAATATATTAATATATTTTTTCAAGATAAACTGAATTTAATATTTATGAATCAAATTGTGTCAATTCTATTCAACTTTTTTAAGATTGTGTTTTTATATAGTTTTATTTCTTATTTGCAACTAATGAATGTGATTATAATAATCGTAGGATAATAGAAAAAAACAAAAAGTAATCACAAGAGAATTCATACACTTATTCTGTACATCAATAATATTTTTAAAAATGTTGACTGTATCTATAATATGTGTTAAACGTTTCAATATTTTTTATGAAAAAATTGATAATTTGTACTATATATATTATCAATTATTTCATGTTATATTGACGCAAAGCGATAGAGTAGGGAGCAAACAAAATACGAAAAGGAAGCTAAAATAAAGATATATATGGAATAAATTAAGAATAATCTATATATTTAATAAATATTAAAAATTGTAAGGGCGCGACCAAATAAAATAACAAAGACTTAAAAATAAACAAATAGAAATGAATAATTAAATTAATATGCTAAACACGGTTATCGGGTAGACAGTAGAAGGCAAAGGAACCGATGTTAAGCAGTTGATATCGTAGCCCAGCAATAGAGCAGGCTGACAGGTGTTTAGCATTAACAGCGGGCAAACAGGCAACCGCAAGTAAGCAGTAGTAACGGCTAGCGGGTACGTAGTAAATATAACTTTGAAAGTTGTAGACTATTTATTAATGCCTTTTTTGCGAGCTGGAGATAGAACGATCTGCCTAGAGATACTGATACCTTACATTAACCTCAGACAACATTTTAGACACCTCTCTTCATTCAAGCCTAGGAGGTAGACTCTGTACCAGGGTCGTCTGCATGGGTACCTCCGTCTTACCTATTTCCGCCGCCAAACAGCAGGGTTTGCTTTGCTGTGTTCCGGCGTGAAGGGTAAGATAGGCAGTGAAATTACTGGGTACTGTGACTTTACATCTTATGTCACAAGTTGGCAACGTACACTGTGGTTCTTATGAGGTTTGCAGATTTGCTGCGAATCTCGTGGGAACCACATGTACTATAGGCGACTGTTACCACTTACCATCAGGTGGGCGGCCTGCTTGTTTGTCAACTTTAGCAATAAAAAAAAAAAAAAAAAAAAAAAAGCCGTAGGGCCTTTTTGACCAAGGCTCAGGCTGAGTTTAGTTGGTAGGTCACGCGATCGCTGGCACCAACGGATTGTGGCGGCCTAGCGTGCGCAGCTCGAATTACGGATCTGCGCGCGCCAGTGGGCCGTCGGTGCCGTACTCCCGCACCTCGAAGCTTGGCTCCACGGGAAAGAGGAGGTCACCTACCGATTGACTCAGATATTCACCGGGCACGGCTGCTTCGGTGAGTATCTGTGTCGAATAGGATGGGAGGGATCGACACATTGCCACCACTGCACATCCGACCTCGACTTGGCCCAGCACACGCTGGCGGAGTGCCCCGCGTGGGCCTCGGAGCGCGGAGTCTTGGTCGCAGAGATCGGGTGAGATCTATCTTCGCCGGCATTGATTGCGACAATGCTGGCGGACGAGGGAGGTTGGAGGGCTGTGGCCTCCTTCTGTGAAGCAGTGATGCTCCAGAAGGAGGCCGCCGAGCGGGGTCGGCAGATGGCCGAACCCGCTCGAAGGAGGCGGCGTCGGGCTCGGTAGCACAGCTGCAGCGCCGCCGCGGGTCGCTGGCGGGCGCGAGAAAATCGCGCCCGCGGATACGGCGACCCGGGAGGGACCACAACCCTTCCGTAGCCGGGGGGCGTCGTCGGTGGTGGAGATCGGGGGAGGTATTGTAGCCTCCCCCGAGGAGGACTCCCCTGTATGGGCGGGGGAGCAGAGGCTGGGGGTTCCCGGAAGTAGCTTGGTGTTCCCGGGGGCTCCCTACATGCCTGAGGAAGGCCATCCCTGAGGTCACGCAATTGGACCGCTCCGGTCGTGTGGAGTCCAACATAACCTCCGTGACACTTGCCGTTGCGGGGGTATCCTGGGTACGTTTCGTGCTCCTTGTGAGGATTCTCAGCCTTCCTCTCCTGAGGAAAAAAAAACATTTTAGATTCAATTAAAAAATTATAACAATTTAACGTACAAACAACGTACAAAATAGTTTAATTTTCAATAAGGAAACGAAGTTTCTATGAGTTTATAAGTGTAACAAATATTTGTAACGTTAATAAATGTGTAAAGTTGAGACATATATATTTATATGTGTGTGTTTACAATTTATACGGGAAAACAAATATATATTATCAACACCAAGCATTGGCATCATTTAAATAATCATTGACTTTGTAAATAGCCTTTACTCATTAGCGTTTATTTAACATGTACCTTGAACTTAATAATAAAAAACAATTATTATCATTTAAAAGTCTTCAAGTTGTTTCTAAACCAATTGTGGAAAATAGTTGTTCCCCCTTTAACTTCTAAAATAAGAAAATGAAAAATCTAAAAAATCATATAATGTACATTACTATAAAAACTACCAACGAAAATTGTTTTGAACGAGATCTAGTAAGTAGATTTTTTTTAATACCTTGTCGTATCGTATCCTCTTCCTTTAATTTCAGTAATTTTTTTTTTCAAATTTAAGTGCTATTTGCATCTGTTATATATTGCAAAATATTCTGTAGAAACTTTTATTCCTAACTAATATTTTGAGTAATGTGATCGCCACATAAAAGAACATTTCTTACATAGTATTTATGATTGTACATTTCCAGGATAAAGCTTTGCGAGATTTCAGAGGCAATTATGAAGTTGGATAGTGGTCTGAGTTTCCTCTCGGTAGCTGACTGTAATAAGCTAGTACGCAAACGCCAATTTAAACTTTCAATTGATAATTCGGAGAGGGCTCTAGAGATTCGTTATATTCTTTTTCCTTACAGTTATTTTGGGCGACAACTTTTGGGGCGAAGTGAATTTTCATTTCGAACTGAAATACTTAATCGCTTGAAAATGTTGTGCTTCCCTATTAATTTGTATATATTTTTAACGTAAAATCTTAATATATAAAATATTACATACTTGTATTCCTTTGAAAACTTTTACCACCGCGAGAGTACCCGGGGCCCTAGGCACTTTCGGCACTTTAGGAGCCGCTTTCGAAGAGGCCGACGTTGTGTCTGCCGTCTTTGTCGCCTTTTTGGCGGGTTTGCGACCCCTCTTGACCACTTCGGTGCCTCATCCTGGACCGTTGCCGACTTCAGAGCCTCAGAAGGCTTCTTCATGACCTTTTTGACTCTTGCCTTGGGCAGATTTGCCAGTGGGGCGAGAGTTGAGCCCATACCCCGGCTGTGGCGAGCCGGTGGTTATGTGGGGTTTTCCTCCCCAGAAGGCAGAGGCCTACCCATTAAAAACCTCAAAAGGGATGGCCTTCCTCAGGCTTGTAGGGAGCCCCCGGGAACACCAAGCTACTTCCGGGAACCCCCAGACTTTGCTACCCTGCCGATACAGGGGAGCCTTCCTCGGGGAGGTTACAATACCTCCCCCGATCGAGCGGGATCGGCCATCTCCGGCCGCAGCCCTCCAACTTTCCTGGTCCGCCAGCATTACCGCAATAAATGCCGGCGGAGACAGATATCGCCCGATCTCTGCGACCAAGACTCGGCGCTCGGAAGCCCACACGGGGCACTCCGCTAGCGTGTGCTGGGCCGAGTCGAGGTCGGATGCTCAGTGGTGGCAATGTGTCGATCTCTCCCGTCTTATTCGACACAGATACTCACCGAAGCAGCCGTGCCCGGTGCGTATCTGAGTCAATCGGTAGGTGACTTCCTCCTTGCCGTTGAGCCAACCTTCGAGGTGCGGGAGTACGGCACCGACGACCCGCTGGCGCGCGCTGATCCGTGATTCGAGCTGCGCACGCCAGGCAGGGGTACTTGCCTTATTCTTGACCGACGCGAGCAGCGGCCGCCCGACTGGGGCCGGCGCGATACGGCCATTTACCTCGAGGCCTTCGATTCTGGCCAACCCCATTGTGGCGACCATCTTCAGCATCTCACACTGGAACACGTCAAAAGTGTCCAGGAATTCCTTCCTGGAGAGTCCCTCAGAGGGCGCGTCGGGGGGCACTTTTGGAGCCGGTCCGGAAGGTGCAACATGCACTCAGGTTGCGACAGCACTCGCTTTGGCGCGTTCCTTCTTCTCTAGGATAAGGTCCCTCTTGAGGGTCTTCTGTTGCTCTGCGATAAGGTGTGTGGCCCTAAGTTGCTCTACCTCTTCCCCGGAGTTGTCTACGATCCTATTGGCCAACTCCGTAACCTTCTTGAATAAGGAGGTTGTGGCCTCCTTAATGTCCTTGGCGCAAGTGCCCTTCAAGTTCTTAGATTTTTTAACCACCTTGCACAGCCTCCTCCTCGCCTCCTCCTCGGCACTGCTATGCAGCAGCTCCGCCGAGAGGGGGCTATATTCATCCTCCACCTCGGTTTCAGGGAGGTCCTCCTCGTGCCTGCGAAATTACCACATTGTGGAAATATCCAGTTGCGCCGGCTGCGTAGTGGTTATACCATAATTATCTTAATCGTAGAGTTAATTCAGCAGGGTTACGAACCTGTTAGCTCACGTTTTGTCACAATCAACCCCTTTTCAAGAGTTGCTATCATTTCCCGCGATATCACCGTCATCACTATCTAACTCTAAGGACTACATGTATCAATCATTCGATTTATTCATGTCACGGTATTATTTTACATATTTTTTTCATTGTCTCAAAACTAAGTATCTCATCACCATAAATGGAATTTTATAGGGTAATATAGTCTAGCGCTTTTGTAGTAATTTAAAAAATATTTTTTTTTGTTTTATTTATTCGCCATTATTATAATTTTGAACTGGTCTATGTAATTATTCATAATACTATTTCTGTTTCTTTTGTTTCCTATTAGTTTTTTTTTCCCTCAGGAGAGGAGGCTGAGAATCCTCATGGATACCACCGCAACGGCAAGTAGAGATGCGGTGATTATGTCGGACTCTTGGTGAATCGAGGCGGCTAGACCCAACAGACCTACCGATTAAACTCAGCCTAGCCTTGGCCATAAGGGCCCTACGACTTGATCGGAGAGGTTTGCCGCACCCTCAAGAGAGGGCACGACAGCGCTGCCCTCCGAAGAGGACATATGCGCGAAGGAAGGCGGGGTAGACCAAAGTGGCTCCGGCCTGTGAAATGATGGGGCCTACTCGTACATTTGCAGCAAACTGCGAAGTATGGACTAATTAAGGGATGGCGGCGCCGATGCCGCCTCTCGCAAGGCTTGAAGAGCCAGCGTAAATGAGTCGGGAGGGTTAGAAAGGACGTGTCTGGGTCGACGATGTTCTGTATAACGCGGATTGACTGCTATTAGTTTTATTTTTAAACTCCTTACATAAAGTCGATATGTCACCAGATTCATGAGATATCAAGATAATATTAAGTATACGAATACTGCCTCGTTGGACTTTCAAAAGGGCCCGAGGTAGTGGGTGTGCAAAGCGTGAAATGGTATCACGACTTTAGGAAAATTAAAATAAAAAAGTCCTTCGTTTGTAACAGTGCTTTCGGCACACACACCTTTAGGTACTACCCACCGGATATTACACTTGTTTTCGTTAAGATATCTGAATAATAATTTATTAACTTTAATCAGGTAATTTTCTTTTGTATATTTAAGGTCTTTTGAATCTAAATTACTATTTGTCAATACTGCGAATTCTACCCAGTTCGGAATCACTAATTGTAAAGTTAAGAGCCACTGATAATTTATTATGATCAAAACAGTGGAATACTAGTCTGTATTATATTGTCGTTTACAATTAAACTATATTTTGTTCTTTTCCGAGTCTCCAAACCATTCCCATGTTAATTACATCAAAACCCAGGTAGCTGTTTTTACCAGTTTTTCCCACAGGAAAAATATATTTCCCTGTGGTCAAAATTTCATCAAAATCGGTTTAGTACTTATTGAGCGTATTTATATCCCCTTTAGGGTTGAATTATTACAAACTTATGTCATATTTATTTATATCGAATCAAAAATCTAATAAATAGGTACTTTATGAATAATGTATTTTTTTTTTCAATATAAACTTTCATTCTCTAGATCAACCCCTTGTAGGAAACTGAATTCTGCCATGTATAATGAAGTCATTTTACACCATCTTGAAAACGAGATGGACGAATGGCCCCTGTCAGAATTGCGAAAAGTTCATTTTCAACAAGATGGTGCTCCGCCACATAACAGTCACCTTTCACGTTCCAATTTGAGCCGCCTATTCGGTACACAGTGGATAGGTACACATGGTCCAACACAGTGGTCACCTCGTAGCCCCGATCTACCACCACCTGATTTCTTTTTATGGGGCTTCGTGAAAAACGAGGTGTATAAGACAACGTACGCCAGTGTTCAAGAGCTCAAGGATGCATTAATGACCATTTTACGTAATATTCATCCCAGAACATTATTAGCCGCCATTCGTTCAGTGCAAAAAAGGATAGACTTATGTATTCGTAAAAATGGAAATCATTTTGAGCAATTTATTTCATTAACCAATTTCTTAAATGTTTAAATGATTTTTTATATTTAAAATAGTTCAAAATTTTACCTGACCTATGAGTTTCGAGTTGATTTATCATATTTCCGTACGAAATGTATGGGAAACGTTTTTGGCGATTTCTGTCTTTCCTAGTACTGAAAGCTAAAATGGTCCCATAGAGTTTTTTGATCCCCACATGAAATAGAATCGATTGGCATAAAAAAAAATTTGGACTTTTTGCATTTTTTTTGCCAACTGTAAGTTTTTTACAAAATCTGTGAATGCAGTTCAAAATATGTCAAAATGTTAGGGAAGGTCTTCTAAGAACGTTTTGCTGTAACTGCAACGGTTAAGGTACTTGCCCTTACTGCCCCGTTTCAAAAATACATCCTGTATAGTTACTTTCTTGAAGCTCAAGACTCTGTGTGTACTAATTTTCATTAAAATCAGTTCAGTAGTTTTGTCGTAAAAGCAAGATAGAGAAACAAAGTTGCTTTCGCATTTATAATATTGTTTAGGATATAAATGAAAAATATTGCGAAAACTGAAAGTTTCGATAAAAATATGTATAACAAAAATGTTTGCCTGACATTATAGGAAGTTCACGACTATATAATTTCGAAATCAAATTTTCCTCCTTCGCTCCACGTGTAACTGAGGGATGTCTGTCAGACTCGTGTAAAAGACATCAACCGTGCTGTTGTCAGCATAAAAACGAATGTTGTTATATTCCAACAATTAGTTGATATGCACAAGAAACAGAGTGGGGAATAGTACGGAACCTTTGATGTCGCAACATTTAACGCCATGATACCTTAGTCCAATTCATTAACAGCAATCTCGAGGCTCTAATTGGATAAATAGCTGGCAAGCCAAGCACCTCTCAAATAGTCCGAAAGATGATTGCTTAGATAACAATACCTCAGATGTCTTAATTTCACTGGTTTCTGCCTAAGGATAAATATAGTATATCAGGAAATCACCAGTTGGGCTAAAGCTATTTTGTCGGCTTTAGTCAGCAAACGCTTCTCTAGATGTACTGTCTGTCACTGTACGTCTGTCATTAGTTGGATGGGATTGATTTCCCTCTTAGGATTAGGATGTACTAGCCTACCTGCCAAGATCAGTGTGGATGGTGCAAGAAAACAGTAACAGATGCGTTCGACTAAATTTGCTTTGTACAGGCTTAACAAAAAACTAAAAGGCCCCATTACCTCAGGGTAGTTAGTCCACCTCTCGCCAGCCTAACAAAGACGTCCCATTTCACCCTGGTGAGTATTTTTTGAAGGCTCTAGAACCCACATTAACCGTACTTTTCAAATCTGAGGTGTTGGTTTCGAAAGAATTTCATGTAAAGCTCCAGGATCTATAAGCCTTTTCCTGAGTATCGATGTAAAATATTTTTCAAAACGAGAAGAGTTGACAATTAGCGAATACTCATCCATCATCTACTTATTCGGTAAGCAAAAGAAGTTCGCAAGTACGAAGTATTTACTCAAATATCTTAACACGTACCATGTCATTGAAAATTATGTTAAATATAATGTTAATGGATGGTCGCCTCACGCTTGGTAACATTTTTACTTCGCAATCAAAGCGAGCGGGAATTCCCTATAGAAATCATGCAAATGACTCGATTTATTTACATATCGGCGGAGATTCGGCCGTCGAAATGCGCAATTGGATAGCCGGGGTCAAGTCAATATTTGTTCTAAGCTTGCAAGTTATTAAGTTTAAAGTAGAATGTAGAGAGACTTTTACTTATGTTACGTTCGTAAGAAATTGGATCAAGATTAATAAAAATATGCATTACATGTTCCATATTTAACTAAATAGTTAATCTGACTCCTGATAGATTCATCGCTCAATACCGCTGGACTGTTTTGTAGAGTTTATATGATAAAAACAAAGTCTACACACGGAGCCAATCGAATCGACAATAGTTTATATAAAAAGCCTACAACTGTACCCGTGGTGATCATTTATGGAATATTATTTTTCATTAATATCAGCCAAACGACATGCTTTTAATTGTTGTAATCTAAAATCATTTATCATTTATATTAAATTAATGCAATTCATATATTATTTAAAAAAATTGCTTACGGTACCGTCAAATACATGCCGTGTCTAGAATCACTTCCTTCTGTGGCTGACCCTTGTTATAACCGTCAATCGAAAGTTTCCCAAGTTACCACTCCATTTACAGAAACAATAGTCTATGATATGGACTGTTATTTCTGTTGTCAATAATAATTTCTGATAATCTGACCAGTGAAGAAATAACTACACGTTCAGTAGTTCAGATTGCCAGGACTTATAGTCTAATAATATGACTCTTCTTCGTATGTGGCTATCTTGTAGTACGTAGCTATACGTATGTGTCCTATGTGATCACAAGAGCATTTTTAACTGTAGCAGAAATATTAAGAACTTAATATTGTCAGTTCTTTGTGATAATAATAAGTCAATTTATATATTGTTAATTCTTATTTATTACTTGCTCAAAGTTATTTTTTAAATGTCCGACGTTTAAATTGGTCGTCGATTATTTATGAACATATGTAATTTCTTTGTTGCTTATTTTAAATCATATCAATCAATTGGGACACAGATTTATCATGTGTAGTTATATGTATCAATTGTATAATCTAATCTATGTTCTGTGATTGTATTAATATAAATCTATTGCTATTAATATAAAGCCTCGACTTCTAACAACTTGAACTGCATTATCAACACGATTGCAGGACTGCACGGATATGGACGCTTATAATGCTGTAATGGCCGTTTTCACCAACCTTGTCTTAGCTTAGGTGACTCCTAAGTGACATGCTGTCACTTTTTATATTAACTGAAAAGAGTGAGACTGCATTTCGTGCAGTTTTGTGCAGTAAATAGCATACACAGGAAAGTTAACTAAGACAACAATATAGTGCAATATTTTGTTCTCAGCAGGATTGAAAAGGCATTGAACCCAGTGGTGTATCTCCTTTGATAGCGCCTTCGACAAAATATTCGATTCGATTAGCAGAATGGCAATGATATGATGGGATGAATTAATTGTATATTGAAAGACTAATCTGCCAACATACTATGCGATATAATGAGTATAGTAACCAGTCAATAAATCTGAACAAAGCTCCATAGTAAAAAGTTTGTATTGTTATTGTGTGTACTCTTAGTAGAGTAACTTAATAGAGTTAACTGCAAGGCTTATAAATATATATATGTATTGTTATTTTAAGAGGGATGGATATGAAGTAGTACTGTTAATATTATTATACAGCGGCTAGTGCACAGCAATGTGACCGACCAGTCTGGAAACAAACAGATATTGTACATCTTTTCAACAAGATCATATAGAGCATAGAAAGTATCTTACATATAGAAGTAAATCGACGTGCCTTCGGAAATTTACATAATATATTCCTTGCACATCTTCTGCAGTACCTCAACACTTTAGTCGTGCATGTTGCTAGTTATAATATTAGCAGTTTCTCTCCGTAATCGAAACTCTTTGGTGTAACTACAAATAAGAATGTCTCAACTTTACCTTAGAATAATATTTTATTTCCAATTTAACTGTGTACTAATGCGTTTAATACTTATAAATTTCATAGAAGTTCGAAATCTTGTTGTATCACTAAATTGCCCTATTTTTGGTTTATAACTTTCACTTTTAGCACTTTTATTGGACTGAACACTTGTAATTTACTTTTCTTTTTACTACTTTACTTTTTACTGTATATTTGTTGTAATTTCTTAATATTTTCAACGACTTCTTTTGTTTTGTTGAGAACATTCTTAATTTTGACAATGTATGACAACAGTCGGACGTGACGTCACATAATTTCATTTGTCTAAATTTAAATTTATTTATTATTTTTTTATGCCATGTTAGACTCCTTTTTATGAATTTTAAGTCATAATTAAAAAAAATTGTATTTAGTATGGAACATCATATGCGGCTAATATAAAAGGCGGTCCAGGGTCTCTAGGCGATCATTCTGATTCTGATTCTGATTCTCATTCTGATTCTACACTCTTCAATCTCCCTTGTATACTACGTTAAGCTCTCTATAAAGATAGAGTTTACAACTCTAAGAGTACTGCGTGAAAACTCTGCTGCATACTACTCTAAAAGAATCTCTACCGATAAAATTGTGCCACGTATTATTGCTGCTGCGCACCTACCAGCCTGCTGCGGAATACCTGCCAGCCTGCCGCTGAATACCTGCTAGCCTGCTGCTGTATACTTGCCAGGCTACTGCTACTTTGTCTGCTTATTACCTGGTACCGCCTTCTTTTTTTCTCCTCTACCATTTTTTATTATTTGTAATTTTAATTTAGTTTATAAGTTTTGGTCGTGCTATTTTTATTCTTATTTCTTATTATTATTTATATTTATATAAGCTCGGTTTGAGCCACCGATATAGCTCACAGAATAATAAAACTTAATTAGCATTGGACAGGGACCATTGTTAACTAAAATTATCATCATAGTGGCAGAAACGTCCTTAGTGATTCAGGAATATGACGGGTAATGCATCATAGTTAGGTTCCGCAAAGTAATTTTTTAAAGATTTTCAATAATAATTTAAAACAATTTTTTTCCTACAATTACTAACGAACGTATTTCTGTATTGATGTTAGTTTTGAACCAAAACAGTTGGAAAAGGTAGTCAAGCCGATTTTCTAGGGTAACAGATTCACTAATACTTTGCGATCGCGAGTGGTCTGTGTATCCTTAATAGGCTTGATTCACTACGTTGAATCTTGTGTGCGAAACAATGACAGTTTGTTGGTTGATATGTCCATCGCTATCAGGCAGTTACGCATCTTCCCCTGGTATATCCTCTGGGCATGCGACGGTGATGGATATTCTCGCGTCAAGGCATATGTGAGGGGCATTATTGGGTTCTTAGTCAGTATGCCGCAAGATTTGGCTGGCCCAAAGATCGAGAAGAACCTGTTATAATCTCAAGTTTTTTCCGAGGCGCGAAGTATACGGTAATACATTAACCCAACTACAAATGAAGAAAAAGCAAATTCGCTATAGGCTAGCCCTACCAAAAAGTTTTATTTCACTTTGTCCGCTTCAATGACAGGGAAGGGAGCTAAGAAAGGAATTTTATCGAATTTCCGGTTAGATAACTCTGATTCAAACAGGGACGATTTCGGTGGCCTTTTGCGTAATGAAACAAGTTTGAGTTCTGTTATTCCATATTTCCATTTGGATCAAAACCTCTTTGTCAGCTTAACACTGGTTTTGTCTACACTTTTTATTACTTTGACCGTTCTTTTTTACTTTTTTTATTACTTTAAGGAATTTTTCGCTGAGATTTCAATAATATTCATTATATTACGCATTCAATTTAATCATTTTTGTATTGTTTTCAGGTAGTGATATAATATCTTTAATCTATTTTTACTCATCAATGAAGACACTAAATCTATACCATTAAAACTTACTATTTACATTACCACAGTTCAGCTACTTCATACAGGTACATTACTTTGCCCATCAATCGCAGTGCCAAGACAATAGTCTTTGATTCGTGTGTGTTGCCAATGATTACATATGACTATCAGGAGATTTAAAGTTAAACAAAAACAATGAAATAGGCTATACGAGTTCCTCTACCTGATTGAGTCAGAAATGATAAAATCCGCAGAAGACCCAAGGTTATTGAAACCAAAAGAATTGCGAACTTTAAGTGGTACTGGACAGGACATATTACTCACAAAAGTGGCCCCCATTAGGACGTAAAGGTTTTGATTGGCAAAGTATATGCCGGGAAAGGTAGCGCCGATACACTTCTCATAAGGTAGACCGATGATTTGGTGAAGATCGAAAGAAGACGTTGGATGCTTGCAGTACAGAACTGATCAGTGTGGAGATCCCTCAGAATATCTCATGTACAGCAATGAGGTTCTCTCGACTGACATAATAATGATGATACTGCGATGTATCTGAGGTTAGTATTTCGAGTAACTTACATTAGCATGGCGTATATTTTTATAAATTGTAGCTTTTATATATAAGCTATATTATTGTAAAGTTTCATTTAAATCTATTTAGTAGCTTTTACGTGAAAGAGTAACAAACATTCATCCAAACAAATTTTCGCGTTTATAATACTAGTGTTAGAGAATTCTCCATTGCCCGGCCCCTCTACTCAGTGACGTCACAACCGGTGGCGCAATCGCAAGCCCCGCCAGACAACAGCTAGCCTCGACCGCCACTCTTTGCTACGGGTTCGTGCGCAACGGACGTGCGATTGGTGTCCTATAGATAATTAACCATTCCGTGTTCTAATTGATTTCAGTTCGGTAAATCGTATATAGGTTGTTTCGGTTGTTATTTTCTTAAAAATTACCCTTACTTTTAAATTGTTAAGATCAGAAGCGGGATAGGATCTGCGTGATTCTATCTGGTTTTTGGTGTTGGTTGAATTTTATTGCAGAAATGGTGGATAGTGAAAGACGTGAGACTACTCATAGCAGGAGTCGCAAGCCACGTCACGTTTCGCGCCGTAACCGCACCCCGATCCTCGACAGTCGGCTGCGGCGCGAGATGGACGCGATGCTCGCCCGCCTCAGAGTATTGGAGGCTCGGACTTTGACCCCAGTTTACATAATATCGAGACTTGGTGTGAGGAGGTAGATCGCGCAAAGCAATTAAACAATTGGAGCGATCATGAGTGTCTATCTCGTATAGGTAACTATTTAAGGGGCGATGCACGTACGTGGTTGAACGAGTGGGTGACGAGCGAACGCACTTGGACCAACTTTAAAAAGGAGTTTAAGCCTTTGTGTCCCAGACTCCGGGTATCGCTAACATTTTGTTCGAAGTAATGAGTACAAACTCGGACAATTACCCTATTTATGCCGATTATGCTCGTCGCTCACTGCTGCGATTGCGTATAGTGCGGGGTCTTTCTGATTAATTGATTTCAGCGATAGTAATACGTGGTGTAACAGACCCCCAAATACGGGCGTCGGCTACAAACGCTAAGCTTTTGCCCAATGAGTTGGTCGAGTTTTTCTCTGTTTACGTAAAACCGAACGCAAATAAAAGTGTACTGCGTACTAATGCTCACCTAACTCATTATTCGAAGAGTAAGTCGATTTCTAATTTTACTCCGAGAAAAGGTAAGTTTGAGGACGGCAAGTGTTTTACGTGTGGGTTATCGGGGCATAGGCAAGCTAATTGTACTAAGAGAGTAGCGAATGAAACTACCGCCAATACTAGTGCCAGTTCAAATTCCAAACCTGTCTTTGTGCCGACTAAGTCTGAACCTTGTTCTTTTTGCAAAAAGATTGTCACAAAGTTGACACATGTTTTGCTAAACAAAAATCTCTGATCTGATCTGAGGTCCATAATAAAAATAACGTGAATTTTTGTCGCGAAAATGAATCTACCCTCTGTAGTGATGGAGTTGTAGCCGTTATACAGGGGGTACCTGTTGATGTTTTAATCGATAGTGGCTCGACCATATCGCTTATTTCGTCTAATTTACTTAGGCATTTCAATTGTGTACGTAAACCTGCTTTCCGCGTACTTAAGGGCTTGGGTAGTCAGGAACTTGAAAGCATACGTGACGCTATCAATTGAATTGTGGGCTTTTCGATTAATTTAAAAAGGTGTGCTTTTCTGTGTACGAAAATTGAATACCTTGGCAGAAGCATTAGCGAAGGTCAGGTTAGACCGAGCCATGCTAAAGTAAAGGCCCTAACTGATGTACCGTTTGATACCCCTCATATGGACGTTTTGGGTCCATTGCCGGAATCGAATGGCTACCGCCATGTTCTTATAGTTGTTGACGCAAACGGCCACAGAACATATGATTCAGAGGCGCGGCGGCGTGCGGCACTGGCGCTTCGTGCTGGCGCAACAACGTGGCCGCGCAGCGCGACCAGCTGCTGCACGCGCTGGCCTGCGCCGGCGACATTGTGGCCATAGTTTAGCCCCGACATTGTGACTACTGTGTCGCCGCGACATTGTGGCTATTGTTTAGCCCCGACATTGTGGCTATTGTGTCGCCGCGACATTGTGGCTATTGTTTAGCCCCGACATTGTGGCTATTGTTTCGCCCCGACATTGTGGCCATAGTTTAGCCCCGACATTGTGGCTATTGTTTAGCCCCGACATTGTGGCTATTGTTTAGCCCCGACATTGTGGCTATTGTTTCGCCCCGACATTGTGGCCATAGTTTAGCCCCGACATTGTGGCTATTGTTTAGCCCCGACATTGTGGCTATTGTTTCGCCCCGACATTGTGGCCATAGTTTAGCCCCGACATTGTGGCTATTGTTTAGCCCCGACATTGTGGCTATTGTTTCGCCCCGACATTGTGGCCATAGTTTAGCCCCGACATTGTGGCTATTGTTTAGCCCCGACATTGTGGCTATTGTTTCGCTCCGACATTGTGGCCATAGTTTAGCCCCGACATTGTGGCTATTGTTTCGCCCCGACATTGTGGCTATGTTTTGCTCCGACATTGTAGCTATTGTTTCGCCCCGACATCGTGGCTATGGTTTTGCCCCGACATTGTGGCGAACCCCGCGCGCGCGCCTCGATAATGCGGCTTGTTCTACGCTCCGATACGCTTGCGATCTGGTTAGAGTGGATGGGCTACAAAGTAACAAAAAAAAATAAATAAATAAACAATGGAACAAGAAGACCAGGCTGCGGTGAACAGAGATGCCCAGACCGGAGAGAACCTGGCTGACGAGGACGTTCAGCTGTCAGGAGAGGCCGTGTTAGAGAATTCTCCATTGTCTGGCCCCTCTACTCAGTGACGTCACAACCGGTGGCGCAATCGCAAGCCCCGCCAGACAACAGCTAGCCTCGACCGCCACTCTTTGCTACGGGTTCGTGCGCAACGGACGTGCGATTGGTGTCCTATAGATAATTAACCATTCCGTGTTCTAATTGATTTCAGTTCGGTAAATCGTATATAGGTTGTTTCGGTTGTTATTTTCTTAAAAATTACCCTTACTTTTAAATTGTTAAGACTAGTATGATTGCGCGTTGTTTCCTCTTGTCATTATAAAATGTTGACCATTATACATATAACAGACGATAGCTACACATCAATGAAGAGGTTAAGAACGGCACATAGAAATTTATAAAAAAAAAAAAAGGTAATATTCAAAGGCTTTATTTCGCATTAAAGTACGATTACGTATACTGAGTTAACATGCAGCAGATAAACGATATTAATTATATTTTACAAAATATATGCAGCATTTGTTTAAATACCTTAATCCTTGTCAGTATAGTTAGATAGACTGAAAGCTTATGCAACATATGCAGTAAGAAGCGTTGGTTCGATGCCAAGATTATATAAATACCATCGATAATGTCTCTGGCTGACTATGATCACTTCAAGTTTTATTAGCTACAAGATATTAACCATAAGCTATTGTATGATAGGAGGATGTACACTATGTTTGTTTGTTTATGTTATAAAATTGGATACAGATGCAATATTGGGAACTGCTCCTTTTTATAATTTGTTCCTAAATGAAATTTTATTGTTCTTATTATTAAATTTTATAAATTGTACAATAAGTGTAATAAAATGTGTAAAAGCAATAAAATACGAAACCATGTATTCCAAAACTATATTTTTTATCCTGGTAAAGAAAAAAAAACTTTATATTGTGAAACACTTATAAAACATTTTGAATATGCAAAACGAATAAGAAACTTCTAACTGAACCTAAGACTGAGGAAAATAAATGAGTGCATAAAAAATTCCAAAAAGCCAATTGTCTCAAAAGGTAGTTTGAGTCAATGTTGTCATTTACAAGATAAATGCCGGAACAGCGGCTGGCAGGTTAATACTCACGAAGGTCTGAGATTGGAGTTGACGGCGGAATTACTGGCCTTTGCATAATATTAGAATTTTAATTGTAACCTGCCGATAAAGCTATTAGCGCCGCCTGTTCCCGTCATTTGACGAATTTCTAGCTGCCTATCCAGTAACAGTAGTTTAGTTTCGATTATCACAATCAATCAACAACTAAATTAGATAAAAACTAATTTATAATGCTAAAATAACAGATTGGTTTGATTAATGTTAAAATGATAAAAGTTAGAGTTTGGCATCCTCTCCAGTTGCGAATGCCAAGTAATGAAAATTTTAATGGTTTCCTAAACTGTTAGAATACTACATAGATAATAAACAGCTTATATTATAAAAATAATAATAAGTTATTGGTTTTTTAAATAAAAACAATAATATATTATTTAACTTAAATTGTTGATTAACACTACTTCCTTCTGTAAATCCATCACATTTACGAGTAAGTCCAACAAATTTCCCATCTAATGACGCGTTCCCAACTAGTACGAGTAACGTACATACACATTAACAACTTTTCCACCACTTCTAGACTCCAAATCTCTGTAAATATCTCGTATTTTATGTATTCCCAATAATACAATACAATGGTTAAATATTTTTGAATCATTACAATGCTTAATCAAGCTATTATTAGCTTTATTATACTAAAGACGGTTGAACTGTATTAAAACAAAAATTTGTTAAAAAAACATATTAATCAACGGAGATTTTTTGAAATTTTGGTTTAAAGAATTTTTGTATATTCTAATCTAAACAATTCAGCAATGTAGTATCTAACAATTATATCAATGATGAAATATAGCTAACATTTAGTTTTAGGACTCTGGTCAAACGTCTAGTTTAAGCCCACCGTAAAGCTTACAACAGTTTTGACACGTAACTTCCAACTGATATAGAACTTTGAACATTAAAGAAATCTTGGTTAAGTTCAGCAACCGATCACCGTCACACTAGCGATTGTAATTGTAAATGCACATTACACTATAATAAATGAGCTATAATTCCACAACAAAATAATGTATGAATGAAAATGAAATTTCTCCCAACGAGACATTTCAAAAGCTCCATGTAAAGATTTGGACAATAGCTCTACGTAGTAAATGTGATAAGTGAATTAATGACTGTGATCTTTTGGGATAAGGGAGATTAAAAGTGAGGGCGTCACAAAAGGTCCCGATGGGCCGATGTACTCCATAAAGATTAACCTTTGACCCCGTTTTCAGATAAACCGTTTAACCGTTATTTATATTAAGATTACAATCAGACATTATTCTTGTCAGTTTTCATACATGTGCAAAGAATTGTGATAATATAGTATATTTTTTAAATTTTCTTTATTCTAATACTACTTTCCACATTTGTTATTTGGTCTGTTTTGTTTTTTAACATTGTGTTAACATTGATGATATTTTGAACAAATGTTTTAATTAAATATTAATGGGGTAAAAATGTAACTAGTGTATGATAATAAAATTCAGTAGTTTTTGCGATTCATAAAAATATTATTATTAATAAGACGTGCCCATAATACATTTCCCCATCCTCAATAGTATTTAATCTTAATAAATAACCTAATCATTATCGACACATCCATATTAATCTTAGACATTCAAAAATAGTTGTAACGTAACTTTTACGTAAACATTAAATTTGTGAAGAACAATCAGTTAGCACATCAGAACTATTGACTCTCAAAAACATTTGACATGTCTTTACAGCAAAGTAAATAATCACACATATGCAATTATAGTAATTTATCCAAAATAAACAATAATTTACTATTACTAAATAACTGGTAGATATTATTCTAAGTCAAGACATGACTGTAATACACATGACTGTAATCGTTCTATATACTTTTGTCCTATTTTATGTATTATAATAATATTGTAAATGAAGTTTAAAAAGAGGAGATAAACAGACCTTCAGAGTTTCTTGTCTGTTCTTCGCGAGAAGGCTCTTCCAATTTCTGAGTGTTTTTTTTTGTCTTATGTAGGTACGATGATTTGTTCTCTTATGCTAAAATTTGTTTTGACGTCAATAAAAAGCTGTAATGATAAAATGGCTGTAAAAATAATATTTGTAAAAATAACACGTCTATGTTGAACATAATATGTTCAACATAGACATGTTGAACAAATATTTTTTAGATTTATCACCGACAATGGATTTGGTTTACTGTGTACGTAAATAAGATACTTCGCGTGTATTTTATTTTAAAAATATATTTTACAAGCAGTGTTCAGTTTCAGTTTGAGTATGCGTTTGAAAAAAACGTAACCGTAAACTACACTCGTGATATTTGCTACGAAACCTGTAGCAAACGAAACAAATCACCTATTCTCCATAACTGTGTTTATAGTATGAATTGTTGAAGCACTATAGAGTTGTAGAGTATATTAAGAGTTATAGAGTATACTGGGAGTAATACTTCCGATGTTCGCTAAATGACAATTATATGTAACATTAAAATAGATTAAGTAGTATAACAATGTGTATTTTCGTAAGATTTTGATAAACTACCAACAAACAAACATGTGGGGTGTTTGTTTGTTGTTATGATGTAAATCACAACTACAAATTATTGGAGTCTATTCATAGATAACTCGTTATTAAACTTAACGCCCATGTTACTACGTAGTTCAAGTATTCATTCGTAACGTCTATCAAGAAACGACGCAAGTTAATCGGAAATACGAGTATGTATCCCTTTTGTACTTAATTTAAACATAAGCCAAATTAAGCACATTGTTTACTACAAGTTTGTTAAGAGTTTCTATAATATTGTAACTTTAAGTCCCGTTCATATTTGTTTATGTAATACATTCATTAAAATTAATGAATATTTGGATTACAAAGTTTTAAGTAACTTTTACTGATATACAAATTGAATATGAAAACCTTTTATACTTTAAATTTTAGCCTGTAACTGTATTCAATTTTACAAGTTTATAGTCCAGATGTTTAAGATTTTGAGTTATTTTAATTATTAAAGGAAGGCAATATATTAAAAAAGATTTCGTTCGAGTAACAAAATTGCAGTGAGTTACCCCTACACTATTTAGGGGTTTAAAGACTTACTGTGTCGTATTTTTCAATTTTCTATTATGATTAATTTGTCTAGCAAACCAATTTTTTAGCTATAGATTAATTTGTAAAATATGTCCCATTGTTATTTTATTGAAAAACCTCTTAGTTTATTATAAATTTATGCTAATAAATATTTATTTTACTATACCTACCTAAAGACTTATTACACATAATAGATTAATTCAAATATTAATTGGGATACTTGCTTCGGCGGCGTCTCTTTGATACTGAGACAGCTGACACTTTTGGTTATTAAATAACTTATCTGTGTTTGCTCGCTAATAAATCTGTTATCAAAAGCTCAGGAAATTAGTTATGTTTAAAAACTTTTTCTAAATCGAAACCAAAGCGACACTGCTTAATTCTATACTACATCATATTACCTCATAATAATTTAAACCGATCAACTGAATAGTATATTATTGCTTAATGAAGTGTTAACCCTCATTACGACTACTGGTTCTGGTGAAGACTGTTGCTTCTAGTGAACTGTTTGTTTTTAGTCTTTCTTACTTTGTTTGACATATTGCTTGTAACGTTGTTGTAGTATTTTTTTATACAAAGCTCAAACGGAAATGGCTTAAATTCAGTTTTGTTTTGCTTACAGATGGAGGCTATTTATATGCCCTACCAACAATATTTGTAATCCTATGTTCGTTTCATATATTATATTATTTATATAAATGATGTTATTTTTTATTTAATTACTTTAAAATTACATATTGTAGATATTTTACTATTTTGGTTAACTATCAATTAATATACTTTTACTATTACTGGGGCTTGTGATGTAGGTGTAGGCTTAGGTATCCCCGCTGATACATCAACACTCACCATCACTACCCTGCCCCATCGCGAATAGCACAAGTTAATGCTTGATATAGATAAACGTATTTTCCAAGTATAGAATTAATTTATTTAATACCTAGTAGACTGTGATTGGATTTAATACGAGCAGACAATTAGTATTATCTAGTTAGAATCTTTTCGGTTTAAAAGTTTGTAAAATCTGTTTTAGTTAATATTGGCAAACATTGGAACGCTTAAGTCAAACGAGGCATAATCCTCCTTCAAAATTGATAGTGAATGACAAAATACCGTTCATTGTATTTCTGTTTTTAATATCAGTAGTCAGCAACTGTAGGCAACAAAATCAAGATACCGAAATCGGCTTATTTTATAATGCCAATAGTGTTATAGGCTGTGACCGGCAATATTACGTCGCTGAAGAAGAAAAGACAAGCTGCACCTTTAAGGTAGCCATCGCAAGGTATTCTTCTAACGGTAGGAATATAATTATTGTTGTATGACTGAAAAATAAAAGCTAATATGAATGTTGAATAAAATCTAATTTTATAGTTAAATTAAAGTAGCAAATCATCCTCTTGCCCATTTCCCATTATCTGGGGTCGGCGCAGTAGATCGCCCTAGCCCTGTCATATATTCCACAACTCCTAATAACCATTGATGTACTGCATGGGATTTGAGTTTACAGTCGGCCGCCTGCCTGACACCAACCCTCTTTGGGAATGCTGTTGTTGGTAGAGGAAGCTACCAATTTGGGAAAGGAAAAGAAGGTTAAGGGTAGGAACGTAGGGGTAAGGATACTGTTTTCTCGGCAGGAAGGGTATGAGAATACCAGTAGCTCCGGGGAGCCGGGGTCGCGTACCCGTATTCCATAACAGGATCACCGGAAAGGTAAACCCGCATGAAAACCCCTGGCTATAAATTAAAGTAGCAAATAAGATTCAATAACTTAAAAGTGCAAATTATTATTTGCACTTTTAAATATTAAATATTGCATATTTTAGTGCATTTTGAGATTCGCTCTTTTAGTACATTTCAAGGACTTGTATATTATACAAGAAGTGAGTATTAAAATTATATATATAGATATAATACTTGTATGTCGATATAGTCGATGTAGATATGTAATAACACAAAGGTTCTATTTCGAACAAAAATGTTATAGAAACGGTAAGTGTGTCGAGATCACGCCTTGCATCGGTTATTATTGGTGCTCAGGCCGCTACGTGACCTGCCTACTCTTAATTAATCTCTACCTAAGCAAGATGCGGACAGTGTGAAGAGATTGACCTATTTGTTAAGAAGTAATAACGTTGAAGAAGTATCAACCTCTAGATACTTAATCATTCATTATCATTACAGATAATAGCGTTGAGCTGAGGCAATAATATTATTTTTCTTGGAATACTTTTCCTGTTATTACAAACTCTTAGTAACAAGCTCTTTAACTTAAATTTTTGATTGATTTTTTTCTCAATTGATGGTAGACTAGGTGGTATAAAGGTTGTATATTAATAAAATAAGTTTCATGATAATTTTGGATTGTATAAAGATTATGTAAATTCCGTTAGCTTATGGTGTAAAATATAAAACTTTGATAAACATACATATTTTTATAAAATTATATATAAATAAATATTTGTTACACTTACACCAATTAGTCTAGCCCAAACTAAGCTCTATAAGGCTTGTGCTATGGGATCTAGGGTAACGGATAGTCATACATATATTATACATATATAAATAATTTTTATTGAAATATATATCAACAACCATGACTAAGGTACAAATGCTCACATTCATCACACAAACATCTGCCCCCACCGGGATTCGAACCCGGGACCTCAGAGATGGCGACACCTTGAAACCGGTGTATTATCCACTCGACTATGGAGGTCGTCAAATTAAAAAAAAATTATACAGTATTTACAAAACTAGTATTTTTGTGATATATATATATCAGCTAGAAATTACGTCACAATAAACCTTTCATCGCTAAACCGTCGCCTATGCTGAGCCGAGGGAAATGGTGCTTTAAAATACGACTGCTTGCAAAATTAACTTCGTGGGCTGAATAATACCGTTGATTTGACAAAGCTCGGACCACAGCCACCGCGCGACTAAGTAATTACTTCGCCCTATTACGTCGCTCAAAATCATTCATCTATATGATCTGTGAGTTTTATTTTGGTACCGATATGAAAGCTCGAAGACTCGATGTCGATCAATGAATTGTCACAAAACTCATATGAAATTTTTAAGTTACTATGGTTTTTTAAAGGTTAAGTCGTAAAACAATAGTTATTCGATTCTATCATCATAATTATTACATGTTGATCAAGTTGATTGATAATGAATTTGATACATAGTTATTTATGGCTACACGTTGATGGGTTTCACATGTCAGCGTTCCGTTTCCTACCGTAGATATCGTAAGAGATAAATCTTGCAAGGAGCTTAGCGTAATAATATCTCTGCCCCGTGGCAACAACTATACCGAGATTAAATGACACTGGAATATAGTGTCGCTGTTTATTACACTTCTGCCTAAATCTTCCGGGAAAACAGGCTTCATTATATGTATGTACGTGTATATAGTCATTAATATAAAAAAAGAAATCTTGATTTATTTTGTTGTAATCCAATTAATTAGTTCGAATTCAAAATATCAATAACAATTTTATCAGTATTACTATAAGCTCTTTTGTGATTCACAAATATGAAGCTAAAGCTTTAGTTTAATTGTAAAAGTAAATTTACTCATACATTTAGTGTACCGCTGTCTTTTATTTCGTCGCTCAGAGACAGTGACAATATCAGCCTGCTTAGGTTAATGTTATGTTATTGTTGACAGCTTTTGTTTAATATAAGTGTCTCGCCCTGAAACATGTTACGCACAGTAACATGCTACACAGTTTGAACTAACCGACGGACTTCGAATGAATCAGAATCAATTTCAGAAAATGAATTCTTTTGTCTCAATTTCGTTAATAAGCTGTTTACTATTGGTATTATATTATGGATTCGTCTATCTCATTGTTTGTAGCTTGGAAAGCACGATTTCATTCTGAAAACAATTTGTGTATCATTTAAATAAATCTAACATACAAATATCATATTATCTCTCTGTCTCAGATTAACCGATAAATCTTTTGATCAGTAATCGTCCTCTAATAAAAGAAAATTATTTATTAATCTAATCTTTCTAGACTTCGAAGAAAAAAAATATGTTGTTGTTCTATCACACAATGTATTTCTTTTGTCACAATCGACGCAAAAGTTAACATGTAATGAAATTGTAATAAAATGAGCATACGTCAAGTTGTATGGGCATCGGATATATTTGGGTCGGTACTCTCAAAATGTCGATGTTAGGAGCATGCCGATTTCTTTATACCGTATCCCTTGTTGAAAGTCGTTTCTAGTTTATTGTTCTGACTACTATGGAAACAATGTTATTCGATTCCTTCCTCTTATGAGATGTAAGTACAGCAAGAATATCAGCCTGCTTACATTACTGTTATGTTAAGATACATAATCCACTGTTTCCTATCTTCCGGTAGATATCGTAAAAGCCTAAAACTTCTTCGTTATACTTTATATTTTTCTTTTGAATATCAAACAAATATTTTTTAATTTATACATATTAAAAGTTCCCTATTTGTTATATATGTAATAATTGTTATGTTATTAAACTATATATATATATTAAAAATAATACGTTTAATGTGAGAAAGCCTAAAATGTGTGCGTTTTATTCGAATTATGTAAAATATATTAAAGTTTTACAATTTGTTGTGTTGATGACCACTTAACATGCAAAATAACTTGTAAAAACTGTATTTATTTATTTATGTATTCTGAGAACACAACATATTAAAATAACATTAAATGAAAATTGAAATAATAATAAAGATTTACATAGGATCTGCTTATCTATACTAATATTATAAAGAGGAAAGATTTGTTTGTTTGTAATGAATAGGCTCCGAAACTACTAGACCGATTTCAAAAATTCTTTCACCTTTGGAAAGCTACATTATCCCCGAGTAACATAGGCTACTTTTTATCCCGGAGAAATCAACATATCCCACGGGATGCGTAATAAAGGCTTCGCTCAAAAACTACTGCACAGATTTTCATGCGGTTTTCATCAATAGATAGAGTGATTCTTGAGCAAAGTTTTGCGGTATTTTTATCTCGGAAAAACGGATAGTCCCACGGGAAGCTCGATAAAACCTTCGCGCCATAAACCGACTTCTGCGCATATGTAGCCGGGGGCAAAAGCCCTTAACCCTCTATAGACCCAATCCCGAACTCCACGCAGGCGAAGCCGCGGGCAGAAAGCTAGTTTCTAAATAACTTCCTACCAGCAGACCTGCGATAGGAAACAATATATAATACATATCTATAGCATTTGAGTACATTGTCCTTGTATCAGACAATTTCAATTTCTTCTGGAATACTATGAAGTAAGAGTACTTTGAGACACATTGCTGTTTCATGGCGAGCATAACTAAGGTAGCAATCGCATTTGTGTTTTGAAGTTATCCAGTACCTCATATAAATTTCTAAAAATCTGAAAACTCACGTAACATTGTAGACAGATCCGTAGTACTTGGCTAGGCTTGTGTAGAACATTTTTGATTCCACAATGTAAGTGTATGGTTGCACTTGTGCTTGTAAGGATCTAGATGGAAAGTATTAGAAATTACTACTATCAATGGTAACTCTGAAACTGAATGATCATTTCAGTCATGTCTTGAGCGGGTTTGAGGCGCCATCTAGCTTTGTATTGTGGCAAGTTCGAAGTAGCGTGCTTTCCATGTGAAAACACACTGTAGAGTGTTTTAAAATTTTTGTACTTAAGACTAAGACATAAACAAAAGACAAATCATGTCAAATTTTCAAGAATTACTTATGAGGATTGGATGTTACACTCTGAAAGTTATTGACGAGTATGTTTTCCAAAGACAAACAGTCCAACTAGGTAGGTCGAACTTTCAAAATGAGGTTAATCGACGCATCTACCTTGACTGGGCATCATTTGCATATTTCGCGACACATTCCCGATCAATTAATGAAGTGCCTCGGGATGTATGGTAATGTAATGATATATTATTATGGTAGTACCCAAACCTGACCACTGGCAGTGGCTGTATCTAACTGTGCCACAGCCACAGCGTTGGTAGGCCTCGTATAATGTAGATCGAATATTTGATGATGACGTCAAAAAAGCACTGAAAGCATGTAGCGCAGAAGCAAACCTGACCACTGGCAGTGGCTGTATCTAACTGTGCCACAGCCACAGCGTTGGTAGGCCTCGTATAATGTAGATCGAATATTTGATGATGACGTCAAAAAAGCACTGAAAGCATGTAGCGCAGAAGCAAACCTGACCACTGGCAGTGGCTGTATCTAGCTGTGCCACAGCCACAGCGTTGGTAGGCCTCGTATAATGTAGATCGAATATTTGATGATGACTTCAAAAAAGCACTGAAAGCATGTAGCGCAGAAGCGATCAGTGTAGAATTCTTTAGGAGAAACCTATATCCAACAGTATGTGTAAAGCATTAGTAACGCATATTTTTATTTAAAAACGAATCCGCTCTGCATGTATTTACACACTTATTTACAATGTTTCGAGAGATTTAAAGGAATAAATCAAATCAGACAGAAAGTACAAGATGGAAAGATATTTTCGCTAGTCAAATATAATTATATCAATTGCTGGAATTTGAACGCCTCATATTTGATGCGCCACTGCGATATGTACCTCGTGTTTGTATATATTAATATAAATAATTGCTAGCTACACTAATCCATAAACTTTGAACTTACCATCGTACATCCTATGATTTTAAAGAAATTATAGGATATTAATGATTTTTTCTAAGTTATGTGTAGTATTCTTACATATTATTGCACGTAGATTAAATTGTACGATTTTATTCTAGAATCACTTAAGAGCACAGTTCTCTTAACTCTTGCTATTCTTATTAAGTTATTTATCTTGGTAAATTACAATATATCTTGTTTTGTAAATTTGATTATTAATAAAATAAGTAATTCTCATGATTTTATGATAAGGTATAAATAAAAGTAAATCACTTATCTCTAAGCACATTTTCCTGATGAATTGAAATTATTCATATAGAATAAGCGTCGGTTGTCTCTTGATTTTTAAGAGACTAACGATAATTTGATGGCTACGAGTAAGTTGGAATATATTTGGCTGCGCCAATTTCACGCCGGGGTAGTTTACGTCGCGAAGCCTGCGTAAATAATTACAATGCCATTACCATACTGTTCGACAACCTGTCCGGACTTTGTGAATATGTAACGTGTTTGTATTTGGTAGTGTCTATCTAAGTGATTTAATGTAACCGCCCGCATTCAGATTATATTAATCTGAGTAATCACGATATAAAAGCGCTGTACATAGTTAAATATTATTAGTACGTAAATATTAACAAAGTCTAATATAAATATCTATGAATTTATTATTATTTGTGGAAATTTTAAAACTAAAATATATGGTCAAATAGTACATGTCAAACTATTAATAATATTTAGAAAGAGATAATTTCAATACTTTTTAATAAAATAATAAAGGTCTGAGATTCAAGAGGAATAAAATATTGTTCTCTGTTATTAAAATTAAATGCAAAAATAAATACTTTCTATTAGGCTTTAATTAATAATATTTCAAAGTTACAATAAAGGCCACTTTTTGAATTTGTTTCAAATTTAGTAATTTCGCATGATTTTAGTCAATACATGGTCTCTTCTCTATTTATAAATATTTCGTATGACTTGCACTTGCATTTTTTAATATTAGCCCAATTCTTGATATCATATTTTTATAATATTGAAAATAATGTGTCTTCTAGGTAATCATTTTTCACTTACGGTAACTCTGAACGTGTGTACTGATGTTTAGGAAAGATAGCAATTTCCTATACAGGTAATTGGAAGCTGGGAGCAAAGCTTTAAGGCGAAGTAAGTACAGACAATCTAGAACCATTCAAGCCATGGTTGTCTTAGACGAAGTCTGATACTTTTTTTTACACTTTTTATTGTGATTTTTGTGAATTTTACCAAAATTTACAATTTTCTGCTAATTAATGGACAAATTCCAATCATGGCTGTAAAACTTGCAACAAATTAACAATTAACAATACCCTTAGTAAAACCCCAGTGTACATAGCCAAATTGTAACATTAGATATAAAATCATAGTATACAGAAATTCACTGCCTATATTTTACCCGTTAAACTGGAACACAACAATGCGAACTGTTGCTATGCGACAGAAATAGGTCTGTTTAGATCATACAACTTGTGACTACTATAATATCCGGACATCTTTTGATATAGGTCAAATAAAGTTCTTCACAAACATTTTGGTGTGAGAAAGCTGTGTTTTCGATCTCACACAGTTGGTTGATGCTCAAAAAATGTCACTTTGTGCCATGTTCCGCTTATCAGACACAACGAAGGGCGAAATTTGTCGTGAGATATAAGCAGTAGCTGACGAAATCTGAATATATACTACGATTCCAAAACAAAGCAGCAATTGAGCGTTAAGATCTTTTGATATGAGCCGAAACCAACCAACGTGGCGTGCGTGAAAACTGCCACGAAGCGGATAATGCTATCTTTTAAAATTAAATTAGATATGGAGCTATTGTTACTTTAGAAAATCATCTTACAGTGAATGGTAAATGGTACACGATAATTTGCTAACCGCAAATTATTCATAAACTGCGTAAAAATAACGCTAAACAACGTATGATTTTGGACCACACAATGAAAGCCTCAGTCCCCACTCAGCCTGATAAACAAAAAAGTTAATGAAGGCGAAAACTCAAAACTTATAAGTTTCGATTATGCACCATTTGACTTTTTTCGCCTACCCCTATTAAATACTTGAGTTTAGGTTAGCTGCTATCTTGGCCCTCAAGCTTGGTTAGCGCTGCAATTCTTTCTGTACGTGTTGCTGCTGCTTCGACATAATCTGTCTTCAGTTATATTGATCGAAGTTTGATTGGATCGAACTTTATGACCCGGCGGGCGCTAAGTCTGGCTGAAACCATTGTTCTTACACGGTGTTGCTAAAGAGCTTAAACACCTGTTCAGGAATGATATGTTGATACATATTTGTGTTCATATTTTGATAAATTTTTAATAAAAATAAAACTCAGTCGGTCCTTTAATGGTAACATCTCATCAAACCGTCACTGATGTGGGATAATGTCTACATTGTACTCCATTGACTAATCGACTATTGAATAAGCTTCTTTCGAGATTTGAGTATAAACGCGATTATTCCGCTTGTGAAAATATTGCTCTTATTCGTAAGTAATATTTTTCTGTTTCTTCCTTTTAAGTTCCGGTCAAATGATTGTATTGAGGTTTCATATTTGAATATACATACCAATCGGACAGAGAGTTTTAAAGATTGTATTTGGCCCAATACCTACTTTGTGAAATTCCGGTGAGTCGATTGACTTTATCACCCCAATCCATTTTAATATTACAAAAATATTTGAAACCGAGTGACGTAAAAATAAGAAAACATAATGAATATTCGTACTAGAGTGTCAGATTCCAAATTCAAATGTAATATTTTATTTATATTTGATTTTAATAGTATTTATGATCAGACTAAGTATTTTATAAAATATAACTGTACAGAAAAATACATTGATAAAAAGCTAAAATGGTTAGAAATACAGCTTTCTTTAATTTCCCTTAAGATCGGATGAAAGCTATTTACTAATTCTGCCTAGAACTTTTGTAAAAGAATTATTGTGCCTTTTTATTTATATCTGCCTACCGGTTTCGTAATGAATATTAAATGAAGCCTATCGCCATTATCATAGATATAATGTTGTAGCTGGGCAAAGTACAAAAATATTGGTGGTGCGTTTATTTTGACAACATTATTTTGTTGTGAGGTTATTGTGTTAAAGGGGATTGGTCTGCAATCGATTAACACATTTGCTAAAGAAATTAATATGTTTAACCATAGTTGTGGTCATTTTTCATTCATAATAGCCAAAACGTACTTTTTAAATATAGATATTATTGTCACCTACATTCATTGTTTGATTAATAATACTAATGTTGCAAGTTCTTCGGATGTTACAAATTACTTGAATGCTCCTTTCTAATCTAGTAAAATTAAATCTATTTAATGTATGAAATTAATTTATAAAACAGGTCTTTATTTCCATATGAAATATTTTTAAAAATAAATAGATGAAAATATAAACTAGCATATCTCATGTTTGTTAATCTTTTTATATATATGCTTTTGGTCTGCATCTGATAGTAACAAAGCTATGAAAATACATGAGAGTTTCACTAAAATTCAATTCCGAGAAATAGAGGTGAAACTGTCTGTTTCACCTCTATTTCTCGGAATACGACAATGCTACTATGACAAACTTAGGTAACACTTTGGTACTTAGCTAGGCGGGCTTACAAGTTCTACCAACAATTAATGACACCAATCTATACTAATATTATAAAGCTGAAGAGTTTGTTTGTTTGATTGTTTATTTGTTTGTTTGAACGCGCTATCTCTGGAATTGTTTGTTTGAACGCGCTATCTCTGGAACTCCTGGTTTGAATTGAAAAATTGTTTTTTTTTATTGAATAGCCCATTAATCGAGGAAGGCTTTAGGCTACATAACATCACGCTGAGACTAATATGAGCGAAGAAATAATGGAAAATGTGGAAAAAACGGGAAAAATTATTCATCTTTCAGGGCTTCCGTTGCGTGCGCTGCGAAAACGGTTCTAGATACCAAAAAAAGATGTATGAAAGAATTATTCCTCTTGACATCATCTAAAAAGATGTCTATCTTTTAATGTTAACTCACTAGAATCAAATTTGGATATGACGCGTAGTCAAGATCGGGTTGTTACCGAGTGCTGTGCTGAGGTGGTTGTTTGCAAAAATAAATATGATGCTCAAAATAACTCCACGCGGACGAAGTCGCTGGCACATCTAGTACTACATATACAGAAAAAGTAATTATAAAAAACATTTATAAAGTAAACGTTACTTTAATGTCATCAACTAAAGGTTTCAGACGTTAAGTTTAAACACATTCTTAAATGGTATTATGAGAACGGTATAATTAATTCTTACAGATTTATAATGTCGTTCTCGTTCGTTATCATTAACTTATATACGTTCCGACAGTAGAGCACGAGCCTACTCTAAATATGTTAGGACGATTAGGCCTTGTTCAACCACGCTGGCCCAGTGCGGATTGGTTGGCAGGTTACCTCATGATAATTTTTCTTCACCGTAGGAGCATCTGATAAATGTACATATAGAATTGACATAACTATCATATGTCCAGCATTAAATTGCGACAGGTCGTGAGTTTTGACTCGCTTCCAGATCTGTTTGTTAAGGTGCCGACAAACTTCTTCAGACATCCACTGATCTACTGCACGTCGTTTTTGCATTACCTTATAGGCCAGTTCCGAGATCTTTTTTTATTTCTTCGTATTTTTTTAGAATTTTTTGTAATCTTTTCGATGAAAGGCCTCCTAAGTGTCTTAGAAAAATCTTAATTATACGCAATATTTTGATCTCGTAGTATTCAACCATTTGCTGTATTCAATCTTACTTATTCATTATTGGCACTGAATTGACGAAAATTGAGTGTACAAATTGATTCCTCCCTTTTTTCCTGCTCGCACAAGAAATTCGAAACATCCTAAAAAGGTGATTCATAATAATCCGTCAGATTACGGCCATTTGGATATAAATCACAGAGTACAAAGGGCAGTGTAAGGCAACGTTTCTTATTGTATCTTCTACCTGCTTTGCGATTCAGATAAAGATTTAAGTGATTAATGTTAGGGGCTCCTTGCTCCTTGCATGGCAATAATTCTGGATTAACAATTTGTAAAATTGGCGACAACATTTTTGATCTTTTGTTAATTAAGTTTGACAACTCATTTGAATTATTTAGCTACAGGGATTGTACATAGTGTACTATCGAAGTGGGAATAACATATTCATCATAAGGCATCATAACAGGAAGTCGTCCAATATAGAAGAACAAATGAAAAACAGCACTTATACAAATATTTTGTTAAAGCATACATATAGTACACTTGTTTCCTAATATAAGAGGGGATAATAAAATACGCACTTCAACCGCTACCCTGAGAATAGCACTGAGAGTCACGGAACATTATTGTTCGGTCCAATGGACCGTCACAATTTAATGAATCTCCGATGAAAGGGAATACCGACAAGCCACGCGAGAGAATCTGCATTTTTAATGGGCGTCATGCAGGAATTTCGAGGTTAATATAATGAGATCGCTGATGCGCGCTCCATTGGACTTAGGGGATCCAGAATATCGCGACACAACCCAGACCTTCAAAGCGAAACCCTTTTTGTCGCGGTTTTCCTAAGCAACGCGCTTGATGAATGTATTTTCATCCAACTTCTGATACATTTAACTCAAAGGTCATAGGAATTACACACTGATTGTTTTTAATCATATCGTTTTGAAATTATTGATTTTTATGGGATTTTAATATAATCGTTTATATTTAGATTATGATTTTAATAGAAACGCTTAAATAAAAAGTGGAATGAAACGTTAATTTGCACACTCATGAACCAGCACATCGAACCAACATACGATGGAAATTGCTGTGCATGGCTCCGGTTTCTATTCATCCTCTTTTACTGTTTCAGCAATCCGCCTTTGGAATGATCTACCTCTGTATGTTTTTGCGGCACCCAGTAAATATACAGTTAAAAGGCTGGACCTAGAGTTCTACTTAAATAGCACACTAAACACTACTTCAGCGACCATGGATCTAGTACGTTAAGTTGATAATGCATTTATGTATTTATATATGTTAGTGTGTGCGTAAGTTACAAGTGTGAGTATTTGTATATGTACAGATAAATAATATATACAAAATAATGTTCACTTCTGTTTGTTCCAACTATTTTTTTATTTATTTTCCGTTCGGTTGACTGATAGAGGCCTTGTTGAAAAAGTCCACCCTTTGTACTCTATTGTAGCAGGTGTTATTTTGCGGAAGTCCATTGTATTACAAAGGATATTGGTTACGTTTGCTGATTCCGCGCAGTTGATGATGACTTGTCCAACAAGCAGACAAGGTCTCTCAGCGAGACATCTTCAGGATCTGTTGCCCGCTCGGTGTCTCACGAGCGACTCGCTTGTCTGCTTGTTGGACAAGTCATCATCAACTGCGCGGAATCAGCAAACGTAACCAATATCCTTTGTAATCCACCCTTTGTACCTATTTAGTACCATAAAGAGTCAAATAAATCAAGTTTTCAAACTTAGTGCCAAATTTTACTCCGTTCCATTTCATTCCTTTACGCTGACTTTGTACGAAATAAATTAAAAACGTAACATGCTATAGAACATAAATATAGATTTATTAACAATAAGTCACAAGTATATATACATGATTTACTTCTATGTACCTATATATTATATTGTGATTTATCTAAAATAAATACAGTATCCACTACTAAAGTATTAATTTGCCATCGTATAGGTACTAAGATACTTTAACCCTTTTTTTTTGTTCCCCTGAGGAAAATGCATTAAATTGCATACCCCGGCTGTGGCGAGCCGGTGGTTATGTGGGGCTCTCCTCCCCAGAAGGGGGAGGCCTACCCACTAAAAACCCCAGGGATAGCCTTCCTCAGGCATGTAGGGGCCCCCGGGAACGCCAAGCGACATCCGGGAACCCCCAGCCTCCGTTCCCCTACCGATACAGGGGAGCCCTCCTCGGGGGAGGCTACAATACCTCCCCCGATCTCCACCACCAACGACGCCCCCGGCCACGGAAGGGGCGTGGTCCCTTCTGGGTCGCCAGATCCGCGGGCGCGATTTACTCGCGCCCGCCGGCGACCCGCGGCGACCCGCGGCGACGCCGCAGCTGTGCTACCGAGCCCGGCGGCGCCTCCTTCGAGCGGGATCGGCCATCTCCCCACCCCGCTCGGCGGCCTCCTTCTGAAGCATCACTGCTTCACAGAAGGAGGTCACAGCTCTCCAACCTCCCTCGTCCGCCAGCATTGCCGCAATCAATGCTGGTGTGCTGGGCCGAGTCGAGGTCGGATGCCCAGTGGTGGCAATGTCTCGATCCCTCCCGTCCTATTCGACACAAATACTCACCGAAGCAGCCGTGCCCGGAAAGTATCTGAGTCAATCGGTAGGTGACCTCCTTCTCCCTGTGGAGCCAAGCTTCGAGGTGCGGAAGTACGGCACCGACAGCCCGCTGGCGCGCGCAGAGCCATAATTCGAGCAAGATACTTTAACCCAATCCAAAAGTCTGGATGTTTTAATGTTTATTTTATTGCCGCTTTAAGGTCAAAATTTAACATGCAAAAACTTACTTTTTTAAACAAAGTGACAGGTTATTAAGTTTTGTTTTCCAGTCACTCAGATTGAGGCCAGGTCGAACCGACTCTTAGCCGCTTTTTTATTTGTTTTTGGTTCTTTAGAATTTTAATTATGATATAAGTTTTTGTCTCTGCGATCAGGTTGTTAAGGAATTATTGTATTAATAAGTAAATAAGAACACAGCTAAAATGTATTTTATAGGTAGATAACATAATGTAATTAACTTTATATTTGGTATATCTTTACTGTACTTTTTGATATATTTTATATATCATTATATATCATTAGCCAATGTTTGGCCGACTTAAACATAAGGTGTATGGCCATAACATAAATAATAAAAAAAACTTACATTTTTAAAAGTTCAATAGTAGTAATAATAATAGTCAAATACCAGTATCTGAGAAAATGCAAAATGTTTAGTTTAGTTAAGGATATGCATCAAAACTTATAACATTTGAATATATTTTTAGCATAGACGCTTCTAATCGTTGTTAGGTAATTAATTTGTGGGAATTTGCCATTGTTAAGATTAAACTAAATAACTTTTACATGTTATATCAGCAAATAACATTCCCAAATACATTAAATTTATTCCTCAAATCTAAAATTTAAACAAAAGGAATATAAACATTTGTCCAAAATTAGTAAAAATTGTTAGGTTTGCAGAAATTGACTTAGTTCTTACAAACATTATTGAATTAATTGATTCTAAAAACACACTTTGAGTTACTGAAACAATATTAACCAATAAAAAGTGCCAATCTTAAGACAGTAGCAAAATGAGCGTGTTGCCCTCAATGCAACCTATTACATACACAATAAGATGAAAGTTTCGAAAGCGCTGAAATATCATGTTTTAATAAATATTCTAAGCTACCTAAGGCATTGTTATTAGATTATGTATACCTTGCCCATTCGTCACCAGGAAAAGGACAAAATGAGACGTGTAATAAGCAAAACAGTATAAAAACATTGCTAACAAAGGGTATGTTGATTTAGGGTTTAGTGAAATATTTTCCCTCTTTGGATTAAGGGATGACATTTGTTTATCATGCTGATATTTTTTTATAATTTAGGTTTTGTGACATTTGTCACTTTAATGATACTTTCCATAGAAACTATATAATAATATATATGCAATAATGTTTTTAAATACTACATCATCACAGCTCATATACGTCCCCACCGAGGGGCTCGAGCCTACCCTAACTACGTTAGGGCGATTAGGCCTTAGTCAACCACGCTGGCCCAGTGCGGGTTGGTTGACTACGTATACCTTTGAGTCGCTTCGCAGATGTACGCAGGTTTCTTCACAATGTTTTCCTTCACCGTAGGAGCGTCGGATAAATGTACATATGAAATTCGGAACGAAAAACACATTGGTACACGGTGGGGATTAGATCGCGGACCTCCCGATTCTATGCGGCGCACAAACCAGTGCCGAGACCACAGCGCCACCGACGCTCACCGACGCCAATTACTACAACCCTACCATAATTTAAAAATAACATAATTTGATTTATATTTCCAAGTTCATGTAAATTTAACGTGACAATATCTGAATCAACAATAAACAACTGGAAACTACTTTAAGTTAAACTACGCGAACATATCCTCTTTTATATCTGCTAGAGCCAATAAGTTTACAGAGCAACTGATCTACATTTGAAACAGCTGTTTGTGAACTGTAATTACCTAGGCTCGGTTCCACGATCCCTTGATTCAGAACATTCACAAGTTCCGGACACTTCTAAACTTTCCCCGTATTAACATCTGACTTTATTTGTCCTCTCTTTGGATTTGTGGTGAATATTGGATACGAATCACATTATTATTTAGTAAAGATCAAAATTCGGAATTTCGTAAGTTCCCGAAGAAGACGTCATAGTGTAAAGTAATTATGTTAAGAGACTAGTACGAATTCTCGTTAGGCTCTTTGACTTGATTAGTAGGCATAATGTCGGAAAACGCTACATTGAAGACCTAAAGATAGACCGTTCATTTGATCGCTGGGAAATGCCTATGTCCAGCTATGTGCTAGCAAGCTGATATATTAATGTTTCTGTTGTTATTTTATTGATCCACGTCTATTATCCAATCTGATAATCTCGTCCATAGAATTTAAATAAATTTATTAGTTCTAAATACTTAAACAAATAATCTTTAGGTTTCATAACAGTTTTCTATCTTAAAAACGTTACACAGATCTTTGACAATGGACGACGTCAATTGTATTTATACACCTGCTCAAATATATATTTCGATAAACTGAACTACCCTTATCAAGCGGCCTAAAATGGCGTCGTAACTGCATCCTTCTTCTCTTGCCTCTAAGGAACAATTTGTATTGTAACGGCATATTTTCCACTCAAAGTTTGGACGTTGATTGACACTCCCCCAGTAAACGTATTTGATTGACATTTCTATCGAGAAACTTTGAATGATGTCAGATGAATAAAAGCTACAATAAAATTTTGTTTGTGATACGACAGAATATTCATAAACATGGATTTGAAAAAATAAAAGGAACTACATTTTTAAGTAAGTTTTAAGCACTTTTATAAAAACAAATTAATAAGTACTCAGTTAAAGTGTTATGTACAGAACGCAGACACGCAAATTACATAACACATCGCAAATTGCAATTTGCATCATTGCATTGTGGATCTTGCGAGCAAAGAGCTCATAAATCATTATTGTTCTATAGCTATTCTATAGTTAAATAGTTTTATTAGTATGGCACATACATAATTAGTTGATAAGTACGAGAGATAAATATACAATATTAAAATATTATGTTGCATCCCAAATACGAGTATGAAAAGGTCTTATCATATAATGCAAGTCCGCTTCACTAGAATGAGAAAGCCAACATACTGATATTATTATGCTTGTATCACTTATTGTGTGGTACTAGTGCTGCTTGTATCAATGTATATATAATACATACCTATAAGAAATTCGATGAAATATAGAGATATAGATTAATGGATCCTAAGGACTCGAACGCAGCGTGCTTGCGTCGCTGAGGGCTTATTTGATTATAGACTTTGTCCTCGTAACGAAGTGCTCGGAGTAAACGTCAGCTAAAGGGTTGGTTATATTATAACCTGTTTTGCAATTCTGAATCTTGATTTCAGTTTATAAAATTTCTTTTGTAATCTCCGGCTTGCAATATTCTTGTCCATAAATATCATTGTAGCATCTGGAATTATTATTTCAATTCATTGTTAATTTTTTTGTAAATATTTTAATAAAACTGTAATTTGTAATGGTGAAACTTGATAGGTGATAAGCTTTTTTGTAAGCATTAATTTGAGAATTTGTTTCCAAATTACTGTAAGTACAGCTAAAGTTATATCTGTCAAATCAAATGTCATGATGCATCGTTGTAGTAACAGGTTAAATCATATCTAAGTGATCGAATAATTGAGACTACTTTGATACTTCGTTCAAAAGGTCCGGAGATCGATTCTTCATGAGAGTTGATGTTTTCTGTATGGGTGTAACGCCTCTGATTCTCCGTGTCTAACTAAACTACCTTATCTATCTATCATTAATTGCCACTATGAGTCGTGAGTATAAAAATTGACACCAAATATCCTCAGCTGTTCATTCTAGGTGTAATAGCTTTAGTAAAAATATGGCACCAAATAGTCGCAAAGCCTAAGCATCGGCTCGGACTCCTATGTATAAAAATTGTGCAATGGAGCAATGACACTACAAATTTACCCCATTATTAATTATTAATGAGACAAGCAATAATTTATGACTGTTACATATTACTTATTTAATTTCATCTTCATTAAATTAATTATTTAATGAAGAAGAATAAAATAAGAGCCTTACTAAATTTCACAGATAATAGTAGACAATAATTTGTTCTAATTTGAACAAATATTTTTAATTTATTACTATTATTGTTTTATTACATTTCAGTAATGCACTTAACTGTTAATCATAATCCTTTTTCTTTTTTATAAAGCAAATTTGTAATTTTTTGGAGTCACGATAGCAATTTGGGAATATGCCGGTACCAATGCTCCAAGCAAAAACCTGTACATAAGAAAAGTAATGCCGCTAGATATATTATTTATTTATAGTCCATGTTTATTATGTGGCGTGCGAGAGTCTGAGTCGCAGTTTTTAGTAACAATTTATGAGAAGAAAACCCTTAACAATTTAATAATTAGTACTTTATGACACTAGTAAGTTTATTACCATTATTATGAATCAAATTTCGATGATATAACACGTTTGCTAATATCTAGTGATGATAAATAATTAATCGCAAAAGCTTTTTTTATTGAACTGCGTACCTTGAATTGTAGTACGCAGACATACATTTGCATATTTTTTCTTGCATCATTTTGAGTAAAGTAATGACAAAATGGCTTTAGATCTCTGATACACGTGTTCGTTCCCTGTCGGAGTCCGCAGTCCGATCGTTGGCGGTGTCATTAGACATCGTCAACGCCTTCGGCACCCTCCCCTGGCAGGCCATTAGGGAGGCGCTCGTATACCACGAGCTGCCTCCCTACCTGCGGGCCGTGGTCGGGGACTATCTGCGCGACAGGACGATCGGCGTGATGGGTCGGGACGGGATGGAAACGTCGAGGAGGGTCGAATGCGGCGTTCCACAGGGGTCGGTGTTGGGACCCCTGCTATGGAACCTCGCATACGACGCGGTCCTTCGCACCAGCCTTCCTTGCGGCGTGAGTGTAGTCTGCTACGCTGACGACACTCTCGTCGTGACGACTGGGGCCGACTTCGGGCCGGTGCTCAGGCTTGCCGAGCTTGGGGTGGCATGTGTCGTGCGGGCGATCCGCCGGCTGGGCTTAGAAATAGCGCCTCACAAAACCGAGGCGCTATGGTTCCACGGCCTTCCGAGGCGCCGGGAACCGCCCAGCTGCCGGATCCGGGTGGGTGACGCGGTGGTCCCGGTGGGGCCGTACATTAAGTACCTGGGCCTCACCCTGGACCGCCGCTGGAGCTTCGAGGAGCATTTCGTGCGGTTGGTCCCCCGAGTCAAAAGGGTGGCGGGCGCATTGCATCGCCCGCTGCCCAATCTCGGGGGACCGAGGGATGGAGTTCGCCGCCTGTACGAGGGCGTCGTGCGATCCGTGGCCATGTATGGGGCTCCCGTGTGGTCGCAAGACTGCGCGAGGTCCCCCCGCTGCAGAGCTCTGCTACGGAGCCTGCAGCGGATAATGGCCATACGGATCGTACGAGGCTACCGTACAATCTCGTACGAGGCGGCGACGGTTCTGGGACGCTCCCCCCCATTCGACATCCTGGCCGACATGTACGCGGCGACGTATGCGTCGCGGCGTGTCGACCGGGGGAGCGATGGGGGGAGCGCCCTGGAACCCGCGCGCGAAGTGCCTAAGCGGGAGTGGCACCGACGGATTGTGGCGGCCTGGCGTGCGCAGCTCGAATTACGGATCTGCGCGCGCCAGCGGGCCGTCGGTGCCGTTCTCCCGCACCTCGAAGCTTGGCTCCACGGGAAGGAGGAGATCACCTACCGATTGACTCAGATACTCACCGGGCACGGCTGCTTCGGTGAGTATCTGTGTCGAATAGGACGGGAGGGATCGACACATTGCCACCACTGTGCATCCGACCTTGACTCGGCCCAGCACACGCTGGCGGAGTGCCCCGCGTGGGCCTCCGAGCGCCGAGTCTTGGTCGCAGAGATCGGGCGAGATCTGTCTCCGCCGGCATTGATTGCGGCAATGCTGGCGGACGAGGGAGGTTGGAGGGCTGTGGCCTCCTTCTGTGAAGCAGTGATGCTCCAGAAGGAGGCTGCCGAGCGGGGTCGGGAGATGGCCGATCCCGCTCGAAGGAGGCGGCGCCGGGCTCAGTAGCACAGCTGCGGTGCCGCCGCGGGTCGCCGGCGGCGCGAGGAAGTCGCGACCGCTACGGCGACCCGGGATGGACCACGCCCCTTCCGTGGCCGGGGGCGTCGTCGGTGGAGGAGACCGGGGGAGGTAGTAAGCCTCCCCCGAGGAGGGCTCCCCTGTGTCGACGGGGGAGCGGAGGCTGGGGGTTCCCGGAAGGAGCTTGATGTTCCCGGGGGCTCCCTACATGCCTGAGGAAGGCCATCCCTGAGGTTTTTAGTGGGTAGGCCTCCCCCTTCTGGGGAGGAGAGCCCCACATAACCGCCGGCTCGCCACAGCCGGGGTATGCAATTTAATGCATTTTCCTCAGGGAAACAAAAAAAAAAAAAAAGGTCTCTGATACACGTGACTTTTATTGCATTACAATATGTGGTCAATGACAGTACACATAAATTCGTAACATCATGCACCATAGGAAGTTAGCTTAAGATGGTCGTTTGACGAATCGAAATTAATAAATGACAACTCATACATCAAAGCAAGTAAAGAAGGCTAAGCATAAGTCATGCTATAACTGCTGTGAATCTATAGAAATAACGTTAGAATGTGCCTTAGCAAAATAATGTCGAAGACCAATATGTAATAAATCACAACAATCAGAGATGCGATTATCAGACTTATGTAATAGGCATACGAAGGTTCAAATATTATTTTAATCAAACGGTATTGATTTTACACCACGTAGTCATTGTACGTTTAGGAGAAAAAACGACTTTAACGCTATTCAGAAATAGAAAAGCCTTCTGGAGATGAACAAGCAAGCAACTATGAAGGTAAGCATTATTCTTTACTATTTATATAAGTATTATGTATTAAATTGCAAATTAAAGATTGGTAAAGTTTCCATTTGATTTATTATTTTTAGAATGACAGTCATACGTGGCTAGGTACTAAGTTGTCACGAAGATAGCTAAAGAGGTATATATCAATAAGCTTAATTAATGATACAAATTTTTTGACCGCGACTTCGTCCGTTCAACTTCCACAGGTTTTTATTTAAATTCCCAAATTAAATCACATCAAAATTGATAAGAGTTTCTCACAGAAGAGAGATACTTTACCGCAGTAAATCTCCTATCCCTGGTCTCAAACTATCTATAGAGATACCAATAAAAATTAGTTCAGTAGTTTTAAAGTGATAACATAACAGTTAAACAGACAGACAGTGTTACTTTCATATTTATAATATAAGTCATTCAGCCATTACACAAAAAAAATATGTAAGTTATTCCCACTGCTTTATGCAAAGTTTATTAATAATAAATAAACAATATGAGGGTTTTGTTGACAACCAATAAAAAAATATATATTGGTATAATTAACAATTTAACTTTTAACCTAAGAACTCAATTTAATACTATGTTAGTTTGTATGATTATCACGACACAATAATTTCACTTTCGAATTAATATTTTTAAATCATATATTTTAGGTATATCTAAATTTTCGGTCATATGGACTCTGATTTTCCCTTATGGATAGAATTTTAGAATGACTTTGCTTAGCTATCTGCCAGCAAAATGTCAGCTCACTCATTGAGGAGATAAAAAATAGACCTTCAGAGTTTCTTGCCTGTTCTTCTCGCGAAGGCTCTCCCAATTTCCGAACAGGTGTAGAGTCAATTTTTTTTTCTTGTTCGTACGTACGGACAAGGTTTTTGTTTTTTTTAAGCTTTTTTTTTGTTTGTTTTGACGTCAATAAGTGCCTGTAAAGGTTTATGTTGAATAAAGATTATTTTGATTTTGATATTGACTCAGTCGAGTAGTTTGAGCTTTGGGTTGTTAGTTTAAGACCTTGCCTTGCCTTTCACCTTTGCCATCAATCATTGCAATTTCAGCCGTACGTTGGTGTGTTCGTTTCTGTTAATACTGTATTACATTTCAATTCCATCGTACCCCATCAGGATATGATTGACTACTTATGCCCAAAAATGCTTATAATATGTTTAATACTTTAAATTTAAAAAAAAGGATGTCAGTAACACTGTTTTGTTTTTGGACACAGCTATACATTTTGTCATAAACAAAAGATTCTTGATAAATCAATGTGCTTAGTATCTTTACTGAAACTACCTAAAAGTTATAATAAGCATTATATTTTTTATAATTACCATCAGGGAGGTCGTCTGCTTGATTGCTACTTCAGTTGTATAAAATAAATGGAATACTTTATGTAATATTCTTGCCCAAGAACGGTATTTAACAGAATTCTCTGCTGTATAACAATACATAATAAGTATATTAAGTATACAGTTTATATTCTATATTAAGTATACAGTACATATAAGTTGCACAACGTCCCAATACCGTTTCGTAAATTATCCAAAGATTTCATGAACTATATATAGAAAAATTAATGAAGAAATTAATGAAAAGAACCGTAAAGATTGAAATAACACATAACAGTTTGTATGAAAATTACCTTATTTTTAAAGGCAAAACCGTGCGCCGATAACTAGTATTGCTATATTTGACAGTTTCTACTTTTAACAGCAGTTTCCTTTTTCAGCATATAAAAAAAGTATAACGACAGGAACTCATTATTCATCAAACATAGTATCTAAAGCAATTCTAAATGAACTTAGTGTACTTGCCTGTTGTACATATTAATTATATATAATCATTTACGGTTATTGAAACTAATGGTGTATTTTGTTTAGAAAACGTAACTTATTATTGTAGCAATTTTCATTAACAAGAAAATATTAACATTCTCAGAAAAATATACTGTCATTGAATTATAATCTAATTTCTTTTATTTAACATATAGAGGCTTTGATAAAAGGCAAATCATAATAATTATGTAAGTATTCCTATTGAGTTGTAAAGAAAAGAACCTATCTCTAAGCTAAACAAATACAGCTAATAAATAACCTAAATTACAAATAAGTTCTTGCTTCAACCATGTCTGGAAAATAATAACGTAATTACCATCGATAATAATGTTTTTTTCTGGATCTTATTACGTTTATTAATTTACGTTATTTGTAATGCCACGACGGTCCTTTTTCTTACAAACACAAATTCTTGTAATTCAGTAAATAGTTGAACGATGTTTCGCGTGATATAATGATCTACCTGATGGTAAGTTTAAACCTTTTTTCATGAACATTTACAATGCCAGGGCTACCAGCCTAGAGAGACATACACTTTTAAGCCTGTGGGCGTACTCTTAAAAACGATATTCGATATATCGTGGACTTCGTCGTGTCGTATTTTACTCTTAGTTACTATCGTTTAAAACATTTCAACGGACGATCGAACGAACGATATTAATTTTAACATAAGAAAGCCTCAAATGACAATGATGAATTGAATTTGACAGACGAACATTCGCAAAATAAACGTCAAATTAACGATAACTACAACGACACCTCAAACCGTATCGTATTACTTTTCGCATATATATATATAATATATATATATATATATATTATATATATATATATATATATATATATTATATATATATATATATACAGTTTCTATTTCTATTAATAAAGTAAGGTTGTTGTAAGAACGAAATAAAATAGTAAGTCTATAAATGCCAATTTAACCAACATATAATATAATAATTTCATTTTACATAATTTTATATCCTCAAAGTAAGCATTCCCTTTTTAAGGTATTTCATTTTATCCAACGATTATTGATCAAAGGCTCTTGATATGCACGAGGCGTGAGATGTTTACAGGAATCCAACAAAAGGTGCGTGCGGTATATGGTAGAAGGTGATTTATGCCTCGTACGTGATGGACAATAAGCTTCAGGAAACTGGACCGGCAAACTGTGTCAAAAGTAGTTTATAGTCTTACGTGCTTTAGCAAATTTGAAGAATATATTTATTATAATTTGAAAGGTAACGAAAATACATCGGTCGGAATACAAAGTCTCACTACGTTTATAATATTCCCACAATATTCTACTAATTCTATATAAGGTATTCCAAAAGAAGCATCAAATTCACATTCTTCTAAAAAAGCTGATTTAAGCAATTATGATTCAAATGAGATAAAAATATGAAACCAATTTCTTCCAAATTCTGATTTGTTCATTATTCAAAGAACTAGCAACACTGGTCAACATTAAATTAGATTCCCTTTTATTACACCTGGTTCAAATAGCTGTCTCATCATTTCAATAAGTATGCAGATTATGTAATGGTATGTTTACAGTTGTATGTAATGGTTTGATTATTGGAATACCATTAAAATTGGAATTACTAACGCTTCTTTTCAACTGTTTGGATATACTTGTTGGTCCCAAATATAATTATATAATTTAAGTAAATAATCAGGACTGTTAGATGGGTAGTGTTTAATTATAATGTTTGGTACGTTATCAGGACCTAGACTTGAATTACCTAGTTAGGAAAGTACTAATAGCAGTTCATGCATTTGTATTAAGTAGGTTGGAATTATTGTTAACATCAAAATTAAAATCAACTTCTTGTCGTGTTTTATATTCCGCGAATTCTTTGTCATAGTTGAGCGAGCTGGAGTTATTTGCAAAGTTAATGGCCAAAAGATTTCTAATTTCAATAGGATCAGATGTATGTTTTATTCGATTTCTCTAATTTAATATTACGGTGATTTAGTTTCTGTATCTTTTTCCACATTTCTGTAGTGGGAGTATTACTTTTAATAGAAGACACCCAATCTTTCCAATATTTTTTTATCTACAACTTAAGAAGTCTTCTGGCAGTTAATTTTCTTTTTTATATTCAATTTTGTGTGTTGAATCATTTTATTATTCTGACTATACTTTTTAAAATGTTTATAAGATTTTTTCGTTTACTGCAATTTCAGATTCCTCATTCCACCACGGTAAGTTATTTTTCTTAATTTTCCAGAAGTATTCTGTTCTACATCTTCTCTAAATTTTATCTAATCAGCTTTATCAAATTTTTTTGTCTAATTCTGTCATATTGTATTCAATCTCTTTCCAAACCTCATTCTCACTTATACTATCAATTTTTCTTTGTTTTTGTACTAGTTTCTTTTTCATCTGATATGTTACTACATGTTCATCTGATTAAGAATCTATTAAATTAGCATAATCATTATTTAATGTTTTTACGAATTCTATATTCGAGCAGTCGGTTCTTATTGGTGAGTGCAATCGCTTCTTTCCTTTTAGATTATTTGAGATATTTTGTGATAGTTTTTTTGTTGTCGGAACGTAAAAAACTGGTTCTGGTGTCAGGTCATCATTCCTCTCAAGAATATTTTGTATTTCTTGATTCGATAGTTCTTCGATTCGATAATTCTTAGTTCGATTGTCTAATTCTTGAATATTAGACTGGTTATTAGTTTTTTGATAAATGACCTACAACATCATTGCACGTAAAATATTTTAAGGTGTCATCTGACAAGATGATACATAATTATATCCAATAGTTTCTATCTTCAAATGATCTCAGTGTGTGTGAAAACCTGGGATTTGTTACTCCTATTTTCATAAATGATAATGTTAATGTTTAATAATTCAAATTTCTTTTCACTAACATGGTTGCTTACTGGACAATCTTTTGATAGAATAATTCTTTTGTTTCTGGTGATTAACGGTCTTATCTCTAAAATATTGTTTTGAACAGTAATTTTTTATTTTCATCTCTTAGCTATCTATCGTTTATCGGCTGTGTTGTTAGAGTCAAGGTATAAACATATACGTGCATTTGAAATACGTGATATAAATCGAATACATTTAGTAGGTATAATAGACGATAGAATAGGTAATTCGTGAGTGTTATTCCGTCGATCGAATCGAGATGATGGCTTGGTCTTTCTTGGGGAACACTGAAGCTGATGCTACATTTGCATAACTTGTTTTTGATTAAGATATTGTGTTTGAGTGAGTCGTGGTAGGATTTGACACGTTTCATTTGAATACATTATTGTTTCAGGAACTCCTGTAAACAGGACTTGCCCTTAGTACGTTAACTTAGAATTTACTAGCGACCCGCCCCGGCTTCGCACGGGTGCAATGAAAAAATGGTTATGGTGGATTATCCCTAAGAGATAGGCATATACCATCGCGGACTTTTTTGTTGATCTTTTTAAGGTAGACAATACTGATACTGTAGTACATTATTTTAGTCTATCTCGTAGGGTTCAGCCCGCCTTTTTGCAATATAAGCGCGTTTTTTGCACTTATATTGCAAAAACGCTGGCTGAACCCTTTTTACGAAATCTCATTAGATACCTCTAAATTTTTTTAGTGTTTCTCTACTATATAATGCATGTATTATACATATAAACATTCCTTAAGAATCACTAGCTATCTATTAAAAAAACCGCATCAAAATCCGCTGCGTAGTTTTAAAGATTTAAGCATACATAGAGACAGACAGACGGCGAGTAGCGACTTTGTTTTAGTAATGTAGTGTAGAACCAACGTAACACGCGTGTGGTGTGGGTGGCCATCCACGCGATAACTGCGATTTTTTCTTTATATCACTAATAGTTGATAAACTGAAATAGTCATCTGCACACTCTTAATGATAACTTACACTTTTAAGCCTCATACTATTATTATAAATAGGTAACTATTTTCCGTCCAAAAATAATGCTAGGTATACAGAAAAAAGAAAACTAAAAACTGATATGACAAATTAACATTAAAAATAAAACTTTAAAATTTACTGAGTATGCGTTTTTGGTAGATAATGTATTTTGAATGATATTGTTGGTTAGAATTTATCCAATTACTTAAGAAAGTATAAAGAACATTTGATCTCTCTAGATGTCACCACCTATATATATATGTAGATCTCAGATCTTACAACACTTTTCGTCATTTGTTCTCGATAAATATTTGTGAGCCCTGCGGGCGGAAAATGCTCCAAAAGGATTTTTTTTTTATTGTTCTCCTTGGATATAAAGAATTTGGTGGTTGATTGGATTTGGGCCAATTCATATCCAGGAAAGAGTTTAGAATTTTCTTAGTATTTGCGATACATAATACTTAGTTATATTGGTTTTACTAGAATATAACATAAAATACTAGAATAGCCAATTCATAGTTTTTCTATAACATGTATTTTTATTTATTTTTAATTATTGTTGCTATATATAATCTGTCCAATATTGTTTGTGATAATTTTAGAAATTAAGCAAAACATTTGCATCACCTGTAAATTTACCAAGTGCATATATAAAGGCTGTTTGTACATCAATAAGTAAAGCGAACTTAATCAACATAGACATATAAACATACTTACAAGCACACATTTACGTCAGATTAAAAACAAGAATAATTAATCTCTATCAATATCTAGAGTGATTAATTAATTTTTAATTCTTTGTAAACACAATAAAAATACAAATAAATTTAAATAAGTAAAATTATAAGCTCTGTTTTATTTTTTGCTGTGTCAACCCACGAGGAAAGGTAAGTGTTTTGTTGCTTATAAGAACCTCTAATCTTCCGGTACACAGATTTTAATACAATTACAAGCGCTCATGGCTAATTATTGATTATATTAATTTAGTTTTTGTACATTGTGGTTTTACATATTATATCACATGTTGACAACGAATTTTGTATTTATTTTTGCGAGTTGCAGATTTTCTTATATAGGCGACTATAATGACTTACCAGGTGGGCAATCTTGCCAATGCTGACCTTGTTATAATATTACATAGTAACAAGGTCATTCTAGGTATTCTTTTTCTATTTGACAGCGTATTTGGCAGGCAGGCGAAAATAGCGGATGAGGTGCGATATGAAATGAGTTTTGAATTATGTAAGTATGAGCGAGATGTATGAGTAAGTAAGTAATTTTGTTAATGGCAATGGTTTTTTAACAAAAAAACATTTTGCCAGCGTCACGTCAGCTATTTACTATCAATACGAAAATACCAAAAGAAGTTAGTCAATAAAGAATATGCTCAAATAGGCAATCCGAACCTGAAACGAGATGTATGAATGTGAATAGTGATAAGGAGAGAGCGCTAACACTATGTCACTATGTCATGTACAGTCAGCTTTATGATGTCATTAAACAGTTCTTTCAAAAAAGTGACGCTAGAATATTCTGAAAAAGAGGTACAAAATATTTCGACCATAGATAAACCAATCAGCCTCCAGTATCGATTTAAATAATAAATCGGTAATACATTGTTATCGAATTGATGTTTTAAGCATAAGATTTTTTTAAGTTCTTATTTTTAAAATTGTATATCTTATTTGAGTATTTACTTATTCTAAAAGAGCGTAAATGCTAACACATGAATTATAACAGATGAATTAACTCGTATTCTAAGAAAAAAAAATAGCATTTAAGTAATGGCGTCTATAAATAGTGATCAAAATACAACATGTGATATGGATATATTGCAAGCAGGAGAGTCAGTGGCGCTGTGGTCAAAGATGTGTGGGAAAAGTGTGGGAAAAGATCTTTGTCTAAATATACTGTTCGGGATAGAATAATAAGTAAATGTATATGATTATGTAATAAGAAATAAATATGATATACTATATAAGATAGAATAAGATAGAAGAAAGCTCCTGAAGACCCTGCTGGCCGACTGAACACAAGAAAACTGGCGTTTTGATTTCTTCCTGGAACAACCCCCGGGCCGCACCGTTCGGAATCCTTCACCAATCCCAGCAAGCGAAGTGTGCCGTCGTGCACATATGTGCACGACGGCACATTATTTGGTATATACCAAAGATTTTCTCTAAAAATACCAAAGAGTTTCTTCAAACAATTCTCAGGCAACCTAAGGATACATTTCTTTTTGTTCCCCTGAAGAAAATGCATTAAATTGCATACCCCGGCTGTGGCGAGCCGGTGGTTATGTGGGGCTCTCCTCCCCTGAAGGGGTAGGCCTACCCACTAAAAACCTCAGGGATGGCCTTCCTCAGGCATGTAGGGAGTCCCCGGGAACGCTAAGCGACATCCGGGAACCCCCAGCCTCCGCTCCCCTTCTGATACTCCCGATCTCCACCACCGTCGACGCCCCCCGGTCACGGAAGGGGCGTCGTCGGTGGTCACGGAAGGGCCCCTCCCGGGTCGCCGTATCCGTCGCGATTTCCTCGCGCCCTCCGGCGACCCGCGGCGGCGCCGCAACTGTGCTACCGAGCCCGGCGCCGCCTTCGAGCGGGATCAGCCATCTCCCGACCCCGCTTGGCGGCCTCCTTCTGGAGCATCACTGCTTCACAGAAGGAGGCCACAGCCCTCCAACCTCCCTCGTCCGCCAGTATTGCCGTAATCAATGCCGGCGGAGACAGATCTCGCCCGATCTCTGCGACCAAGACTCGGAAGGTGAAATACTACGAAAAAAATTCAAAGATGCATCTAGCCAACCAATCCGCACTAGACCAACGTGGTTGACGAATGCTATAGAATGTAATAATATTGTGTTTATGGAAAAATAAACATGCGATCTTAGGAGTTTTACATAATTAATTTTCTCGAACTACCTATATATTATTTGTTGAATAGAAATATCAATCTACGCTACCCATCTCAATTTGATCTTCTTAATTTAAATCCTGCTTATAAAACTAGCACCGTCGTAATATCTAATACATCTCGCCTTTAGAATTCACTCTTTTCACAACGAGCGAAACTGTAGAGCGCAAATAAAATGTAATATTCTCTACTCCGGCAACATTACTTGCAAGCTTTCCCTAAAGTCGTGAAAACGGTATACCTAGTTGCAGACTCGATGCAATTTACGGCGCGCCATGTAAGCTGCCGCATGAGAAATATTTATTGCATGCGACAAAAATACAGTAAGGCAAGTGTGCATGTGAAAATAAAATTTATCACTTGGATAATATAACCTTCATTTAATAAGTAAGTTTGATTTCCTCGTATTGACATTTAAGTTATGTCGGTTTTTTTATTTTGCAGTTATCTATACTGGTTACTATTAAATAACATCTTAATACAATTACATAAATGATTTTCAATAAATCAATTGATATATATTTTACTTTAGGTAAAAAATACAGTAAGAGAATATTTCTGTTCTTTGTATCTTATATATATTTCAACATATCTACCTTCTTTTTTCTATATTTAACAGATGTGTATTAACTGAATATTGCTTTTAGGTATATTGAATATTACACAGTTTTTTATATACAAAAGCGGACGTACTCTTTCTGGTAAACTAAATTGATGATTTAACATGTTTTAATTCGGTAAAGCCTTAACATAACATAATGTAAATATTAAGAATTATTCCCCGCAAAAGTGTAATTTAAATGTATCCATATACTATCGTTTGTTGATACGATCGTTATTTTTATTTTATTTTTTTTTATTTTACTTTATTTAGAAAACATACAGTATTTATGACTATGTAATAAACATATTTAGTTAACTAACTACCATTAACATGTTTTCACATATAGAGTATAGACTAAAGGCTAACATGTACTTAAAAATAAAGAAATGATAAGTTTTTGCTACTAAAATTAATTAAGATATTCCTATGAGTGAACATTGAACCAATCAGATGACATACATTTTTTTACACTTTTAATACTTGAAATAAACAAATCTATCTCGGAACGATCAGCCAATGAATTAAAAGCGCTAGCAGATCTGATAATGAAAGAGTTTTTCCTATACTTAGTAGAAACACGTGGCAAAGAAAGAGTCAATTTTCGTCTAATAGTTCTTCCGGGGGCTCTAATATTTATTAAAGATAGTAAATTTGGGGAATCGATCTTAGACTGAGCAATTTTAATCAGAAAAACTACGTCTGCGATTCTGCGTCTGACTTGTAGCGGCAGTGTGTGATATTTGTTACACCTTCCTTCATAGTTTGGTATAAAGGTTCTGCTCTTGTATTGTAAAAATCTCATAAACTTATGCTGTACGCGCTCCAGTCTATTAATATAAACATCGTACTGTGGATTCCAGACCTGCGAGCAATACTCGAGGATACTACGCACATATGAGCAGTACAATATCTTAGCTACTTTAATATTTTTAAATTGAGAGCAAGAACGCATAATAAACCCTAATGCTTTATTAGCTTTTTTTACTATATCGTCTACATGTTTTTCGTATGTCATCTTAGAATCATGAATTATACCTAAGTCACGGGTTTCATTAACATTTTTTTTGCCCTATTCCTCCCAAAGAATATGAATTTGTTATGAGACTAGATTTACGAGTGAAACACATACTATAGCATTTGGAAATATTTAAATCCAGTTTATTTTGTATACAATATGCCTCAAATCTTCGGAGATCATCTTGTAATTTGTAACTATCATTAATGTTTTCAATTTTCTTATATATTTTCATATCGTCTGCATACAGTAAAAAATTAGAGTTTAAGAAACAGCGTGATATGTCGTTAATAAAGATATTAAATAACAAAGGTCCAATCAAAGATCCTTGGGGAACTCCCGAAGGGACGGAATACCACTTAGATGAGTAGCCGTTTACTGTAACAGCCTGCGATCGATTTTCTATATAAGACGTGAACCATCTAAATAGGCTTCCATGTATTCCAGCTGCTAATAGCTTTTTTAGGAGTAATGAGTGGTCTATGCGATCGAAAGCTTTTCGATAGTCAGTGAATATGGCGTCAACTTGTCCCCCCGCGTCCATTCCTGAGATTACAAACTCTGTAAATACTAATAAGTTGGATGTAGTTGAGCGGTTTCTTAGAAATCCGTGTTGTTCCGGTATAAACATGGTATGTAATGCCTGATAAACCTGTGAATATACGATACGCTCAAAAACTTTAGCGAATAAACATAGTTTAGAGATAGGCCTATAGTTCTTTATGTCGCATTTATTACCGTTTTTATGTATGGGGGTGATAAATGCAGACTTCCATAAAGCAGGGAATGACCCTTCATCGATTGAACGCCTGAATAGTAATACGAGTGGCTTAGTGAGATTTTGAGCACATTTTACAATAAATTCAGGCGCTATTAAATCCGGCCCTGCTCCCTTAGTAAGATCTAATGACTTTAGCAAGTTATATAAAGTTTCAGTTTTTATTTCTATGTCACCGATAGTACAGGCGCAATGTGAGATGTTTTCTGATGGCGCAATATCAGCTGAAGTAGTCGATGAAAGGAATGTCGTTCGAAAATAGGTAGCGAATAATTCACAAACCCCCTCCCCAGAGTCAGCCGATTGTCCTTCGTAAGTTAAATTTGCTGGCAATGAGTTACTACACTTTTTATTTGATTTAATAAAAGACCAAAACGCTTTAGGGTTACCGATAATTGATTCCTCTGTAGCAGCTAGATATGAGTAGTAACACTGTCGTTCAAGTACTTTAGCTCTCTTTCGAAGGAATGAAAAGGTGTGTTATACGTTCTGATTTTCTTCCAGACATAACCCAAAGTCAGCTGCTCTGCCGCGGCGTGTCAGCGCACAAGGTGAGCGGCTTTCGTGCGCACACACCTCGCATATCCTTCACCAACAAGGATGAGCCGGACCTGCACGAGATACGCAGGAAGTCCGCCAGTAGTCGGCTCGGCAGCTCTCCCAGGGCGAGCATTGCCAGTGAGGAACGGAGCGACGGGATCGCCCTTAGGTATGTAGCGATTAATAATTTTGTTGATTAGAGGAACCGTGCATCGTATACGCATGCTCGTTTCTGTGTATAGCACAACATTTTTTAACTAAAACTCAGAACCATTAACATAAAGTTATTAGGTACACCGGTAGAATACTTATTTTGCTGAACAGATCTATATACTTTAGTGTCACATATTGTCTATCGATAGAATTTAAGTCAATAACATTACCATTGACAAGGTAAGACCAAACGGTACGGTTAGTGATTTTGGGTTACTCTAATTAATATTTTTGTGTCCTTATAATTACGTACCCCCTCACGATTTGCCTATATGGTTTCTAGAACCTAGGCCAGGCTGAGTTTAGTCGGTAGGTCACGTGGCTGGACCGATCCGATCCAACGGAGTCCGATATAACCTCCGTGACACTTGCCGTTGCGGGGGTATTCTGGGTACGTTTCTTACTGCTTGTGAAGATTCTCAGCCTTCTCCTGAGGAAAAAAAATTAAAATTACCTGCTAAATTAATCACTTAGCTAATCAAATGAGCCATCATCTTCATTTATTTTCTTGTTTCCTGGGTGATTCGATTTTACATTCTAAAGACTTCATGAATCTTTAAATTGATAAACATTTAGGGCGACTTTATTCCTTGTGACTTTCACTATTAGGTCGTCAGTCTAAACCAAGCATCTTGAGCAGTGCTGTTAAGCGAGAGTCGCCATATGACATACCATGACACTCGATAATTATTAACAGTGAGAAGCAAAGTTTTGGAAATTATTACACTGGATATGACATTCAAAGTTTTAGAGATAGAGAGACAGAGAGATAATAAAGTCATCAGCAAAATTATGGTCTTAGATAAAATTATAGTTTATCTATACCGGTATCGCTTGCGATCCGCCTACGAGCTATCATAAGTGCGATATATAAAACCGCCTAACATCAGGTAAATAATGTGTATTTTGTTAACCAATAAAAATATTAAGCGCACAGCTTTTGGACAGCAGGGGGCTTATTGATATCCCATAACTAACCTTTTTTAGTCACTCACTGATAATTATCTGTATTTTACATTTTCCCCGTTATGAAGAATAAATACGAGTAGATCGCTCATTGCAGTAAGACTACATAATTTATTTGTTATCGTTGATGTGATATAAAGAGTAAATAATAAACTGGGGTGGTGTTTAGTAGCTACTATCCTCATACTAGGTAAATATTTAAGGTGTTGCGAAGGGTCATAGGAGCACAGTCATTGCTATTATATGTGTAGAGCTTTCTACTAATTTCTTTCATAACTACTATTATGTAACTTACTTTACTTCGTACGATTTAATGATAGTATACTGTGATCATTGAAGACAATATTGTAAAAGAATATTGGCAAATTAACAGGTAGTAGTAAACAGCAAAATCTTATCCAATCGGTACGTTGAACAGGTAAAAGTAAATGATGGAATGTGAATCGAAATTGTTTCATTAATTTTCGAAATTGTCAGCGATGTTTGTCGGTGGGTCCCGGTAAATCCAGGCTCTGGTGTCGGATGTCAATTTGATTGGCGTGTCGATTGAATCTTGTTTGTGAACGTATACGTTCGCGTCGATCATTTAGGACATTACTCACTCGTTTGATATCGCAACAGAATCCATTTAAGAAATCGTAACGTTATTGAATTTTCTTCTCTCTTTTCAGAAAACAATATATTATAAAACACGGAGATAGGATAGCCGTGGGGCTATTTTTAGATCTGCATTATTATTAACTCTTTCTAATAAGTCCATTAGAAAGAGTTAATAACAATAATACAGATCTAAAAATAATCCTTCTTTTACAATATAATATAATATACAGTATAATATATAAGTTCTTATACAGATTCCAGGCTACTAGAAATGTCTTTGAATTAATATGCTTTCGACCATTATTGGACAAGGCCTAATAAAGTAATGTTAGTAATACGTTAGGTTAGTACACATGAACAAAAAATTTACATATTTTAATCTAAACGATCCTGTATATTACTTTGTGTCTGAGAAGTTTCATGATAAACAGTGAAAGTTTTAATAAGGCATTATAAAGTGTGGTGAAATATATCAAATACCTGTGGGAATATAATTCATTCAGAGGTAACTGTGTGCGTTTTTACAACAAAGTTCCAAGCAATATTGTACAATTAAGCCTAAATAAATTTAAAATCATTGTTAAAAGTGGACTTATTAGCAAAGTCGGTTATACGGTTACTAATTATATAAAAGACATAAATGCTTGGACTTAATGTTTGTTAGTTCCACCAGGCATTTCCATAAGTTGACCTTTGTATGACTTGGTAACGATATATATTTTTGTAAATATCGTTGCTTCTGTAAAAGTTATGGAGTTTCTTGCGCACGTTCTTCTTTATAACTAAAAGAAGTCCGAATGGGTAGTAGGGAAAAAAAAATATTCAAAAGAGCATATCTCATTGCCTATTGAAATAAATATTTTGACTTTCACTTTGATATAATTTCAGTAAACTAAAGCTATATAATATTAAACTATATACTACTACTATATTAAAATTAATGTATATTGATGAATGTTAAAGTAAACATTATATCAACTTTTTAATCAAGAATTTATTTCGATAATATTTTACAAGACAAATCTGACAGACATAAAAAACAATAGAAATTAGAATAAAAAATGTCATAGACATAAACCGCTATTTTTCTTACCTCACCATGCTGTGCTCCGCCCCGAGCGACAAACTAATAAGCTTAGGGTTATTTTTGATGGGAGTGTTAAAACAAAAAATGGTGAGAGCTTAAATGATTTTACGTGTAACGGTCCTGTAGTCCAACGATTACTATTTGACATTTTGTTATTGTTTCGAACATATAAAATTATAATTCAATGTGATATACGTCATATGTATAGGATGATCAAAGTACATCCAGATCATAGGTGCCTTCAAAATATCCTGTGGCGCGAGGATGGAGTTATCAACATTCTCCAACTACAAACAGTTACCTATGGCCTCAAAAGTTCTGCTTATTTAGCTACAAGGTGTCTCATCGAGTTAGCGAATATTTATAAGGATCAGTATCCATTAGCTAGCGCAGCTATAAAAAAACCATTCATACGTCGACGATATCCAATCAGTAACTCGATAGAGGGCGCTATTAAGCTAAAAAATGCTCATAAACATTTCTAAGCATGCTAACTTTAAACTTCACAAGTGGATATCTAATTGTACCGAATTGCTTAAAGATATACCACAGGAAAGTTTAGGCATGAGCTGTAAAAATTTAGACCAAAAATCATCGATTTTTTAAATTTTAGGTTTGTCTTATGATGAAGGAAGTGCCCTTACATCTATTCCTCAGCCAAACATCACTAATGTACCTACAAATAGATTAGGGTTTTGGAGGTGTTGTGAGCAGGTAAGGCAACATTTCTGGAAGTCATGGTGTAAGGATTATTTAACAAGTCTCAATCAACGCACAAAATGGCAAAAAGCAATACCCAATCTTAAGGAGAGTACCATTGTGCTGTTGCTAAATCCTAATACCCCACCTCTTCAATGGCCGTTACGGAAGATCACAAAAGCTTTTTGTGATAATGACAACCACGTTAGAGTTGTGGAAATTAAGACTGCAGATGGTAAACTCCATACAAGGGCAGTTTCTAAAGTGGTAGTTTTACCTGTGGATTAAACATAACATAACATCCGTATATTAATAATAATTATATAAAATTCAATTTTAGTTAATTATATTGTCTAGTTGTAATGTTTAGTTCATTTTATTGTGTGTAATATTTGGTTTAAATTGATGAATATCTATTTGTTTAGTGGCTATGACATAATTATTTTTTATTCTAATTTCTATTGTTTTTTATGTCTGTCAGATTTGTCTTGTAAAATATTATCGAAATAAATTCTTGATTAAAAAGTTGATATAATGTTTACTTTAACAATGAACTTCGATTTTACAATGTCCGCGTTTTCATTGCTACTTTGTAACATTTGGTCCTAGAATTATATTTCTTTATTCAGTTACTTCTAAACCAATTTTAATGATTTTGTCTTTTGCCTTTCATACGATTTTAAAATTAATGGTCACAAAATTCAGCTTAAGTCAACTTAAGCTGCATATAATAAATTAATGATCTAGTCTTGGTAATAATTTCATATGTATAACAAGTTAATCTCCCACTACATTCACTTTACAATACAGGGTTACTTTTATATGATATTATTCAACCGACAGACGCTCATTGCTGAACCTCGCCAAGGATCTCCACACCGATCTATACTGCTCTAATAGCGTCGTCGTGCTATTTTCACTTCGTAGCAGGCTGCAGAATATGACAGCATATCTGCAGAAATGCTGTGTGGCAACTTTGCTTTGCTTACCATTTATTCAACCTTTGTCAAGCCAAGTACCTACCACAGCATTTGTTTTTAAGTTTTAAAGGAGAACCTTCAATAATTACTTTAATCATTACTCTTTTAATTAGAAAATTAAAAGAGTAATGATTAAAACTGAAAAGGATAGTTGGAATGTACAAACGATTTTAGGAATTTCCATTCCTAAAATCTGCTTGTATGAACTTATGGGGGTGTATGAACCAGCTCTTTCTTTCGTGGAAGTGTAATACTCGTAATGTCACAACGCTGATAGCGTCTCGATCGCTGTCGCAGACACACCTCTACACCCTTAGCCGTTCACACCAATGTTGCTCTCTTCGCACCAATATTGGTCTACTTTTTTAGGGGGCCCATTTAGTGACCGGCGAGTCACCACCTGCCATATATAAATCAATTAGGAGGCTTTGAGAAGGCAGATGACCGGAATCTCTTCCATAGCCTGGTTCACATTAGCACCATAATCGAAATGCAATAGTCCACAAACGTTTTGACCAGTAATGACAATAGTTTCTGTACATCTATACATTACATACATCTATACATACAATTGTAATGGCCAACCAAAAAAATGAACAGCGATGTAGGGAAATATTTTAGATAATGTAAACGGAAGTCTTTATGAAGATGTATAACAAGAGCATGCCTTGACATAAATAGTAAAAAGAAACAATAGAATATACTTTTAATACCAACATTTTTTAAAACAATTTTACAAAAGGACATCCTAAAATCATTGTTGCGAAGGGGCTCAAAGGCTCACAATATTATCTCACACTCCGCAAATATAAATGAATACAGTCCACAAAGAGAATACACGAGGCTAAGAGCAACAGCAGCAATTCGCGACATAAAACATTTACGGGCTGGTAGAGTTTAATTGGTGTTAAATTAAGTCATAAAATTTATCGCGGCAGAGATTGTTTGCAAGAGTACAAGCTATCGGAATTAATTCTAAGACTATGTTTATTGCCAGAACAACCTTTGGGTTGTTCTGTGTAATAATGTTATACTTACTTTAGTTGACGAACAACTTTGACAATTTTCATTTAAGAGCAATGGTAGGAATATTGTGATGTTCCGTAAGTTAGAGTAGTAAGTGGGTAAAAGTTCCCTAAAATTGTAAAAATTATTTTAGAATATTTCATTCATTAAAATTGAATGCGGATATGTGGGTCCTGGATTGGTTGAAATTTAATTTATAAAAATATACAAAAAAATAATTAAAAAATAAGCAAATCTTGACGTTATTGACATAACTGCAGCTTGACTTCACATTGAACTAATTTACAACCCGGTACATTTATCAAATGAAAAGGATTTTAATTTACTTAAATTACTTGAACGTTTAATTAGACATCTTCGGAATTGCTTGTACGAGTAATATTGCGTTGATCTAGCAATGAAATGACTCCCAAGACAGCATTTTCGCTTATTTACCAAAGTGAATGCGCTAACTAAACGTTGAAAGAGACCATTGTTTTAAAACGGCAAAGTTTTGAACAAATTAATATGCAATTCAGAATACTTTTTTAATCAAAACAATTTTTTTGTAAAATCAATAGTATTTATTTCATATCAAAATTTTATAAGATCATGATGACAGATGTTCAAATGTATATAAAACAATTAAATTAATATGCGTTTTAGGTTTTTATTCATGCTCCGCATTGCAAACAATGGTTTGTTTTACACAGTCTGTATACAAACGGGGGAATTGATTTTGATTATATACACCTTCTACTATGACTAAGCGCCTGTTTTACGGAGGGTTGATACACTAGACTACTCTAGACGTCCTAATTAAGCCAGGAAGTTTCCTAACTTCTAAAAATCACCGACGACGACGACGTTCTGAAGTGTGTCTGTTGAGCCCAAGTACTTCGCCCGGTCTGATGCCAATTCTCTGCATTCCATTGAAATCTGAGTTGCTGTCTCTTCCGCTTCCAGGTATACTTTATACGGGGCCAGCCATGATACATATCTTAAATTGTCCTGTTAATATTACTGTGGCCGTTACTGTAACGATTTACAATCTTTAAGAGTTTTTGAAACCGTAAATTTTAAATGTAAAAACACAACTATTTATAAGCTTAACTTTGAAAAACTGAAAATATGAAAACGAGTTCAACAATTCTAAACAAGCAGTTTAAGTAATTAATAAATTATTTGCTTATATAGATTTCTTAGCTTAGCTAGTTCAAGCTGTGTCAGACCTTATGTTAAATATCCGTATTTTGAACTGGATTTTATCCTTTCTTCTCAGGCTTTATTAACCTTTGCAAATTAATTTTCGTACAAAGCACTAATGAAAATTTCTTTGATATTCCTATATCTATGTGATTTTCTGTATATATTATCTAATACGAAAAAAATCCTGTAAAATATATCAGCCAATAAATAGTTCGAATATTTCTTACTTATCCATTTGATTGTCTGCTACTTCTTATTTTAGTTGTGCGGCCTTATGAATATGAAAAATTAAATAACTCATCAAGGGTATACGTAAATATCACAACGTATAAATGTTAAGGCCCTAGCTGACAACATATAACAACGATTTCCGATGATGCCTTTAGCGAAGATTACTGAGACATGCGACGTGAGGCCTACCTTCTAATAATTGTAATCGAAATTTCGGTTTCGAGATTTTCTTAGAGCACTCGCTGGGGGTGTAGTTGTCCGTTATATGGAAAAAGTATGTGGTGATTAAAGTAAAATACATATAATGGGCAAGGCATTAAATTTAAGAACTAGATTCACAGAATAACCTCGCGAGGATTACTTTTCTCTGCCCCACAAACAGTGTCAGCCTTCCAGCGTTTTGACAAGAAGTTCATTCACCTTCTTTTAATAATTTAGTACACGCTCCTATTGTTTAAACGGCCCAAGTTGAAAGCATTAGCGTTAAGTTGAATTCGTTGGTAATTATTTAAGCGCCTAAATCTTAAATAAATAAATTTCTACTTATTTATTTAACAATCTATGCACACAACATTAAACTTATACTAAAAGCCACCTTCCCAAAGCACACTATTTCGCGATTTATCCTTCATCGTCACTTTAACCATTTCTCTCAATGCTCTTTCTCAATCCTGATTTTATCCTTCTTTTAACACATGGTGTGTTAAAAGAAGGACTCAGAGTTCACTTCAGTAAAGGAAGAATTTACTCACATATATAAACGTAGCAACCAGCATGCCTCCATGCTGATATTAAAGTTTTCATTTTAATAACAATAAGGAGGATTAGGTGGGTTTAGGTACAATTACAAAAAAATACTATAGGTAAAACTCATTCTTGTTAAATTATATAAATATATCATATATATTATTTATGTTTTAATATATATTTAGGTAAAATACACTATGCAAATGACATTATTGCCTAAATAAATACCTGTCCAAAGAGACCTTAAATACCGAAATACAATTAAATTAAAAAATATATTTGAAGTTATTTATATAGATAAATGTAAGAAAGAAATAAGAATACTTGAACAAAGGCTATTCATTTTTAGTTGACACGTAATATTTACAACCATTAATTTTTATGCATTCAATAATTAAATAACCATATATGTTTGGATTTATGTATATATGACTGTATAGTTAGGATATAGTACACACAATGTCAAATCCGTTCAGTTGACCTGTCACTGATCCGGGTCTTCGAGAAGAAATACCTAACAGAAATATGCGGTGTATTTTGCTAAATTTATTTTCAATTAATGTTTCGATTGACATATAGAATAATTATCAATGTCCAAGAATAAATCTTCACTAAATTATATTTGTTAATCAATAATAATAAATAATAATAAGTATGAATTTGATTTGAGTCCAATTACAGAAAATATTGTATTTAATTAGTTATAAGTAAATCTGGCAAATAAATATTGCTTCGAGTATTGTATTAAATAGGAAGTGGATTTTCTCATAATCACATGAATGATTATAGAATAAGCAACGCTTGTCAATTGCGCACTATTTTGGTAATTGTGAGCCCACGGGACGCTATCGATTTTATGTACAGAGTTCACGATGTTGGTTCCAAATATTGTGATACGTTAAATACATATATTGTTCATATTTATTTAATAACTGTTCGCCTATCCAATACTATATAAGATATCCTCGTTTGATCGAACTATTCCATCACCACATTGCATGTAAATTAGTTAAGTCGTTTTATTGTAAAAACATATAAGGCAGACAGAGGCTATTTTATTAATTCAAATTAGGTTCAACGTCTAGACAAAAAAAAATTGGATGGTTCTTATTAAGAATAGACAGAATGCTACATGCAAATACGGCATTATTATTTATATATCACACTTTTCAGTACACCTGGTTGATGCAATTGGAGACCAAAATGCAGGTGCTCATCACGATAACGCATCACGCCATTTCGGATAGACTAAATACACAATAGCGACATAAACATGTCTCAAGGAAGCTATTACGCACCGTACCTGATGATGGCCACCGCCCCAGATTTCTTGTTGTCAGCTGATGTGCACCGGATGGAGACTCTGTACCAGACTTAAGCATTACTTGCAAAACAGAAATATTCGCTAGGTTGTGTTCTGGTTTCCCGGGACACATGGCGGTCGAATCACGAGAGCGCACCCCGCCTTTAGTGGGTAGGCCGGTCCTCTTGACCGGAGAGCCCCACACACGGCCGCGTCTTGCCAGCGCGGTGTCATGGTGCACATGGTCGCATTTCTCCCCCTCAAAAAAAAAAGGTTGTGTTCTGGTTTGATAGACTAGAGTTAAGATAGCCAGCACCTCAGACCTCTGTTTTTAACCTTTATCGTCACTTATCATTCGATAAGATGAAAGACAGCTTTCCTGTCGTATATAAAAATAAGAAAAACGAATATTAGAGAAATCGACACCAAGCAGTTATTTCGTAAACTTATGCTCATATTAATATAATTATATACGAGTACATCTTCACATTTTTTGTATTGATCAAACTTAATCAAAATACAAAATAAAATATAAAACAGATTTCACTTATAACTTAGCAGAGATTATACTCATTTAAGTTATCGTCGTATCACATTTCCCAAGCAATGACTGTTATCTATTGTGTAAAAGTATTACCAGGTTCACAGACATATCTACCAAAATCTTGCTATCAAATATTTAAAAAATCAATCTTTAACGTCAATCTCACCAGCTCGCCTCACAATGTACGGTATCAAGCATCGATCATGCCGAAATCTCGTTTACAATCAATCTCAATTTCGAATGCATCTCATCTAATATTACCGGGCCGTGTACGGGGAGCACGCTATTTGATTTGATTTGCTATCTCTGTATGAACGCGTAGAGTATAAAATTTATTCGCAGGTCCTTACAGTATAGTGCTGATCCACACACGATTTTTCATAAAAAAAATATTCAATTGAAAGTAAAAAATAAAAAATAATAAAAGCATTTATTACTAATTAAATCTCTAAAACATTTTTTTATCTGGACACTCGTTAACATCTAATGTTTTTGGTTTGATTCTGTAATTTGGAGAGAAATTATAATATACAACACTTGTATTATTAATTGAGAAATGGATAAATAGCAGTCCCTGTAAAGCCCTGTTTCAAATTAGTAAATAAATCAAAATAATATTTTCTAATTAATAAGCAAATTAGTCAACGGTATTCTCATACTTTCAATTGGCATTTTCACAACATGTAAAACAGTTCATCTTTAAGTCTAATATCCCCAGAAACTGTTTAGAAGAATAGTCGTGATTAATAATATAATAGGCAGACAATATTTCAACTCTTTAGTCACAGTCAATAAAAATCTGTCCATAAATAGACCTTACAAAATGTAGTATTAGTAAATAAGGTTGCAAGATTTAATTGGGATGCCTGACCTACTTGTCGCCATTTTGATATTTTTTAAATAGTAGCTACTTCACATACCTATTATAATAGCGATAGCTGGCATAAATATGAAGCTAAATTATAGATTAGTAAATTCTAAAATGTCAAGTTTCCTAGTTAGGAGTATAAATTTATTACTAAAATAAAACGTATATTTCTTTATTTTAAGGCTAAGGAAGTCCAGAAAAACTGCCAAGCCCATTCATTAATCAGTAACTTGAGGAAGGGCACGTCTGATAACACATATTTGTACTAACATTAACGTTAATTAAAAAAACTACACTTTAAATAAACTTTAATTAATTAAGATTATTGTACATACATATTTATGAAAATGTCCTTTAAATGGTTAAAAATCAATAATTCATATAATTTTAAAACATGGGCTAGTTTAAACAATAAACATTAATCAGAGATATAATTAGAGCTTATTGTCGACTGACTGCTGAAAAACTTTTTGCACCATATTTTCTATAAATGCTAAATCTAGATGAAAAATACTTATACAAAATGATCAAAATGTTATGCCTAGAGTTCGAAAAATAATTCGCTCCGATACGAGATTACACGCGGTAAAAAAAACATGTTGGAGTTTCTATGATTATAAATATAAATAAAGCCTCCTAGGAAACCTCCTTTTTTCAACTTAAGATCCGTATTCCATTTAATATTACATCTTCACATAACAAAGACTGAGTAGGATTATATTCCATATGTATCAATCTGCCACCTTATTTCTATGAAAATGACTTCGGTAGTAATACATTTTGCTGGTAAAAAAATAAAAATTGCCAAAGGTATATCTTTGCAAGCTCGCGGAAAAATTGATTTGGTTATCTGCTAGACGAAATTATTAGGGCGTAATAAAATTGTTTCTATTCAGACAGATAATATGGATAAACCTATTGAAAAACTAAACTTAAACTTACGTAATGCTAACTATAAATAATGCTATATATTGCACATATATATGTAATCAGCATCTACCGCTTGCATGCACTTGTTTAATTTATATACGCAACGGATTTCCATTCGATTTTGGTGGAGTCACTGGCGTGAGGCTTTTGACGCCACAGAAAATTCTAATATTATAAAATACGAAGAACACAGTATCTTAAGTTTTATTTCTCGTGCTTCTTAAAATTTCACTTATATTCATACACTTCTGGCGGTGTCTCTAGACATCATCAACGTCTTCGGCAGCCTCTCTTGGGAAGCCATCAGGGGGGCATTCGAACACCACAAGTTGCCCCCCTACATGCGGGCTGTGGTCGGGTACTATTTGCGTGATGGGACGTTCGGAGTCAGGGGAAGGAACGAGACGGAAACGGAGAGAGGACTCGAGTGCGGCGTTCAGCAGGGGTCGTTTTTGGGACCCCTCTTATGGAACCTCGCATTCGATAAGGTCCTTCGCCCAGCCTTCCTTGCGGTGTCGTCTGTTACGCCGACGACACTTTAGGCTGGAGGTGGCGTGTGTCATGAGGGTGATATATGCAATTCAATGCATTTTCCTTAGCAGAACAAAAAAAAAGGTCTTACAAGGAGGTTTAAACCAAACACTGAATACTAACCTATTTTACCCCTATCTTAATGTTCTGGTGTAATAGTGTAATTTTCAACGAAAGAAATTTTATGCTATTGTAATATAAACAAACTGTATCCATCCATCCACTCATTCTCCATCCAATCCAATCCATCACTCTTAAATTGACTATGAAACCTAGTAATGTAAAAAATACTATATAACAATTTATATAGTATTTTTCTTATTTTTCGACGTCTGCTCACGGCTTTGTATTCTTGACAAGACTTCGTGTTTCCTTTTTATTCTTAAAGTCTTGCTTTTATATTTTACATAATAATAAGTTTCCTGAGATATTTCAAAACTTTGGTCTGTTATATAAGAATGCGATCTCAGATTCACAGATAAGCTACCTGAAGTTTGTAGCAAATACGTGGATTATCAGCGGCAGCGGAGATACGGCGTGAATCATATTATCTTAAAATATGTATTAGATTTTTTTTATTGTTTGATGATTTGAGTTTACATATTAGTACAGAAAATTTGCTGTTTACTTGAGTTCCTGCCTAAAAGTATGTTTAATAAAACTGAAGGTTGTACGTTACTAACTATTTTAATGTTAAATACGTACGCAGACGTATGTGTTAATCCTTGCGTTACATACATTTTGATTTGATATTTCACCACTTATTATAGTCTAGTGTAATGCTATTATGGTTAGGGGATGGTTTCTGGAAATGTTTTATCTAATGAGTATATAAACTGTGTAGATGTTTCTTCATGAGATGTAGGTAGAAATTGTTATTTGTTCCCGGAAGTCGCTTGGCGTTCCCGGGGGCTACATACCTGAGGAAGGCCATCCTTGAGGTTTTTAGGGGAGGAGAGCCCCACATAACCGCCGGCTCGCCACAGCCGGGGTGTGCAATTTAATGCATTTTCCTCAGGGGAACAAAAAAAAGGTAGAAATTGCTATGATGCTAAGTTGAGGACAGGGAATTCTACTCTATTAATATAATTGTCATATTATAGTTGTCACATCATGGGAAAATCGTGTACGATTTTATACGATATGTATATAAGTCAACATATACAACAGGCTTAACAGTTTATTTACAGAATTGAAATACAGAATTTGAAAAACTTGTCGTTAATGCTATTCAGTGTCACAAAAATGTCTGACTCGCACTTACTGGGATTTTTTGCACGCTAATTATATGTAATATTATCGTTTCACCAACTTAAATATTCCCGATTTGCCGACAAAATAATATTTAAGGAGCGATTAAGTAATATATATGATGATGACTATAGATGCTAGACTATGGTGAAAACCTTAAATGAGTTAAATGATGTCAAAATGAAATCAAAATCTTTAATGTAGACATAATGGCGCTCACCAGATTGCTATATTATTGTATGTATATTCCGCAAACAGTGCTGTCGATAATTTGTATCGAAAAATAACCCTGATACAATACATACAATAGATACTTTCCGCAACAACATGTATAAAACTGTTATCTCCCCTATTGACGTCCGAAATCACGTGAAGCAGTATTACTACCGTTATTTAGCTACGGTCGATTGTTCTATATAGTGCATGTACAGCGATGGTCAAGAATAAAAATAACACCATCCGCTGGCTGGCACAGTTTAGGCAGTACATTTATTGCATCAGTGATGCGGTGTAGCCAGGCCTAAGCCCGATATTGTGGAATAAACTGTGTTGACGCGGTGAATTTACGACACGCCGTTAAACACACGTAGCTCAAGTCGTAGCGAAGCTGGCTGGATATTTGGCGAGATTCTGGCATTATTTTTATTATGCTCATATAGCAGGTACTTGAATAAATCCATATAAGCCTTTCTGTAGATTCTGTAGATTCTGTAGAGTTTTGGATTAGATGACTAAATGTTAGTTTATAATTTAGGATTAGGATATAATTTAGGATCGTGCCCCTCTTTGGGGACGAATAGAGTTATGATGATTGTACGAAGACTGTCTTATGGTGTTTTTAGACAAGCTCCATATTACACTAAATACTGCACGAGGCGTAAGTAGGTGTTAGTATATGTCACTGTTGTACTTTGTAAAGGGTATATAGTAAAGTAGTGTAAAGTGTAATAAAATAGTCTGAAAATTCTGTAGTCGTGGTTGCATAATATGGTATAATAACAAGGCATATAATCATATGTAATTATAAATGAAAGAAACCTCATAAGATGAAAACACAACAGTACTGTTCAATATGACCATAATATTTTATTAATATATCATGAGTTTTTATTAGACGCAGTCTGTAGTCACTGTCTAAATTTTCTTTAGTTTACAAAAAAACTTAAACAGCAACATAGAGGTATACTGGTTCATACGTCCCTAAATGAAAGGTTTCAGAGGCATGACTGGAGTGACATTGACAATGAAATTGCATAATAGTGTGATAGGGGATATGTGCGCTGTGTAAATAAATATTGCACCAAAAATCAAAAAGGGAAAACTTAGAAGAGTTGGTTGGTAAAAAAATGGACGAAAGACGACTGAGGAAAGCAATTTATAAGGCAAATATGAAAGGGTCAGTTGGTAGGGGACGAGCTAGGCAAACATTATTGGACTAAACAAGTAATATCTTGAAGAAGACCAGATCAAGGGTAAGTTAAGGAATCTAGTTAAGTAAGTACTCCTATAGGAAAGAGGCATGAATATTTGTATTTGTGTATGTAAAATTAATCTATATACTTGTAGACTTTTCCTAATTAATCATGAGCTATCTTTTGTGTCAGATAATGGGCGAGGGCAACTCAATTCCTAACTGTAGTAGTTAATAAAACTTTCCAAATTCCAAGTTCGGTAAACTTCATAAGTGACTAGTGCCTAGAAGGGTGAAATTCTACTTTAGGAGGCGCAATATCGGGCGATGACTCAGTAATGATATTATAGACTTATATTTATGACTTGCATGACATTACAAGAATAAAAACTATAAAGTCTAACAAAAATATAAAATGTTGTTATATTTTAAAACATACTGTTTGATAAAGAGACTATTGTTCCACTATTGTTAAATAGTTAGATATTATCAATGTTATTTATAGCGAGCCTTGAGGTATTCTTCTAATAATTTTGATAAATCGTAAATTAATAAAATGGAACAATAAAAATTTTGCTTTTGAACGGGGTGAAAATTGAAGTTCCAAAGGCAAGGTTAGTTTATTACCTATTTACAATATTAGTTTATGTATCTATAAAACATTAAAGGGTAATTGCTATTATTAAAATGAATTTATTTATTATATATGGAAATATTTCATCAACTTATTGCCCAGTCAGCTTATATATTAGAGGATAAGTCAACAAAAACTACTTTCAATGTTTTAAAAATTAAGGAGTGAAAAAGTGTTGTTAATAAATAAGTTTTAATAGTTTGCGTCTAATGAATAAATTATTACTATAACCATGTTTAAAATTTGATCTTTAACAGTAGACAAGAGTTTAACTTTAGTACCACCATAATAGTCTCATAACGTAAATACCTAAATATGAGTATATTTTTATTAATCCTTTAACCTGTTATATTGTGATTGCAAAAGAAAAATAACGAAGGTGTTATATATTCCATCAAATTCTCACACGATTTTGTTTATAGAAAACAAAATTAAATCTGTTATAAAAACGCAAAGTTTTTTTAACTTTAATTTCTTTTTAATTTAATATATACGCACCTTCTATCTTAACACAATACGCTATCTGTCCCTCTAAACCACAGATAATAAAAAACTCTAATTTTAAGAATTAAACTATTTGGTGATATACGCTCAGTTGTGTTCCTTATTTTATAATTACATAAGATCTCTTTCATCATGAATTAAGAAAATACTTGAAAGTACTGAAATCTCGTTTTTCACACTGGTATTTAATGTATTTGGTAGCCATGGTACTGATTTTTGCAAGTTGATTAGGCATTAGTTCAAAGTTGTTTGCAATCGCAATGTGTTTCACCCCTCCCCATCTCGTTTCGATGACGGTTGCGATTTACACATGCATGACAATTTCAGGTTAATTGGACACCGAGAAGTGGATCAAATTTAATTTTTAAGATTTAATTACAGACAAAACAATCTTGTAAAAAATGTACAAAAGCAGGATATAAGAAACATGCGTTTTATTCATATAAAATAAATCCCGCCATATATGTACATATATCATAACTAATAAAATACTTCAAACTAGTGAAATACATGCAAAGTACTTACACTTTTGTATTTTTCTAATTTCTATTAAGAATAATGTTGGTTGTATTATAAAAATGTTTTATCTGGATAGAAGTCGTGGTAAAATATGAACAAAGAATCATTACCTTATCGTTCGTGTTTATAATAGTCTGTAAAATCTATAGTATTCATTTTATTATTCCGTATATGTTTTATAATGACATGGGGTTTTCCTGAACTCTCTCACCTCTTCCCGCTAATACTGTCGACTATGCACAAGGGTACTCGAGCAGAAAACCAAGGTTGAGTTTTTTCTGTAATACGGATCTTCTGTACAAGTACTTACAAGTGATTACAGTAAAAGGTGCATCACAAGCTTTCCATTAATGTTGATGCCTAGTTCTCACTAGTTTATGAGATAATGTAGCCCCGCGCAATTTTTGCTCTGATATAGTGTATATTGACAGATTTTCTCACTCAACTCAGCAAATCGATTTTATATTACCACCTTGTGAAATGCTAACATAATTACTGATTATTATGACTTATAAGTCATTGAGTGTACTCAATCATATAGAAAGTACAGCAGAAAATCATATCTCGTATGTATTTACTGGAAATCCCGATGTGTCGACATGCGACAAGCAAACAGCGGTCGGCTGTTTCCTTGTGTCGGATTCGTCCTTGTTTGATCACGACGCCAATTTCCCATCGATCAATATAAAACCTAATAAAAGTAATATAATAAAATATGAAGCTGTAAGGACTTTGTTTTATTGTGTTTGAATTTGTTTTGTTAACAAAAAGATCAACGAAAGCTGCAAGCGGTTATTTTTGAAGAAAAAAACATTAGCCCACCATTGATAACTATTTAAACAACAGGTATTTAAAGTACGGGCTGCCTCGTTTCCAATTTTCTCTCTAGCAATATTAAATTCTATAGAATACAATTCAAATTAATTGGTGTCATGTAACGTTGTGTCGATTGACAAATAAAGATAATGTACAACGTATATTCATTTAACCATAATATGGTAACTTCTGTCCGCTTTATGTATTATTAAGTAATGTACAATAAGAGTAGGTATGCAGTACATCCAAGACGAAATTCTTAGTAAATAAATGTTCTAAAATTGATAACGATATTTTTATTGATGGTTACGTCAGTTTACGAGCTTTCCACCTTAAAAAGTAAGGCGCGTGACTGATTTTGGTCGCGAATCGATGTCATATAATAACAAATAGAGGTCCGTATATTAATGAACGCTTATTTTCAATCTACATCCCGTTTGGTTTGAACTACGTAGTGATTATTCAGTGATAGGGCCACAGCGAAATTTAGAACTAACAAAGTATCAATCAACCGATTGTTTGCTCATTTAGTTAATTAGCAAAGTGAAAGTGTGTAAAAATCGTGCTATTGGCATCATTTATTTCAAAGCTATATAATAAGAAAGATCCGCATGAGGGTGAGAACTAGCAATAGAATCTGCAACTATTGCAATGGTATTTCGATTTCGGAACAGGAATCATACATAGGTTTAAAATACGAACAAACGATAGGATTTAAATTAGTGTTACCCAAATTCAATCTTGGTCTTGCAGTCTTGGTCTTGTTCTTGCATTTTTGCAAGACCAAGACCGCGTATTTTTAGCAAGACCAAGACCAAGACTGACCGTGCAAGACTTGAGCAAGAACAAGACTAATCCGGCAAGACTTCGGTGTATAGGTACTCTTAGGAATTCAATGAGACGCAAAAACTGTATCAAAGAATATGAAAAACTAGTCCTATGCGTATCACGACCAATACCATAAACATACATAACGAATAAAAAAATATCCATTAAAGTCAAACAGAGTACATGCATAGTTTTGTTTTAACCATCGGCACTTTGATTATGCGGCATCAAAGGGTTTATACTGACTTCTCAAATAAATTTGCCACTTTTCGGATGATACACGCGCCGGCGGCTTCTTTTGAAATCACATACAACAATGGTTGCCACCGAAATCACAACATTTGACACTATTTGATTGCCGCCATAGGTATACTCATGTAAAATTATAATTTCGTGACGTGCCGTTCCATTCACACTATATAATACTATTTAATATATGAGCGAGCGAGACGATACGACACGAAGTTCGATTTTCGAATTTTAAGAGTACAGGTGTTCCAAATGTTAAATAAGTTTCAGAGTGCTTAGAATGGAAACGAATACATTATATTGATCACGGAAGTAGTATTATGATTAGATAATGGTAAGGATAGGTAGTAGATTTCATAATAATTTATTCTTGTAAGTATATATTATATGGGCTTAAACTAATTACTTAGGTACTATTATTGTACATTTAGTCTCAAAATATTTCTTAAATTTCTTGATTAATTAATTTGATTGGTCTTTACTATGGCTATGTTAATTCAAGCTCACAATGTTCCAATTCTAATACGGTTTTCTAGGATATAAAGTAAACTTTAATAACTAGCAATAGTCTAATAGGTAATTGCAAGACTTGCAAGACTCTTGCTGCAAGACTAAGACCAAGACTTGGAGCGCAAAACCAAGACCAAGACTTGGAGCGCAAGACCAAGACCAAGACTTGCTAAGTCTCGTCTTGTTCTTGTACTTAGGCTACAATAATTTAAATGAACAACATACACATAGCTTTATAAGGTATAGGAACACAATTTGGAACGCAGGATGAATAAAACTATTTATTAAAAAAATAATCTGTGGAAAGTCCATGAAAATGCTGCAATATCACATAGTGTACGTACTGTTACATAATATCCGAGAGTATAGAGTGTATAGGATTCCGTGGATTCATCGTGTGGGTCAATACTATTGCAAAGTGGGGAGCCAGAAGCAGCATCTGGAATTTGTAACTCAGGTGTTGTATTAACCACACCATCCCCGACGTATCTCTAGCTAACCATACCGAGTCAGAGTCGATACAGAGTCGTCAATTTGGAAAATGACTTCAATATATATAAATTAAATTAAATATATAAATATATGAAAACTATGGGCAACCGGATATCTGTTAACATGATATGTAAAGAAATTTAGATGGTATTCCCTTCGAGATCGAGATCATATCCGCGTACAAACCGTTGATTTGTTAAGGTATTTCTTGGTTTTTATTGCGCACTTTATGCGGATGTTCTTGCCAACTCGACCAACAATGATTATGTGTCCGTGAAAAAGTCACCCTCTCCTAAACCCTATTTGAGCTTGAATAAATTCGTTTCTTAGGAAAGGCCAGTTCATTTATTTTAGATTAGAATTTAGAAATGCTAATAGAATTAGCAAATGCTAATCATCGTAAATCCAGGCTTATGTATAGCAAGTACATCTACCTTGTCAGTGAAGTATTGAATCCAACGATGGTGTGCGTCATTTATCTTTCTTCTAAAAAATCTAAAAGGTATTGTTTGTAATGTCGTGAAAATATTTTACCGGCCTATAAGAACTTGTGGACTGTATGAATAATATTAAGTACTACTCGTACTTATAGACATAAACAATAACACTTATAGTTTTCGTCCAAATTCCATTAGATCAAATACAAAATTATTAAATGTCTTCTAGTAATAAGAAACCTTGCTTGGAATTTCTGGTTATTAATATTGCCAGGTCATTAAGAAAGTCAAAAAAAGACTTTGTAAATTTATTATTGAAACTAAGCCTATATCACTATCTTCTCTCATTATTTTTAATCTTGTGAATTAATTCGTTAATAAATACGTTGAAGGCTATTAGTGAGAGAGAACAACTTTAGAAATTGGATTTTAATGAAATAACTAACTTAAGTTGTCAGTAGTATAAAAATCATGTCCCTGATCTCAAATGAAAAGTTGCACGTTAAGGCGTATACCATAAGTTGGTGTCGAATAAAGCAAACAAAACGCGTTTCCAATGTCTACCCAATAGACTGTTTTAATGTGACTTCCTAAACTTAAATTATCTAACAGTAAGTTGTTATGTTTATTCTAAACAAACAAAAATACCCGGTCCGGATATTTTTTTAGATCTTAAATATTGGTTATTGCTCGTAAAATGCATCATCTTGGTCTGCAGAAATCAAAGTTTTGAGAAGAATGGCTGGAGTAACGATCTTTCCGTTCAGGTGGCAGAACGTCTGCGCAGTGCTCGCGGTAAGGGTGGATAGAGGATAACCTGATAAATTAACTGCCATACTGTCAGCGGATTATTCCACAACCTTCAATGTGAACACAAAAATAGAACATTCATTATTAATGAGTAGATATCCGCTAGAAGAAAACGAGTTTACTCTAAATTAGTAGTTAACCACGATAGGTCAGTGTAGACTTTTTCCTCAGGGGAACAAAACAAAAGGTCAGTGAAAAGAATGAAAAGGGATTAAATAAGAAATGGGCTGTAAAATTATATAATGATTTAATAAATGAAATAATATGATGAGAAATTGGATAAATATTACCTGACGACAATGTTTTCCGTAACTATGTGTAACAAAACTGACAATGACACTAGAATTTTGATGTAAAGGTCAAAAAGCTTAAACCTATATGTTGTACATAAACCAAAAAGGTGCGCAACAGTCAGTGTAGACTTAGGGGAAGAATGTTTCTTTGCAAGTGTCCTAATTACAGGTTGCTCACCATGTTTTTCTTCGCCGTAAGAATAACGACTGTTATGAATAAAAGAATATGTTTAATTGCAATTTCCGCCAGGCATCCTTATATATATATATATCCGAAAAACGATTAAACATTGGGTCCATGATGGTGAGTGCTGAGATCACAGTGCCACCAACGCTCCAGGTACAAAAGATCACCTACACATGCCAATATTGCAAATCACATGCAACAAGGAGTATCCGTATTCTTTTTAAATTTAATGTGCAATTACGCTGTTTGCTACCTCTTTTTGCATTTTCATTATCTTGTTTCTCTCCAATGAGTACGTGATTTTTTGTGTGACCTATGCTATTAGCTGCAGATGTATTTTGCTGCGAGACGTTCTTTCTGTTTGGGAAGGCGAAAACTGTGGTTCTCTTCATGAGAATCTTTTATCTTTGTCTTATAACCGAGCAACCTTGTTGGATTTCTAGCAGACAGATAGTACCACCCTTACGCTTGTTCTTATGACTGAATATAGTTCCAGTGCTCGTGGCCATTCAAGCCACATACAGATCGATGCAATATGATCGCTCCTCTAATAGTTTGGGCGTTCGTGTTCGCTGTATTATGGGAGGTTGTGAGACAACTTGGCACTTACCTGTGCCGGATATCTTGCGTAGTTTGTAAATGTGGTCTTTGAATGCTTGTTTTAACACCTGTAACTTGATAACGTCTGTCCTTTTTCACTCTAACTGTGTATTCAAAATTTTAAATATTCAATGAATTGATTAAATAGTACTTAAATTCAACATAAAGCAACATTTCTGTGAAATTTTGTGATATATCGCCGAAGTAAACTTTGGATTCGACTCAACGAAATTGAAAATGAACAGTTCTATTTTCACCTTTGTCATGGAATTGATTATTGTGTCATCCATTTGTTGGATGGATGTAGATGATTTTATCAATGTTGCAAGATTTGCGTTGCTGATATTGCATGATTCCTTTTATTTCAGTGATTTGTGTAAAATTAAATACAGATTTCAGGGTTGTCATAATATCAACATGCAGGTTATTAAATAAATTGGAGAAGCTCTGTAGTATTTTGAAATTGCTTAATATTTTGAGTATAAAATGTGCGGCAAATATGTTATCTAGCAAATGGTTAGTATGGTTACCATTTTTGTTCCACAGGGTTATCCCAGGTTTTATAACTGATACAACATTGATCAAATTTTATCTAGCAAATAGCAATGTGGGTCCGTGGGGAGTTAGTTTCTTACATTGATGTTTTAATCATAATCTCTTCTTTCAGAGTCCCAACGCCCCGTGGGTCGGTATCGAGCACAAGCAGCTCAACAGGGTCCCGTATCGCTAGGTTACTGACACAAGGTGTCAGGGGCACCCCTGAGGATGCAGGATCGGACACACCAAGGCGACTCAGCTGGGAGAGGTGAGGATCTCATAACACTAGTCTTGTGATCAGTTTAGGATAAGAAAGCTCGTTCTAAAGAACATATAGAGGGAGCTTTAACTGTACAATACCTCTTGAAATGAGGTTTAAGGTCAATTTATAGAATTACGTATATCATATATAGCCTTTGCTTTCTCATTTCATTCTACCAGTTTTAATAACTATAATAAATATTGTACTGTTTCTCAACAACAGCTTGGTGTCATTATCAATAATGAGTATCGATAATACCATTCGCGGGGATACTTTCTTCTAGTAACAGCTTATTTAATAATGAAAGTAAGTATTTGCATCCATCGACGTTTAAAACCTTCCATACTTCCGCAGGTATTTTCAATATAATTTCACCGTGACAATAATACCTGACATATAATCTACAATTTTGATGAGGATGTCAAAAACATTAATATAAGAGACTTGTTAATTAAATAAAAGTAAATAAATTCAAATGTATATGATTGATAATGTATCAGCGAAAAAAAATAATTATATCGTCCATATATATGACATATCTATTATGCTACCATGTTATTCTTGTTGATGGTTGAATATTTTTAGAAGTGTTGAACATCATTCTTAAACAAGCTTTTCAATGTTTGTTTAAGAGCGCAAGCTTTTCACAAGTGAATTCTCATTAAACACATTACAAAGTTATTAAAATAGTGATAATATTTTGCATGCAAATGTTAAATATATTCTTCTCTCTATTGATTTGACTCGTAAACACTAAGCATCACTACCGAACCATCCAGCAAAGCAGTATCAAATAAAAAATTTATGATATAGATCAGATATAACTGATACGATCACATATAGTTAATCTTGTTATTTTCATGTTGTTCTTGTGGTTAATCATATACTAAACTAACTTAATATACATACTACCTACTACCTATTATTAATTCTTCGTATATCCACTATATACAGAAAAAGAATTCCAAAATGGTTAGTCACGTAGAATACACATTAGCTCACGGCCTTTCACGCCACAATTGAACCTTACAACCGCGTCGTATATTTTCATTTGGTTACAGAATTAACTTTGGTCAACACCTACGTTATTTATTAAACAATCGATTGCGAAACATGTCACTGTTTCATTTCCTCGCCTCTCATTCTATATGTTGCAGCGCAGCGTAAAAGAATATCGTAGTTTTTAGCAAATAATTACATTAAACATCATTTGAATTGTTTCGTTTCAAGTCGTTGATTTCTTGTTATAATTATATATAAAATAACAATGATGAACCTGTTCATAGTTATGCTAGACAGTATTTAGCTTTTCAATACTTTCAGGTTCAGCCGATAACAAATGCTTCTATCTGAAGTAAGAGTAATGAAGTAAACTGCGCTGATGTTAAAATTGAGAAATATACGGTTAAATGGCTTTTTTCAATATAATTTAAAAAAAAAAGATAGCAATTTCGTGGTAGGGCTACTGCTATAATATGAATTTAAAAGCTATGTTTAGATGTTAAAGCGGAAAGGAGCGTATATAAAAATCTTTGATCTTATGAGAAATAAAAACTCGGGCTTCTATATTTGCATTGACAGATCTACTAACCACTAAAACTATTTCGTACGTCGTATTTTTCGACTCGTTTCAAATTTATTTCATCATTCTTACAATTTCGTACAACGATTTGTAATTTTTCTTTTATTACGTATGTACTAATTAATTGGGCATCTACAATTCAGTTAACACAAAGTGTTAAGTGAAATGATGGCTATCGTTTTAGTCGGGTTTCATTCCACTAGCATGTCTCCGGGCTTCGGGTGATATTACACATCTAGCCAGAAATAATTAAGCCGGACTCGCGATATTACAATTTAACCCATTCAAATTACGCCAAAAGCAGTTTGAGCACCTCCCCGACGCAGATGAACGGGCTGAATTTATCACGGCGGTAACAACTTCACTGGCGGATGTCGAGATAAACTAATTAGATACGCCTCTTTCAAAATTTGTAATATTTAATTAATTTTAAATATATTTCGCGTTTAGTAGCTTAAGTCAATAAGAATAGTGTACTTAGAAAACATTTTTATCTTGTAATTTAGTATATATTTGAACGCTAGTATGTACGTTAAAAATAGTTTGTTTACTCATGAAAATTACGATACAAGAAAACGAAAATATTAAGTAATATTGTTTTAAGCGGAATTAAGATAGGAAAAAAAATATTTTTGCTTATAGATCATAAGAAAATCTCCTGCATCTCCAGATCTTAGCGACGATATTATGACTAAATTGGCAATAGTTATCGAATTGTTTGATAATTTTATTTGATTAATACTACGTTTTTCATAAATTTAATATTGTAACTTCGTCGTCTGAGCGATTATGGCATGCTTGTCAATAAATCGACATATATCACAATGACGACATATATACAATTTTTGATTTTACATTTAATTGTTCAGTGGCAACTGTTTATTTACTTCGGCATCCACCGGACATTGCAGACGAAATAGAATTTTCTATAACGTTTCCGGTTCAAATTGTAGCAGCGCAATCCCTAGTGACAGTTTTCCATTACGGTGCCTTTATCTCTACGTGCAGTTTCGCGTGTTTTCACATTTATTTTGCAGCGATAGCAGTTGATTGTAAAAATAGAATTAGACAATCTAAATTGATACTACTCTTTCTGTTATTATTCTCTAGGTATTTTATGTATAATATTATTAGTTGCTTAAAAGTTACTTTACTTTGAATTTCAAATCAGGCTAGACTTAGATAGGGAAATAATACACACATTACAACTAATATTATGAATGATAATTAAGTTAGTACTAGTATAAAAAATACTAGTATAATTAAGTTAATACTAGTATGATATATATATACATAAATTTTATTCAATATTCTCCGAGCGATTTTAGTTTAAAGTTTCAAAATCGTGACATATCTGGTTAACTTTTTGGTTGAGTTAATAGATATTTTTCTGAAATATACCTTAAATTTGTCTTCTAGATTATAATAATGTCTGTGTCTGTAATAAAAATAATTATAAAATAGAAAATAGAAAAATAATCGATATATTTTATATATACTATGCACCTGAAGGTGGAATATGATTTGTAATGTAAAGCTACGCATATGGTAGTTGAAACATATCAAGTAATGCACTACTCCTATAATACCTACTCGTCATCTATAGATTTTCAGCAATATGTACATGTAATAAAATTTGTACGTAGACTACTGGAATGGTGGTGGTACCTGATCGACATCTGCCTGCCTGATCTATCTGATCGATTCCAGTTATAACTTTCCTTTTATATATATAGTTTTAATTTTAAGTTAATGTAGACAGGCTGTACGCTAATAATTTTATGATATATTCCCTTTTTTATATTATGTTGCCGTCTAACGTAAGATGAAGTAATAGGACTGGAAAAAAGAAACTGGTTAGCTACCAGTTTCCTTTTTTCTTTTAGTAACATTATATTTATACCGAAAAATTGGAGTCAACGAAACGACTCACCAAACCTAACGTAATAAAAAACAAAACAAAATCAGCACAAGTAAGGTAAACCTTTTACATAGTTAGCCAGAAATAACAAGTATAGTGGTTCCACGCCATTAGCTACAACGCTCCCTTGGTACGCAACGGGTGCTAACTGCTGCTATTTACTTTAGGCACCTTCCTTTCATCGAGCCGGTAAACCTGAATACAACAAAAGATTCTCAAGAATTCGGGTATACCACTATAACAAAAATATTACGATGACTTTATTCCAATAATTAATTGTTTCCAAATCACTTAAACGACGTTTGTGTTTCGTAAGGATTATTTGTGATTAAATTGTTTTTTTTTTCTATATTAAGGACCTCTTAATCAAAAAATTTAATTTAAATCAACTCAATCTAAATAAAATCAAATAATAAATGGCAAACAATTTTTATATAATTCTGTACTCTTACAGTAGCACCATGTTGAAGGTGGAATCCGAATCAATTAAAATACTTTAAGAGTTGTGGCAGTCTTGACACTTTGTTTTCATAGTTAACTATAACGGCACTTGTATCCAACTTAATTTCAAGATAAGTCAAATTGAACAGAAGCGAAAAAGTCAATTTATACAAGCTGCAGAGATGTTTATTACTTTTCGATATTGACTGCGGTTTTGGACATTTTGTGGGTTATATTCAATTAAGATTATTTTATGTGTTTATTTTTATTTTATATATCTAAAATAAATGTAATATTATTTTTACTATTCGATTTGAGAAACTAAGTATATAGTTTTATAAATGAATTCCTACACATATCTCTGATCAGTAGGTAAATTGGTTATAATTTATTATAAACTAAAAAGTACTGATTTGATAATAATTAATCTGTAACCTACAAATTCGTGCCGCCTGGCAAGAAAGGTAAAATTATTAAAATAAAGGAATACCAGTAATTAAATCCTTAATTAGTATAGCAAGGGTTTATCCTGTTGTCGTCCCTTAGAATACCAATGTGCAATATCTGGTTTACTAAGCGAATTTCAGTTTGAAAACGTGATTTTTATACTAATAAAATGTGGATCACTAATAGGCATTGTCCGTTCATTTTCATAGACTTTTCATTAATTGTCGTTTTCTATTATTGAATGGCAATAAGAGCTATTTAATAAATTTGCGTAAACCACCTATTGAGCCAGTAAATGGTTGGTTAGTGGACAATATATTTAATTATATCGGTGCGGAGAACTTTCTATGTAGTTTACGAATGTATGCGAACTCAAATCATGTTTATTTTAATAATAATTAAATATTCAAAGAACATTTTTATTTAATTTAGGAGGGAAAAACTATATAATCTTTTTTATCTTATAGAGCGTGATATGTGATATATAGTAATTTTGAGGATTATGATGAAAAAATGACAAGTGCTAATTCTCATTTGACATAAGCCCGGTGTCTAATGAATTCTGCAGAAACTGATATAGGTGAATCTGAAGCTGCAAAATCAGGGCTATAAAACGGATGCTTTAACACAACGCAAGGATCAAGGTAGGATCTTGGGAGTTAGGTTGAAGTGTTACCCGAGGTTTGAGATTTGACCATCAGAAACTTTTCTTGTCCGGGGGCCACATTGTGGAGGCGCTCCATCTGAGCAAATATTAGTGCGAAGGAACATTAGAAACATTAGTGTGAATGGCTAAGAAAAGAAGCCATTAGATATTATTGCACCTTGTAAACATTTGCACTTACGACTCCACTTTTATCAATCGGTTAAGGCAAGACAGAGGCGGGTGGGATACGTCCACTGACGCGTATCAGAACCCTCGATTATTCAACTCCCCAATAGGTCGTCACAAGCTGCCCTGAAGAAAACTGCATTGATGGGGCAATTATTTGTCATCATTTCCCATTTGCGGGCAGTGGAGTCGTTATTTATAAATTAAAATTAATTTCTTATATGTAAGTATTTTATAGTACAGATGACAATATGTGCCTGTCCGGATCTATGCTATCTGTATCCGGCTCTTTATACATCCATCAAACGACTCTTTATACATCCATCCTCTGGGCTTGACATGGAAGAATATTTATCAAGAAGACTGACAAATCGGGTTATATATTAGTAAAAATTACGGATATAGGTACTATAGAAACTTGTGTAATACTGTTTAATCACTTATTACTTAAAAAGTATTTGTTTACATGTAATTAAAAAAAATAAAATTCAATGCTTTTTTTGGAAAAGTTTTGTAATAACTATGACATTACTTGTAGTAGGCTCATAGACGTATATTAAAAACGATATAGATACAGAGATCAGTCTCACATACGGAGCAAGAGGCCGAAGGATAATCGATTTCAAAATAAATAAGAATAAGAATCTAATTTATTTATAGTATATTTATCTGAAATATTCAGTTACGATTATGTGCGCAGTACCCAAGTGTAATTCTCAATCTACGATAATCCTCAAAGAGAAATATTATCATCTTTCAATATACTTAATTGTGTTTTGAAGACAGAAAATCTATTTAAATAAAAACATACAAATTATATATTAGTATATGTACAATGTATTTATAACAAATGTACATTTATTAAAATCATTTTTTTTTATTTAAGAAAAATAATACGATTGATACATTTTTTTTAAATGTATCTAGTTAAATTAGAATTTCTATTCTTTTCAGAGACATTACATTGTCCGCTTAGAGTAAAAACAACATTCAAACAGAGACAGCCCTTTTAATTGAAATAAATTGTATAAGTGTAACTTCCATTAAAATTGATAATTCATGTCTTTATTTAATATTATTATCCAAGTTTAGCTCAAACCTTGTATTCTAAGGTTATCGAGGTTTTTAATATCAATAATATTTTATTATATGTGATTAATTATTTTATATATTTTCATATTTATTTTTTTATGTACTATAATATTGGAAATGACAATTGCACAGATGAGATATATCTTCAGAATTTCTTGCCTGGGCTAAACGAGACGACTCTCCCAATTTCCCAACAGGTAGAGTTATATTCTCTTTTTCTCCGATACGTATCGGAGAAAAAGAGAATATAACTCTACCAACACATACAAGGTATTAAATTGGTATTTGTGTTCTTTTATTTTTACATTTATACTGTTTCCTTTTTTTCGTTCTCTTTATTCCTTCAAAAGTTCCTATAAAAACCTATGTTGAATAAAAATTATTTTATTTTTTGTTTAACATTTAGATTTTACAGCTGACCGTAGATAGCAGACAGGGCAGTGTTCGACGTTAAATCTTGTTTTATTGCAAAAATGATTTTCCTACGATGCGCCGCTGGTTTATGTAGCTACGAAAAATGTATTTTCGTAGAAATGACTATTTACGTAACTTTGTTACTATCAAATTTTATTGAAACAAACAGACATATAATTGTCATTGAACCTTAATATAACAGCAATGCTGGTAATCAGTAAGTTTCGATCAAATTTGATAACAACAGCGTTACTTAGTAGGGGGCTGGTCATCCCTGTGGTTTATTCTTTTAGTACTGACGACACCTATTCTTTAGTCTAGATATATGATGTAATGTTATTCGACATCACATCAAATAATAATAATAACTATAATTTGTTAGTCGTACTGAACTCATTTACTCACTGAATAAATCTGTTCGAATAACTGTAGCATGCGTTTGAATATTATGTTCCAAGTACAACTTAAACACAAAGTATTTATTATGTAAATTGGAAGTTAATTATATATTATTAAATAAAACATCAGTATTGAGTTTCATTTTCTTTACTAAGCCATGAAATGAAAAATGTGCAGAAAATAAGCCATGATTCAAATATATTATTATGAGGTAGAACCGGTAGCTTTATGGAAGCAACTAACATACACGCTGCAGGAAGAAATATAAATAAGCTATATATATATATATATATATATTATATATATATATATATATATATATATATATATATATATATATATATATATAATATATATATATATAACCAATTCTATTTAGTTTTATTGTATTTTAATGTTAGCACTAATATTTACATTTTCATTTATTCCACCATTAAAACCACAAATCAACGTACAACAAATTTAAATATTATAGAAGGTCTAGGGGTGAAATTTGTAGCTTAAATTTAAATATTGTTTTTCTTTATTTTGTTGCTATGATACTCTTATTATATTTAAAGTTTGATGTTTTTGGTCGTTTATGTTCTTTAGTTCTCGCAAGCTCTACGCGTAAATCGAGATTAGCGTTTTGCCCCATGTTTTTTGACGAGAATAACTTTTTCATACTAGCGATTAAAACTATTCAATCAACACTGCACGAGAGTGACGATGTCGCTGTTGTCGGTGTAACCCGGTTTCCAGTTTTCCAAACCATTGTATTCTAATATATCACGAGAATATTAGCGAATGGAATTGTTTATTTTCATAAAAGTAATAAAGCTGGAGAATAATAAACCAATCGAAATTACTTGTAGGTTATATTGAGTTGGAGTTGGTAGGAATTAAAACTGATCCGATTTATCATGACAGTCTTACAGCAAAATAACTAGTAATTAGTTAAGTTGTCATACTATACTAATATTGTAAAAAAATCTGCCAGCTCAGCTGTTAAGCAGAACTTCGAGTTAAAGTTGTCTGAGATTTTTTTTTCAATGAATTAATGCCTAATTTTAATTTTGTCTTTAGTATCGAAAAGAAAATTGATACAAAATAGTCGTCCTAATATTCTAATATTCATTCACATTCATCCTATATACAATCATAGAATTAAATCTTCCTTATAACAGAAATTGTTGAAAAAATTCGTAAGTCTCCTTTATATTTGAATCGTGATACAACACTTCACACAAATAATTTCCATTGACAATATCCCAATCACGAAGATTGTTACCAATACGGGCCACTTTAATTTAGGCTATGCCAATCTCGCAAAGAATCTACATACTGTTTCCATCCGACAGCATTCCAATTCATCTTGTAAGGTCCCTTTATATTTGTTGTTTATACGAAATCCTCACATCTCAAACGTATATCAGAGATCTTGAGAAAATAGACGGTGCCATGAGCAAATCTTAAGCCAGATCAAACAGAATTTTTCTGTATCTGTATCTGAGTGAAGGTCAGTGGAGGCTATGGATTTTCCGAGGTCTTCTGTATGTAGTTGTCGGAGTATTGTATTTTGATCCCGGAGGTCTAAAGTCGCAGTTAAGGCCCCGTATGAGACATGGATGACATTATCAATTTATAAAATCGAACGTAAGCTCTCCAGTGACATTATATTAAAATTGTATGTGGAATATGGGAATATATTCTTCCTGTTGTATACGTATCCGTCAGGTATAAAAATTTCCTTAATATACATATATTTTTTAAATATTGGATACCATTATGAAAAAGTGTCATTTTGATCCTGATCATTCTACTTGATCGAAGTGAACATTATTTGAAAATCACAAAAAAAAATTGTATTTCGTTTAAGTTACTGCGCCTTTACGTTTTATTTTAATTATTTAGATTGAATATAAGTAAAATCTAGAACCGCTTTCGAGTACTTTTAACCAATCATAATAGAAGCCTCATCGGTATCATAAAACGCACTGCCCCCTTGTATTTTTAGTCTACCCCTTACTAATCCTTCAACCATCGTACCAATAAAACGTACCCATATGATTAATGATGTCCTTTTGTGATATGGTATGATTTTAGGTACGTTATTTTTATCAGAATTTGTCTGCTGCTATATGCAGCATTATATGGAGTCCATGCTATCATCTTCTTCCTTACAAAGTGTAAATAGATTATATCTAGCATTATTCAGCATGTGCAACTTAACTGTAATACCATCGTTGCCGGTCCACGCTTATTCGCTTTAGCAGTTGCGGTGTTTGCTCGAGATTCCATTTCCATGTCCATAAAGAAGCCTGCGACTTTCGTTTCTGATTGACCTATTCTTCCTAATTTCTCTCCTATATTTGAACTTTAAGGACACCGAGTAATTAATTTTCAAGATGATTCATTGTAACTAGATAACCAAATGCTCTCTTTATAATTATTAGCACTTTTCGAAATTAAAATAACTTTAAGAGCTTCCCGAGAAACAAATCGGTATACTAGAAAAATAAGCACCCGAACAAACTAAGTATTTAATAAAATCAATGGTATATAGTTGTAAATCGCTAGTGTGTCAGAAAAATGGGACGTAATGTCTGTGAGTAAAGAATAAAGATATGATGCAGTAGAATTATGTAAGTTTTGCTCATAAAATATTTGTTGAGTATCATTTTGATCTCAAACCTAACTGACTTGGTTACTATTAGGTAAGAAGAAGACCAAAAGTATTTATAGTATTACAAAAAATATTTCCTTTTAACATTAGAAATAACTTTCGACAGATTACCAATGATCGATCAGCGACATGAGATAGATCTCTCCAGAGAAGACAAATCAAACTAATAGAAAACTTTTTAAGTGACTATTACTAGTTATTACGTAATTCCTCCTACAATTACTGTAGTTTTGATGAGTTACTTAAATGATACAGTATTTTGTAATTTGAAACATAGTTCTTTGTATATGTCCAAACAACTGATATAGCAAAATCGCAGAAAGTGTAATCGAAAATATCCTCCAGCTGTAGATAAATATAACTCGCGTTCATATTTATATAAACATTGTTTCGCATAACAAAATCATTCTCATATATTCTATTCTAGTGAAAAGAATGTAAAATTAGCGATTACCTCTTAAATCTGCTTAGCTTAATTAGTTTTGAAATATTCATTTAAAAAATATAAAATAGCACAGGCAATTTTTTGTTCATTGATGTTGACCTTGATGACTGACATCCGAAATCAATATCAATATAGGCATAGTTAAGGCAAGTTTCGAGCTCCCAACCGTTTGAACGGTTCTACCAGCGTAACATACATGTTGTCCGATGCTGATTTATGATAGGATAGAATACCAACAAGTTAAGTCTGAGTCTTCAGAGATCGTTTGTTTTATCATAAACTCTTTATTGCAAATAATACATAGAAAAGGAAATTGGAGTTACACTCATGACAAACAAATTTTGATTAAAAGGTAACACAAACATGTTAATCCACGAAAATATTTTCACAATTTGGTAATACGTATCAAAATTCATCTCACTTGTTTCTATGCATAAAAAATCGTACAATGTAAGCTTGTAGATAGCTAGTACGTAGTAACTAGTACGAACTAGTTACTGGCTTACTGATATTCATATAATTATACCATATCGCATATACTTCATGGCGATGAAGGTTGAGTCACAATACAAACAAAATTAATCTCAATGACGTGGAGGGATAGATTATTCTCGAAGCGTGCTTATCGCATCCTCTGCTAGATTACCCTCATAAGTGTGAAATGGTTGACTTAGTCCTAATCACCGTAACTTAGTTAGCGTAGGTTTGTGTCTCTCGGTTGGTACGTATACCAGGTGTGATGATGACGATGATGATACAGATTAACATGCACAATACAATGTTGAATTAGTACCTAATAGATACAATATTAAATCAGTCAAGTATGACTGGTTCTGTACAGTTTGTTTGCTACAATCACGCTACAATCACCGGTACCTTTCTTTTTTCCCCTGAGGAAAATGCATTAAATTGCATACCCCGGCTATGGCGGTTATGTGGGGCTCTCCTCCCCAGAAGGGGGAGGCCTACCCACTAAAAACCTCATGGATGGCCTTCCTCAGGCATGTAGGGAGCCCCCGGGAACATCAAGCCACTTCCGGGAACCCCCAGCCTCCGCTCCCTCGCCGATACAGGGGAGCCCTCCTCCACCGATGACGCCCCCCGGCCACGGAAGGAGCGTGGTCCATCCCGGGTCGCCGTAGCGGTCGCGACTTCCTCGCGCCCGCCGGCGAACCGCGGCGGCGCCGCAGCTGTGCTACCGAGCCCGACGCCGCCTCCTTCGGCGAGTCTCCTTCTGAAGCATCACTGCTTCACAGAAGGAGGCCACAGCCCTCCAACCTCCCTCGTCCGCCAGCATTGCCGCAATCAATGCCGGTGGAGACAGATCTCGCCCGATCTCTGTGACAAAGACTCGGGGCTCGGAGGCCCACGCGGGGCACTCCGCCAGCGTGTGCTGGGCCGAGTCGAGGTCGCATGCGCAGTGGTGGCAATGTGTCGATCCCTCCCGTCCTATTCAACACAGATACTCACCGAAGCAGCCGTGCCCGGTGAGTATCTGAGTCAATCAGTAGGTGACCTCCTCCTTCCCGTAGAGCCAAACTTCGAGGTGCGGGAGTACGGCACCGACGGCCCGCTGGCGCGCGCAGATCCGTAATTCGAGTACAATCACCAGTACCTAACTTTCATACGTCATGAATATTTAAGAATTCATCTTAATAATTTTCTACTGCAACAATTTTACTAAAAATACGGTAATATGGAAATGCGGAAAACAATCTGCGACTATTTTATCGCTATGCGTCAGTGTATGTGAATGAGCTAACTTTGCCGTACTACGCAAAACGCATGGAAAATTAGGTACTGGCTATTGTAATAGAATTCTGACTAACTACCATCTTTTATATTTATATAGACTTTGAATACACTTATTGTCCAAACAATATTTCTCTCCAAACTATTGAGACAGTCTTCAGACACACTTATTTCACTATTGAATAAAATTGTTCTTTATGCACAATGTTATGTTGCCATAGATAAGGAACATAATTAGAGTTTATTAATTTTCATTATTTCTAATATAAGTAACGGAATGAAACTATATTAATTATGTAGAAAGAGTTATAATTATGGAGCTAAGAAATGCAATAACATATTGTGGAAAAGTAGAACATGACTCATAACCATCAAGAACTGAACAATGTGAAATCTCGTCTGTCGAAACAAAATACGGCTGCGTCGCATTATCCCTTGTTATTCCCGCCGTGTGCTCATAATGACATCTGGCAGGCAAGGGTGGCTGAAACGCGACACTGGCAACCTCACACAGCCTTACATAGTATTTATACAAATACGATAATAGATGGTGCTAATTACGGTTGAATATGGAGTATTTGCTTATTGTCGTGGTGGTTGATACTTGATATGATAATAATATCATATTTTGTACCAAATAACGATCGATTAAATTACATTAATATTACAAGCTTTTATTTAGGATCACCTGATGCTTATAACTGTAATGTAACCCTGTAATTAAATTTTGCAAATTAAATATAATCAATGTCCTGATACCGAAAATACTGAAATGTTGTATGAAAATCAAATAAACTGAAATGAAGAAAATGAAAGATGAAAATGCAAAATTATTATGAGATGGAGCTTGTCTGATTGTGGAACTGGAAAGTGGCTCATCCATCTCATTGCTTAAGACCAGTACTTAAGCGACACAATCCCGTCGAGTCTGTACTCTATTGATCCGTCGTACTTTGGTTCTAGATGCTAACAAGGGTCTAAATTATAAAGCTAGGAAGTGGCCATAGGAATACAGTAATTAGGCGACAGAACCGTCAAAATTGATTCGTCTTGATGGATGGACCCTTTTTAATGAGTAACGAGTGGTTTGGTAAACGTGAGTATGCGACTCCCTCTTTGGCAAAATAGGTGTGTTCGTTCCATTTGTTATAAATATCGATTCTGTGTTTGATTAAATGGTTTACATAGATGATCAATTGCCAAGGTCAGTAAGTGCTGAGGACTAAATGGCATGAAGATCACATCAGTAACTTTGCCCCACAGGATACCAGGGCGAACCCTGTTGTACTGAAGCTCGTATTCCCGAACACTGGACGTCTGAGTAGATGTACTGTTTTTTTTCTTATACTCCTGGTATCAAAACGAGCAAAAAATAGTATACTATATAAAGAAAAAGACGTTTTGAGAAGGCAAATTAAAGCGACAGAAAATTGCTAGTACAAACAAGTTTTTAATATAATTTTAATAATAAAGAAATAAAAAACTAAAAAAAAAAATACAATTATATAGACTTTAATTGCAAAAGAAAGACCATGAAAGTGTAATATTGTAAATGATCTTTAATGTTACAAAATGTAACACGCCATTATTTATAGAAAAAATAGTCTGATAGAAAAGAAATGATTTAATTAATACAAGATGTAAAGTTTTAGAATTTAATAAAAATATATAATTTTGTATGTACCTTATGGTATTATTATAACGTACACAAAGAAAGTTAATTATCCTTAAAGGTTCCAATGTATAAGCATCTATATAATGTTATTTTTTTCATACTTTGTTGATTACTTGGGTTTTACTTTTTTCTGCAGAGAAATATCAGTTTTCATTGTAATGTTTAATGTTCTTAAGTTTGAGGATTTTTGAGCCTATTTTACATAGGCAGTTAAAACACTGAGTAAGTACTTCAACTTCTTAAGTCATAAGTCGACAACATACACTGTTTTCTTTAAGCAAATTTGCAAGAATTTAGGCATCATAGAAGACTTTAACCACTTACCATCAGATAGTCTCTCTAGTTGTTTACCAAATATAGTAATAAAAAAAATTAAACTTTGCAGTGTTCGATTACTCAGTAGCATGTACAGTTGGCGGTAGTTTATGCAGTTTGTTCGTTATATTCTTGAAGAATGTCGAACTAAGACCATCTTTCACTACATTACCCTGTTATTATTATTGATTGTGATCAAAAATTAGCTTGAAGAACTGCTGTTACGACAAACGTTCGTAAAACTTGTACTCAGCTTCACTTAGACCATATGTGGCCTATCTTTGGAATTTACTTGTTCTGCTACTGTTTTATAAGCGCTTGAAGCGAAGCCTCACTTGAAGTAAAACAGAGGGTATGGTACTCTAAATATGCAGTTGCTTCGCATAGTCGCTGAAATTTGAAGTTTTTGAGTTATTGTTACCACTTACCATCAAGTAAAATAACTGTTATACCAAAAGTAAAAAACTGTTCAGCAGATCTTAAAAACGCCAATATCCTGTCTCTTCCACAGGCGAGAGTCTGGAGGTCAGCTACCGCGATCAGCCAGTATCGACTCGATGGTAGAAGCGGCGATCTGCGCGCGCCACTCCGAACCAAGTCAACCAACCACACTGCAGCTGCCTGCGCGTTCTGACCGTGCGTTTAGCCTTGCCTCACCAGCCGTAGGCCGCCGCGCCAAGACTCAGCGTGGGCAAGCTGGTAAGTGTGTTTTAAGGATACTTCACATTTGTTATAGACCCAATGCACAAGTTCGGATAAGTATTCAGAATTCAATTAATTTGCGATCTGAAATTGCACTTCAGTAAATCTACGTCACTACTTGGGTACGTCACGAACAACAATCCAGAACATACACATAGTAGCATATATTGCATACCACACACAATATGAAGGATATTGCACACGGTTCGTGCCTTGCTTATTTTTATTCGTTAATTAGTTATTGTTTAATACCGGTACCGAGGGTTCGAACTAAAAATGCTGTTATTTGATACATGCCTGTTAAATGGAATTTTAACATCGACCGTTCTAGATCCATATCCCTACTAATATTATGAACGCGAAGGTATGTTTGGATGGATGTTTGTTGTTGTAAAAACTACTGAATGGATTTTAATGAAGCTTTACTATGATATAGCTTATACATCAGAATAATACACGGCTGCAATTTATAAAGATATATGCTACGCTAATACAAGGTACTTGAAATACTAGTAATGTGCAAATGAAGTCGTGGGCAAGAGCTAGTTCCTTATATGTACATACGCAAATTGAAACGCCTAAACCACATGAAGAAAAAGGATTCATTGTATTTCAGTAAAAATTTAATCCTTCCCACAAATTATCAAATCATCTTCACAGATCAATTTAGAAATATATTATTTGGAACATTACATACTCAGAGAACTCCAGTTACAATAATCGTAACTTCAATTTTTTTATATAGAAACTCTCTTCTATAAATAAAGTGCGTAAGGTACACAACAATCTACATTCTGTGTGACATTATTAAGTCATTGTGTCAACCTATCTAACTAGTTGAGACCTAGTGATACTGAAAACATCAGAGCTTTCCATCTAGTGTGCTTAAAAAAATCATATGGGCTACCTATATTTATGAATTAACTTCGGAACCTGATATAACTATTACAAGTACCAGTCACATTATTTACTAATTTATCAAATTCGTGTTCAATGTAATAATAATGATAAATTGATGATTCCTTCATAAATCACAACTTCCTATTGACGAGCACAAAGATTGCGGCAGCAATATGCTAATTTCATTTCTGAGCTTAATTAGAGTAAAGCGCCTATTGTTACGTGTAAACTTGTGTATTACTAGATCTGATTTATCTTACCTCTGATATGGATTTCCAGATTTTCGTCTATAAAATGTTCTAACAGAACAATAATCTAAAAAAAAATATTTATCGAAGATGTGTTTATTTTTGTGATGTGCACTGAAACATTTCGACTGGCTTTCTTCGATAGCAGATCGTAGTTTCTCGACGTGAGTGTGGTCCACTGTCGTGAGTATTGAAGTTTTGTCGAAAAATTCGCCCAAGAGTCGTAGGTTAGCTGTAGGTAAGTTCGGCTGCGCTAACTCCGGTATCTATGCGTAGTGCGGCACGTAATCCGTGTAGCATAGTAAGTAATTCATCTGTCCATGTACGTGATATGGAGTATTACGATTCTTCTTTATACCTAATATTTTCATAAGGTTAGACAATAGACAGTAGGCTCCGAAATTATCTTCCTTGACCGTTTGTAAGTGTAAATGTACAGCCGAAACGCGTTACCCAATAAACGCGTATACACTATGTCACTATTATATCTATTGTTAAATAAAAGCAATTTTTAAATTTTAATTTATTTTATTTTTTTTTTTAGTATTTTTATTTAGTTTTATTCTGTCTGCATACGTCATATCTAATTTTGAGTGACATCATTTTAATTATTGTATTTTTTCTTTTCCAGCCCTTACATTTAATACCCATATTGTAAACCTGTAAAAACGGTAAATCGCCATTTTGTACCGTCCGCCATATTGGATTCAAAATGACGGCATTTATAAAATCAATATTTTCACCAAAACTAAACGCTTATGAAAAATTGCAGCTCGATAGCTGTAGTGGAAGTGGGTAAAATATTGACTGCAAGATTCCAGGACGTAAATTCACTTGTTAAATATAAGCTTTTTATATCCAAGTGGTTGTCATTTTTATTTAATAGTTGTAAAACAGCTCTTTCTCTAAACAAGAGCAATCCATCAATGTGTGATGTCCTCCCTCCCTATTCGATTCCCTATTAGATACTCACCGAAACCATCGCTGGTGACTATCTGAGTCAAGCGGTAGGTAACTTCCGCCCTCCTGCGGAACCAAGCTTCGAGGTGCGGGAGTATGGCACCGACGCGACGGCTCGCTTACGCGTACAGCCCCCACGCTTTAAATGTGCACGCTAGTCCCCCTCAGTCCGTCGGTGCATGGGTTCTGGGGAGCTACCCCCATGGGCGACGCCCCGGCCGTGTCGCGGCGCGTTGTACATCACCGCGTAACCCGACCCCCCAAGTAGCCCCAGAACCGTCGCCGCCTTGTACGAGATTTTACGGTACCCCTGAACGATCCGTATGACCATTGTCCGTTGCATGCTCCAGAACAGAGTTCTGCAGCGGGAGGACATCGTGGAGTCTCACGGTGTGTCAATCAATACCTAGATTGCAATATTTCTGTTTCATGTCTACTGTCTAACTATAATTGCACTTATTAAAATATTCGTGCAATCATTAATTGTAAAAATAATAGCACGGATATTATGATTTCGATGACTTCTATATTTTTATGTGTGCATCAATACTCATTTAAATAGGTTTTCGCCTATAAAGATAAAGTATGTTGAAAGAGTCTTCAATTTACATGCACAAAATCTGTGTAGCAAAATACATTTCGACTATTATTTCACTTAATATAAACATTTTTGCCAAAGTTTGTAACTTGTCACTTCATTCACGATTTATCTTAATCTCAATGAGCTTTTCAGCAGTATATTAAAAGGGTAATACGGTGATTGATGAATTTAGACGGTGTTAATATCTGCACCGTCACTGTGTTGTCGTCGTATGTTAAATTCACTTCAATGCGTTTCTTTTAGTATTAGTAAATTTAATAATTTTAAAAAATACTTTATTCGAAAATAATAAAACAAAATTATTGGTATGATATATTGTAGGTGGCACTTTAATCCAAAGATATGTTTGAATTTGATTGATTTATTCCAAAATAATACATAAAATTAAATTATCATTAATAACGTTTTATACTACATATTTGACATATATAATGTACGTAACAGAATCAAGCTGAAGTTTTATATTACTATTTTACTGTCATATTTTTGTAAATAGTTATGACATTTTTAATTAAGTTTCTATGTAAAGTTAAATATACATATTAATACCTAATTTGATTAATTTATTTCTGCAGATCAATATTTACATAAACTACGATTTACGATCTATGATTCTAGTATGTTGTTGCCACTTATATTATTTTTATGCGTAAGTATTGTCGAGTGAAAAGAAAAGACGAAAAGGTTCGTGCAGCGGTCGAGTGATCGGTTACTGCACATCGAGTCGCGGGTTCAATTTAGATTACAAAACAGTATAATTAGAAGAATTATTAAAATGTGTTTGCCAGTAAGAATACCTTTTCATTTACATTCCGTTTACGTGACATCAACGCCGCTGAATCATTAACATAATTTTTTTTCGTGAAATAGAATCTCATAAATAATTTGATTTTAATGAGAACGTTGAATTCGATTGATTCAAGAATATACTCGTATATAAACTAGAGATTGGGAACAATAGAAAATAATTTCGCACTTGATTGGTATTCGTTTTTCAATTCAAAATTACTAATAAAAAATTATATGCAAATTCGTTTTACTTTTCAATAAAATTTTTACTTTATTGTTTAAAAGAATGGTGGTAATATTGCAAGTATTTTACAAGTTCCTGAAAACTTGTTATTTGTCAGAAACCTGCTAAAATATAATATTTATATCCGCTATGATATGTATAAGGACTTAATTTATAATTTTATACTAACGACCCATCCCGACCATTCTTTATTCTACCATCCATGGCTTATACAATAATTCTTCTGAAATCATCTTTTTCCAAAAAAACTACATTCGAACAATCGCTAACCCGAAACTACTTTATATAACTTATTGCTCGAGAAAAACGTATAGGCGCTTATTCGTTTGCAACGCAGAAATTACTTATTGTATAATATTTTATATAGCCTATTTAAGTACCAAAAATAATAATATTACTCGTTTAATAGGGTTTCTGATTATATATAGTCGTTCACAATATGAGAAATACAGATGATATTCTATCTGACTATTTATCTTTCTTATTTTTATTCAATACCAGCTACTCTACAGCTCTACTATAATATACATAAATTATTAATATAAAACTTCCTCTAAATATTATTCCTCTAATAAATAGATAAAGCGATTCACGCTTTATCTATTGCTGAAAACTGCATTGTAATCAGTTTGGTATTTTATAAGATCTAAGCGAACAAACAGCGGAAGCGACTTCGTTTTATATTGTGTAAAGATTTTTCCATTAAGCTGAAAGTATTTATTTAGATTCTGTGAATTTGATTGTAATCTAAATGTAATTAAAAAATAGCCCGCCAGCTACCTTATTTTTCAACCGCATGCGCAACGATTTAATCCAATATGTAGTATTGGGTAGGTCCGAGATTCGAAATCCTTAGTTGTTCTGCGAGTCAATTCACAAAGTCGCCACAGCGCTGTGAATATGAGAACATAGAGCTTGACGCTGCGAACATAGAAAATCACAGAGCCACTGATTAGATAACCAATATCATCTCGATCAGGACTGTGTATCCGCCTGAATAGATCCTCTTATCTAAATATGCTGCTATGTATAATAGCAATGTTAAGAACACCGTTGTGTCGACTACCGGGAGTCTAAAGTAAAATAGACAGTTTCTCCAATGTTAAACATTCCAGGTGAAGTTGCTAGCATTTTAACTATATCCACTAAATAAGTGCATTTACTTCTTTTATTATTTAAAAGTTTATTTTACTCTGGTTTAAGGTCATTTTGTACTGTATCCCTAATGAAGACTGTGAACGTGCCCAAGGAAATATCCTCGTTCATGCTCTGCATCCAAAATTTTACGTCTGAATTGGTTCCTTGATTAACACCAACTCATCACTGATGTCAAATGTTTGCTTAGTTTCAAGTTGGAATCAGTAACTCCGCGTCAATCGCATACGGGAACACTACGTGCACTGCATATCTAATTTTTAGGACGTAATATATCTGTGAAGCTAGTTTATGTAGCAGTTATACCTATGTGGTATAACAAGTTTTTTTTCTATTCATAAATTATTTACCTTAAACAAAATCAATATTGTTCTAATAATAATGACCCACATTCAAATTGTTGAAGGAATAGACTCTCGGGTAAAGGAAGCAATTTGCGCTACAAAGCATGTACTTAACTTTTTATTAAAAATGCAAAACTCCAACAACTAGAGATGCGCCTTATGAATTATTCAAACGGGAGTGGATTTCTTAATTCCAAGGATGCTGTAGATGTCTACTATTCCTAATTGTTTCGCTCAAGTACGGTGTGCAGGTTGTCTTAGCATTGAGTGTCACTTCGACAGTTTTGGATTAGGTACAATCATCACATTACATCCATGTATCCAGCACATGACATCCGTGCTATTAGATCTTAGATGAAAGCGTTTATTTGAAAAAAATATATAATATAACTACACAAATTCAAATTATATTTTATAACTCTCAAGCATACAACATTGCATCGTTAACTATTAAGGAACTTGAATTTATCATTATTGATTATTCTTCCGTGTGAGTTTCTCTAAAAGTATAAACATCTATTTATTTAATATAATACCAATGCAATAACAAAGTTATTGTATAATATCATATCAATTATGTTTAATAAATATTAAACAACCGATATTTTTCAATAAAATAATTCAGATCAAGCAACCAAGTAAGGTAAATATTTTATTTACAGCGCTTGTACGGTTCCAAATGAAAAATATATACACTTCTAAGTACGAAGGTTCATTTCCACTTCAAAGGCCTTCTCTCTAAAAGGGCCTTTTGAGGAAATCATTTGACATAAGAATCAGACACCGAGTGGCAGGGTTTTATGAATTTAGTACCTTTCGATTTTTTGAGCACGTTGCAATACCATTGTCTTTTGTTTACACTATTGTATTGTGGGAATAATTACTAAATTATCTATTCATCAAGTACGTACTTGTAATATAAATACATTTTTATATTCTTGTTTTTAACATTAATTATAAGATCTTATAGTTCATTTTCATTTAAGAAATATAAATAAATGAATCATTGTATACAAAATTATTAACAGCAAGAATTAGTAAGTGTTGGAAAGAAAAGTTTCCTCTTAGGATATTATATATTAAGTGTGTACTTATTATTGTAGCTATGCTATTTAATTTCAATTTATTTATTTATGTACATTCCGATAAAATTCCGACAGCGAGACAATAGCAGTGTTGCTCTCAGTTGAGGATCAGGAGAATTATCGAATCGACATTGTCAAGCAGATGCTATGAAAATAAAAAAGCTGGAATGGATGAACTATCTACAATACTTATATAACGTACATTTTAAAGAAATATATGTTCCGAATAGTGTTTGTTTAAGAGCAATTAGACATAAACCGTCACTTGAAAATCCGAAAAAACTAAATCTCCCTGATCTAACTTATCTTCGTCGGGACATTTCGGGATCGAATTCGCAATTTACCGAACCAAACTCGTATAGAGGTAACCCGCATACATCGCAACCTTAGTATTGTTGTTATTTGTCATTTTGATATGCGGCTGTCGGAGTATATTGGCTCTTTTGTTTTCTTCATAGCGAAGGTATAATCCTAAATAATAAAGAACACAAGCTCACATTCTATGAATAAATATCAAAATAAAAAAGTCTACTGAATTAAGGTCAACTCTTCAGATTAGATTGAATAGCAAGAACTATAAATAAATAGAAATATGTTTTTTTTATAGGATAGGGCAGCAAACGAGCAAATGCATTACCTAATGATAAGCGATAACCACTGTCCATAGACACCCGCAACACCAGAGGAGTCACAGATGCGTTGCCGGCCTTTTATAAATGGGAATATGCTCTTTTTTTGAAGGTTTTGATATCGCATCGGTTCAAAAATACTGCAGTTTATTGCGATGTTTTTTTTTCGTATACTGACCTGTTTTACGTGTGTTGCCCACAATCAGTCTTGGTTTTGTTCTTGCATTTTCGCACGTCCAAAAACCAAGCCCAAGGTGCCTAATTTTAGCAAGACCAATGACCAAGACTGCCCGTTCAAGATTTGAACAAGAGCAAGGCAAAACTTGCGAGACTCTTGCGTCTTGCAGTTAGAACCGAGTGTCGTAACAGGTATTGGAGTTCGGGCTATTCGCTTAGGGACTCTATGAGACACAAAAAAGGAGCAATAGGCTAATAGGTAACCACGAGACGCGAGACACTTGGACGCAAGATCAAGACCAAGAGCAAGACTGGGAGCGCAAAATCAACATCGACACTGATTAGTTTTTTTTTTTGTTCCCCTGAGGAAAATGCATTAAAATACACCGGCTGCGGCGAGCCGGCGGTTATGTGGGGCTCCCCTCCCCAGAAGGAGGAGGCCTACCCACTAAAAACCTCAGGGATGGTCTTCCTCAGACATGTCGGGAGCCCCCGGGAACGCCAAGCGACATCCGGGAACCCTCAGCCTCCGCTCCCCTGCGGATACAGGGGAGCCCTCCTTGGGGGAGGCTACACTACCTCCCCCGATCTCCTCCACCGACGACGCCCCCCGGCCACGGGAGAGGCGTGGTCCTTCCCCGTGGCCGGCGGGCGCGAGAATGTCGCGCCCGCAGATACGGCGACCCGCACTGGTTAGAGTCTAGTCTTCTTCGTGCTTTTTGGCAACACATATTTTTACCAACAACCAATGAGAATTGGCATTATAAAATTATTATTTGTATACAGTGACATCTCTATTAATATTATTAGTTACAGTACCAATTCGATGTCACAACAACAGCGGTGGGTGGTTAACGAAGCGCGACAAATGTGCTATATTAAAAAAAAAACAAATATTGCGGTACACTAAAGTAACAGATATTACTTCTTTCGATATAACAAATTTCGAGGATATTTTACTGTGAAACAAATAATGTCTAACAAACTATGCCACACAGCAAGTTGATGGAAAAATGTTTACATCAATTTAATATCTGTTTTGTTTTCTTAATCAAAATAAATTTATTTAGATATACAGTTTTCACTAGATTTTTATTATTTTAAAGGCAATACAAAGTACATTATCATTCGACAGGTGGCACGGTACATAAAACAGCAATACTCAAGAATACAAGTTCATCTTAAGAGAGATTTTATGTCGCTTATAATAGCGTCGGTTTTTATGATGCTAGTGTAAATCTTTACGTGTGACTGATTGTACATTATGATTATTCTATATTTGTACAAGTCCTTTTATTGCTGTATGTCATTCGCAAGACATATCATGTAAAATTCGAAAAATTAATTCAATTTTGGCTGGAACACAGATATACAATCACGAAACAGTTTTATTTAATAACCGACAACGCTAAATAGAGGGCGCCTAAATAAACAACTTAAACAAAAAATGTGACGAGAAAACCTTTGGATCAAGCCTAACGAAATTATAAAGGTTTCTTGTTTGGAGAAGTGCCAACATTTTTAAAGGGTAAATATCATGTGAACAAATTTGATTATCGGATCAGCTTTTGGGATTGGGTCGAAACGCTTAAAACTTATTGTGTATGAACTTTGGTGTAACTGTCGGTACTATCTCCTGTATTCTGTTCACGGCGGCAAATTTATTAAGAAATTATTAAATAAATATTTTTTTTTATAATTTCTTCAAGCGTGCCTTACCAGGCCATACAATTAATACTTGACTCCAAATTGAAATAAGTAATAATGACGAGTTAGAAATTGAACCCCATTTAAAGTTACTAGAGAAAGCGTTTATGTATATACACAGGTGTTATCCGGCCCCACCGCGAGAGGCAGAACATTAACTGAACTACGTTAGGGCCTTAGTCAGCCACGTTGATTGGTCAACTTCACATACAACTTTGAATTTCTTCGTACTTCTATGCAAGTTGCATTTTAAAGGTGATCACGTATATATTATCAAATATATATTGCATCGCAGGTCAAGTAACGATTCAAATAATCGATGCTATGACATTAGGGTCAAAAAGTGGATCAAGATTTATCGACGATACGGATGACAATGTAGCAAAGACATGAGTAACCTGGGGCACGATTCTCATGCAATAGAAAAAAGTTCACATTCGTAAAAAAGTTCGAAGTTCGAATTTTTTTCGAATGTAACACAGTTAGTCTATTCTCAGAAGTTCACAATCGAACTAGTTCGCATGAACGTCATTCGAACAAAACGAGTGATACGGACCAGTAGAAGTGGACATTCGAATACGAATTTAAATCAAAGTTTGATTGGATATACTTTTTGTTTATGTTGATTTGACTTTACATAGGAAATGGGCGAATTTATTGTAGATTTTATTTATAATTTAGTTCAAGAGTTAGAGGCAGCGAATGCAGAAACGCCGCGACGAAGTGTTTCAGCAAATGTAGGTCCATTTGATTTGAGCAATGCAGTTATTAAACATTTTCGATTAAATAAGAACCTTACATATATATATATATATATATATATTATATATATATATATATTATATATATTATATATATATATATATATATGTATATATATATATATATATATATATATATATATATATATATGTGTAGAAAATATCGGAAATAAATAATTTTTAATTTCTCGTTTGAAAGTTGTTTACTAAAAAACTTAAGAGTTTTAAAATTCAAGTGTCATATTAATAAAATAATATATTTTTATAAGTAATATTTACGCATAAAATCTATTAGTAGATGAAGCAGTAACAGCGTTTTTATAAACGCTTAATAATTACGTAATTTATTATTTCATCTATACCCGACGTACTATTTCGAATAGTAATTGTTCTATGGGTGCTCAGAATACGTGATAAACGAAACATTCGAACTTTTCAGTAGAGCGGAGGAATTCGTATACGAATTTTAATATGGAAAAAATTCGATTGCATGAGAATCAGCTTCCTGCTGATTTGTTCTGTGATATTTGCGTGACAGATGGATCAATTATCTGTAACGATGCGGATAGTCGATGATGATTCTTGTATTATGATCAAGCAAAACTACTAAAATGTCTATTACTAATAATACCAATGCATTAAACGATTTTACTTTGATAGCTGATGAATGAGATTTGCTTTACGTATTAGCTGCCTTTGTTATGCCTATTGTTTGACACCACCGGTTGATGGAAGGATTCAATTCCCCACAGAGATATATTTCTGCTCGGTTTGGTTACTATAAGGGCTTTGAAGCCTACTGACTAATTACCATTATCTTGCCTATGTTTATCGTGATAACGCTGTTATTAGCATTAATATGTTCCAACAATAAGAGGAGACATTGAGGTTAACGCTAGGCCTAATCATCTCTTACCATTAGGTGTGATACATTCAAGAGCTTTTTAACGAGGTATACCTTTTCAGACTAAAATCATCCACCACCTAGTAAAGATGCCAATAGTGGGTGTATATGCAGTGTGGAGGGTAGAACGACAATCTAGTATCGATACGAATAACGAATAACGCATGATATTATAAAGAAAAACGGACCAATAATCCAAGAAAAATGGAGATAACCGTTTCCTTTTATAATTATAGATAATTAGAAAAGGAACTTCAATTTTCTTATAAGTACTAAAACTAAATGAACATTAATATTCTTACTTATTAAGCAGCTACTCAATTTTAATTTTAATCAATTTCAATAATATTAAATACATGCAATGCTTCTAAAACTCAAGGACGGCTACAAGACGGGACTCCACTTATGTACAATATAGTGTCACTGGCCAAGTCTTGTGATTGATGATGATGGTATCACCGAAAGTACTACCGAAAATTTTAATTGGACTAGTTGAGACTCTGAGCTTAGTTGAAGCGGTTAATAAAGACAAAGGATTGGAAATATAACATACATATTTTTTACTTTGTTATTAAACGCATTTTAACGTCACGAAACAAGATAATTTTCACCTCACTCCAATAGATTTACTTGTCAACATACATATTATGTGAGTTATATTATACCCATTTTAAAACTGAAAAGAGTTTTCCTGCACTGATTGTAAAATATAGGTTCAAGTAGCTTACACGTAATCATTACATTTATTACACACTATTCCATTTTACTTTCGCCTCAAGGTCGTTTATGTCCTTGGTCAAAGTCCAATCTATCTTTACACCCAGCTTTAGACAAATTTAGCAGCGGCTTAGACATTAAAATGTAACCGGCTGTAAATGTAGCTAGATAATAGCAACATATAATGCTATTATCTAATAATAAACGACTTATAAAATACACCGTGGATTTATTATTAGGTACTCTAAAATAAGAGGTTGATGAGAAGAAGTTAAAGTTAGCTTTGTATAAATTTAAATATAATGTCAAAAAGATACTTACTAAAAAGGAAGCTATTAGTGTTATTATAAATAGTGTGATTATTTACATTAAATTAAATAGAATTAGAGATAGCATTCATTAAACCATGTTTGATAACAACATAATTTATTTATAATACACAAGTTTTCCATTTTCATTGTGTCATACGTAAATTTGGTTTGAGTTACGTAAGAAATTTTGTTTATACGTGCGTATAAAAACCAAAGCTGAATAACTGAATAACTATTACTATTAAGTTTTGTACCTAAGTAGGCACTAGATTTTTGATGATTTTTGGTTCCGCTTCATTTAAAACCTATGAACTTATAAACGATCTTAGTTTTATACTGTCTATTTCATCGTATTTTCAGATATACGGCTCCTTTTCAATTTGGCAATGACAAACAATTACTTCTTTATGTTAGGAAAATGCGTTACGCATACCCCGCGGCTCGGGAAAACCGCGGGGCTATGTCGGACTCTCCGCGCGCTTGGGGACCGAGTGCCAGCCAAGTGCGCGGCCTACCGACTTAAAACCTAACAATGCCCCTCACTGACGCCTTGCCTCGAGAGCTTCGATCGTCGGCGGGTCTTCCCCCCCATCAGATGAGGGGGGGGGGACACGCCAAGGAGAGCTGCATCGCGGCGTGAAAAGGTCATGGGAACTCGTGAGAATACTTCCACAACCTCGTCGGCGTCGGCCCGCATTGTGCGGGCCCCTCTCGCCTCCCCGCTAAAGACAGGGGGAGACCGTCGATCTCCCGGGGCATCCGGGGGATCGTCGACTGACGGCGACCTTTGTATAGCACGGACCGGCCTTCCCGGGCCCCGCTGGTCGCCGACATGATTAAATTACCTGCTAAGCTGAAGTTGTTGTACTTACCTAATTATTTTAGATCATTAAGCACATGCGCAAATCATGAGAAACCTGAAATGTCGAGATACAGTGAACCACTCATATCATATTTATTGTGTTTATGCAGCGTCATAATAAAATGGTGGAGGTGGTATATAGATATTCACACTAGCACTAATATGTTTAATGCGTATAACATTACAATATGTGTTATCTCCAATTTCTTATGTTGCCTGTTAATACATATGGTCCCCACAACACCTAATTTCTACCTGAGAATGACTACCAGGAAGAGAGAAGAGATATTATTTATATTATTATCTCAATAATAAAAAACTGCTTAAATATTTACACTACTTACGTCTACTAAAGAATATGAATTAGTACATTTCAAGAAACTCATAGGTCATCTGGTTAACAAAATCTGGCTGGTACACCATCGTCAAATCCAAAAACTAAATTTTCAAAACAGCAACAACATAACATTTTCGTAGTACCTAACAAATTGTCGATCCAAACAAACAATGAATCTCGCACACGTAACAAACTTTACTAATAACGAATCTGTTCTTATATATCGCATCAAATGAAGATTATAATACGCAGCTGAGTGTAGCTCGGGCCCTTATGCCTTTCATCTTTCCTCCGTAATTCATATAATTAGGACGATTTAACCCTTTTGAAAAACATCAACCTCAGAGAACCGCATACATAAACTATTAACATTACCATTCAAGTCAACGTAACTTCGAAAATTTCGTCTGTTTTGGTCTCTAACTTTCCATATAGATGTAACATTATTTAAAAATATGTTTCAATATTTCATTATTTAAATATAAAATATGTTTCTTATGTAAGGCAGGTTGATACTCGTATAAATATGAATGGTAATGTCATTGACTTGGTAAATAACACTAAATTCTTAGGCATTACGTTAGATTCACGACTACAGTGGGATCCACATATTGAAACTTTGGCAATCAAACTGAGTTCAGCGGCGTACGCAGTAAAAAAGATTAGACTTTTAACTAATGTTGAAACGGCAAGAATTGTTTATTTCAGCTACTTTCATAGTGTTATGTCCTATGGACTGCTGCTATGGGGATCAGCGGCTAACATTGAGAGTATTTTCCTTTTACAAAAAAGAGCGATTCGCGCTATTTACTGTTTACGGGCTAGAGAATCCCTAAAAGAATTGTTCAAAGAAATTAATATTTTAACTTTAGCTAGTCAATATATATATGATAATTTAGTTTTTGTATATAGAAACTATAATAAATTAAATAAAAACAGTTATCTACATAATGTGAATACTAGAAACAAAAATAAACTTGCCGTTCCAATGTTCAGACTCCATAAAACTAGCTATTCGTTCTTGGGGAAATGTATATCTATGTTTAACAAACTTCCACAGTGTCATTGATTTGCCTTTATATAAATTTAAAATCCTTATTAAAAAGACACTCATGAGTAAAGGTATTATAAAGTAACTATCTAAATGATCACACTATTTGGGAATAGGGACACTATTCATAGAGCCATGTTTGGTAACAACATTATTTATAATATTGTATTATTTTTATGTGTGTGTAAACATGCATACGACTGTAATCGTATTAGGTATGATTGTATCTTATATTATATTGTATTTTTATATTATTTTATTATAATTATTAACATTGAAAAGAGGAGATAAAAAATAGACCTTCAGAGTTTCTTGCCTGTTCTTCTCGAGAAGGCTCTCTCAATTTCCGAACAGGTGTAATCAATATTTTTTTTTCCTTATTCGTACGTACGGACAAGGTTTTTGCTTTTTTTAAGCTTCTTTTTTTTGTTTTGTTTGTTTTGACGTCAATAAGGTCTATGTTGAATAAAGATTATTTTGATTTTGATTTTGGAATAGTCATATAAATTCTAGCAAGGCAAAGCCAGATATAGTTTTTTTTTTGTATTATTATATTTAATTAAAAGTATTTCATATAATAGACATACATATGTTTGAGAATGTTAGCGTTTATATTCAGAAATACAAAAAAAAATCAAATCTATTCACGGAATGAAAGTTTTGTATTTTGTTTTGGTCATATAGATTACTGTAGTTTTGTTTGGTATCCATACTATCAGAACAATATTGAGCAAATCGAAAAGATCCAAAAGAAGTTTTTAAGCAGAATATCTTTTATCAACGGCACTCACCGTAGAATGAAGGATTACATGGAAAGGTTGAAGCTATTTCAAATGGTATCATTAAGGTAAAGTTGGGAGCAGATGTGTATGATGTTTTTATATAAATTGTTGAACCATAAAATGAATTGTCCGTCTGTCCCATCCCAAATTAATATTACGGTTCCTAAAGTAACAGCCCGTATACATAATTATATTAAATATCCATTCATATTAAATTTTAGAAAAAGTAAATTCGGAAGAAATTCGGATTCTGCTATTAGCTCGTTCTTAAGAAATTATAATGATGTATTTCAGAACCGTAATTTGGATATAGACATTTTTTCGGATAAGATGCATCGTTTCCGAAGGACAGTTCTGAATTTTTGTCTCCGATAACTCACTGTCATCCTAGATTTTAGATTAGAGTAAGTTTTTTATGTAAATTATAAACTTTTTTTAGTTAAAATGTTGTGCTCACCTATAATTTAAATACATATCAAATATTCATTTTTATTGATATGTAATATATTACATACGTTTTTGTATTTAATTGGTAAGCCATAATAAATAAATAAATAAACTTGGTCTCCTAAAATTAAATCTATTCATGACAAATTCGTTTTGTGAAAATTTTGGTTTTACTTTAATCTATTATTCAATAGAATAACTTAAAATCATTACATTAAAATATACCTGTGAAAATAGCAGGTAATCGTCCACACCAAAATTTGACTACACGTTTTTATCACATAAAATGTTGAAGTCTGGAATTTTAACCCAATTCTATCCTCACCATACATTCAGTCATCTAAATAAATATAACAATACATAATATGTCCGCTATAAAGTTAACTATATCGCATTATATAAATTCTAAAGACAGTCATAAAACAATCATAAAGAAGGCAAACCGCCGACACCCACGTAAATATACATAAATAAACCCAGATAACGTAGATTCGTGTCGTAGAGCTTTTAAGGCTGTAGACTCAAGTCAGTACCGTTCGCACTTATGTGCTTGTGTACCTGTCTCTTTCTTTCAAATATCACGCCACCTAGCGGGCAGACGCAGAAGCAGTATGACAGTTGCGCAAGCGCATGCTCTTTGTATCGTATACCGAAAGCACTCGATGTTGCTTAAATATTTTACCTAGTGTATTCTAATTCAATTAAAATTATATTGTTCTGTCGTTTACAGTGTAGTGTTGATAAAAATGGTGTGTTCAGTGCATACGTGTGGGAGACACAATGTGTGTTTTTGTTAGTAAATGAACGTTCGTGGCATTATTGACATACACGGCTTATTGACTTGGAGCCCAAAGAACAGTATCAAGATAAAGTTAAAACGTAAGTTAAATGCTTATTTATTCCAGTTTTTAATTGCATAATGAATTTATTTACGTATTAGCTGATCCGTGCCCAGTTCATTGGGCATAATATTAATAATCCTTTTTTAGTACAGAGTGTTTTAATTTCTAACTGTAATATTAAAAAAATACTTTTTGTAACTTAAATATAAAAGTTAGACATATGCTGTCGTTGACTTTTTATAGGCATTTTCAAGCTCCACATCTTTTCTCTAGAAATCAAAAATATATATTTCATAGTTAAGACAGCGTTCGTAAGAAACGCTTTCATTCGACTGTTTTTCGCAGATTCACTTTGCAAAACGGACTACCACGTAAATCCCTTTTTTTACACTCAGCAATAATGTGGCATTCTATTGGTGAACAAATTTTTAAAATCGGTTCAGTAGATCCCGAAATGACCCCTTACAATTTAACAAATATACAAACACACAAACTTTACTTCTTTATAATATTAGTATAGACTAGTATAGTTGAATATATTTTTAGTAATATTATACATACACACAATTTCTTATCTTGTAACTACTTTATTAGGTTAAATGATTAATTAACTCTTATTAGTCTATTAATATATACTATAAACTTTAGTTTACTATTGCCATATTTTATTACGTTAAAAAAACCTGGGAGAAAAGAACAAGATCACTCTCAAATGGGTGCCAGGTCATTCTGGAATAACCGGCAATGAGAAGGCCGATGAACTAGCCAGGGCTGGGGCTCAAGGAATACAGTTCGGCCCAGAGCCTATCTGTGGTATCTCAAAGAACCAGACCATGCAATACCTAAAAACTCGCCTTCTTAACGAGGCGAAAGCAGACTGGCACAGTACGTCCGGGATGACACACTCAAAAGCACTAATCGAACCATACTCTCGCAAACGCACTGACGAGCTATTAAAGCTTAACAGGAGTAACTTGAGCGTGATGGTTAGGGCTTTGACCGGTCACTGCAAGTTGAATAGACACATTTACAACATGAAACTTAAGAACACTGACACATGCAGATTCTGCGAACAAGAGCGTGAAACACCAATACACCTCTTGTGCTACTGTGATCCGCTGCACAGAGAGGTATTTGACCCAAAAAGCTGGCCAAAATCACTTTTTTTTTTAAATTAGTGCTACCCCTTCAAAGCAATTTTTTTTTTAAATTAGTATAACCTCTCCATACAATAACAATAAAGACAAAGCTCTAGCGCCACCCAACACGACGTAAGCTCAGTCGGAAGTTACCGTTCTGTTAAAGTGTACGTGTGATTGTTCGATGCGCTCAGATTTTAGTGTTCTAAAATATCTCCTATCTCGTGATTGAACGATTTTGTGTTGGTTTTCATTATGGATTCTGATTAACCAGGTATGTATTATATTTAGTACATAATTTCAACAGCTAATTTATTATATTATTTTAATTATATCCATAAGATGTAACCACGAAAAAAAACTGGTATAAAAACACATTTTGAGAAATCAAAGGACTTTTTAATAAGTTTCTCATCATTTCTAAGTCAAAATTTCTATTGTATGTTGTAAAGTAGACCTTATAGGATGTAATTAAAAACAAAACAGCCGCCCGAATACGCCCGCCTATTTTTCGTGATTTTTTTTCTGTAAACATATAAACTTTTACTTAACGAAATTTTACTTATATTTTATGTATTTTTGTTATAGGCTCGTCTGGAGTGAAGTTTTTGTCTCGAAATGACTTGTTCGATATAATGGAACGCTCAAACACCTCAATTTTTAACGAAAAGTTTAATTTTATGGAAAAAGAACTGATCAATCAGTATGATGAAAATGATCAAAATATTGCTAATATTAAACAAAAATTGTCAGTTATAAAACATCAATTTAAACAAAAATGGACAGCTGCTCGCAAAACAAAGGCTAGAAACCAATGCGGAGTGGCTCAAAGGATACAAATGGAATATGCGCCTTACTGCTGAGGAGAAACAAATAGTCGAGAACAGAAAAAAAGAAATCCAAGATAAGTTCCGCGAGCAACTTGGTCTATTAGTGGATATACCAAATGCAAACTTTGGCAACACCAATGATGGGAACACGAGTAGACGCTTTTTAGTTAACTATAACATATCTGCAGCAATTACCGGAATAGACTTAAATTTAATTTACAGATTTAAAATTATTTTAGACACATTGTGCTGTGGTTTAAAGATAAACATAGAGAAATTTGAAAAATTATTGTCAAGAAACGGCTAAATTGTACGTTTCTTTATATAATTTTTACCCTATATTTCCGACATTGCATAAAACATTGCGCCATGGTGCTGAAGTAATAACGGAAGCCATTCTTCCAATAAGACAATTGTCTGAAGAAGCTGCAGAAGCACGCAACAAACATATTAGAATGTTCAGACACAACTACACCAGAAAGTTTTCCCGGGTAGCTTGCAACGCAGATGTTTTAAACAGGCTCCTCTTAACCTCTGACCCTGTCCTGACGGGCATGAGGAAGAGGAAGAATAAAAAAAAATACAATTTTCAGCTGATCTTGTAAATTTATTAGTAGAAAGTGACATTTCAAATGTAAGTTTTGAAGATGAAAATGAAGAATAAATGATTGTATATATTACGTATGCCTTTTTTTACCTTATTCAAGCAAAACCTTAAATAAAACATTGTTAGGCAGCCATTAAAAGTGTAAAATATTTTTGGCCAGCTTTTTGGGTCAAATACCTCTCTGTGCGCTGATTCACAAAATAAACAGACACCTGGGGAAACACATCCTTGACCCAGATGAAATAAAAACAATCCAAACTGGGAACATCCTATCTTCCTTGGTCAGTGCCCAGTTAAGGGAGCTACTGTAGGGCTTACATAGAACCTACATAGGAGGCTGGTCACAATAGATCTTAATAGGTCGCAGTGATGCATATCAGCCCCGACTTACACGAATAATAATAATACGTTAAAGAAACCGGAATAATAATAAAAATCGACAGCGGGATAGTACCTATTTATTTGGAAACTAATCTGTTTAACGTCAAAGCAATTATATATTTTTACGTACCAATAAATTATTAACGTCATTACTTACATTGTTTTGCCGAACAAAATAACTATCTCGCTTGTCTATATCAGTATTTAATGCCTGCAATTAAAAACACAGAACATAATATGAAAAGATTTTAACTTATAAAGACTTTATTTATTTGTGATTGCAAGATTAAAATATTATGCTTGTACAGTTGTAGAAAATATGTGTCATATTTTACTGTTGTACCATTCATGTTCTGACTTTAGCTACTAGTCCAAATGCTAATTTGTCGTTGAGTCGATCAATCGATGATGCGGCGCTTAAATCATTACATATAAAATGTCATAAGCTTATTATCAACCATTTACTGAATGTGTTAAATGAAAAATAATTTTAACCTTATCAACAAAAAGTTTATTTTCGATTCACTGGGATTAATTATGTACTACGTGTTTGATTTAATTTTTATCCGTGACGATTGAAATGTGAGAAAGCAAAACAAAATAGAACACACAATAAACATGGCGAGTTCCTAGGTTATAGGATAATATTTTATTAAGGTATAATCTAAATACAATATTAAACCTATTAAAACTATATACTTATCACTATTCAGTCATGAGTTTTTTTAGAAATACTTATACGATAATTACTTACCCATATTGACAATGTTTGACGCGAAATATTTTAATTATTATGACTTAACTACTACAAATCAAAGATTAATATTCCAATCAATTGATAGATTACAAATGCTTATTATAATAAAAATAAAACTTTTCTTATGGTTCGATTATTGGATTTAATGATGACTATGTAAATTTTATTTATATCGGTAATAGAAAGAGCATTAACGGAACGTTCTGAGACGAGAACTCCTTGAATAGGTATGTTCGACCTTTTCTTATCAATGAAATTTTCTTATGAAAGGAAATTTTCCGGATGCATTCAAATATTTGGAATGACGCAAGAGAGCTACTTGATTGCAGAAAATATCTTAGATTATTAACTTCATTGATAAAATCTTATGACCTTACTTTACTTGTTGTTGATAATAAAAATAACACGTGTAGCGACGCGGCAAGTAAAAAAAGAATGTTTGTAATAGTACTTAGTATAAAATATAATAGATTTGAAGAACCCAAAATAAAAAAAAATAAAAAATGAGAGAAAAGAAGAACTTCATTAGCCATTATTTTTAATAAAAAGAGAAAGGAAAATTAATCTAAATGAAGAAGTCAAATATCAGTCAAAGATACGCTACGAATGTGCAAAGATACAGCAAATAAATATGTAGGTACAATCTCAGCAAAGATATAAGTAATATTTGTACTCTTTTAGATATTACTCTCATGGCTTTTTGTAAATCATGTTGTTCCCAAAAGAATAACATTTTTATTTGAAATCTTCAAAATTACATTCCAGTTGATACGCTGATAAAATGCGTTTCTGACAATTGACAATTGTCGTCTATCTCCATGCATTCTATCGGCAGCTAGACAGTCATTCGCCAAAAATACATAATCATACGTGCGTTTCGCTGATTCTTAGTGCAACTATTACCCAGTTAAACAAAGTTCCAAAGATTTGTCACATATTTTTTCAAAGAAACACAAACTATTATTTCTATTATTATAAAACAAACATCATAAAGTACCTCAATCAACAATTTAGTAATTTGCATTCATAATATTCATTCAAAAAGCTTTTAACATAACGACTTATAAATTGTGGGGACTTATAAACAATACAAGCAGGCTAAACGGGAATTTGGCGCCGCCGAGGACACCGCGCAGCACACCCTAGCGGTGTGCCCGGCCTTCTTCGCACGGCGCGCTGAGTTGGTCGCCGTCATGGGCGAGGACTTCGCCCTCCAGAATATGGTGTGTGCCATGCTAGAGAGAGAGAGCACGTGGGCGGTGGTAAACTCCTTCTGCGTCGACGCCATGACGCAGAAGGAGGCAACGGAGCACGCCAGGGAAAACGACCCTAGCGCACAGGCATGCCGCCGTAGGCGTACGGGGCGAAAGAGGCGCTCTCGATCAGCAGATCTCAAATTATAAGTGTTGTAACAAACCCGACTTTGTTTTATATACATATATAGATTAAATATTGATTTTAAGACATCTTTTACTTTGCTCGTAATACCAGCGATATTCGTACAGCAAGTGTAAAGATTGATTTGTTGTTGACCATATACAATTTTAATATCTCTAGGTAGTTAACCTGATTTTTTTACTAATTTTGCTTTCTTATTAGAGCAGATTTTTTTTTCTTCTGAGATGAATACCTATGCTTCAATGTGGAAAGAGTTTTACGCACCAATAAAGTAGGTGTCATTTTCTTTTGTGTCGAAGAACGTAGGCGAAACTTACTACATCCGGTCTTATCGTTGCCATTATTTTTAGAAATAATGAATAGAATTGAATAAATGATTTAATTTAACGGTAGGTAGGCGTACCGTTTGGTGTTATTTCGGCACGTTTGAGCTGCTCATTAGATCAGTACCGTCATTAACTCTGTTATGATATGAAGCAAAAAATAGACAACTGTGGAATAATCCGATATCGCATCACACTCAATTTAACACCTGTCTTTACCATCATGACTAATGATAGAGAATAGCTTCCCTAACATGAATATGGGCAATACCATATAGCCCATTTTCGTGTTTAATGTATTAAAAGAAATAAAAAATAAATTCGACTTCCTACTGATATGGATGGTAAACCCTTGACTGAATCGGGTCGGCTAACGGGCATAAGTATGCAAATTGGGTGTCTTGTCAGAGGATATACCACTGTCGACTGTCACACGATTGAAAATGAAAATTGAAACGCGTAACTAAAAATAAACCGTTTGCAAAAGACGTATTATTTTGTGGTATGGTATAGATAATAGGATTATACCGATAATACTTACGATGTATTTATGTTATATTTATACGCTTCTAAATATTTTATATTATTATTTGTGTTACTAAATATTAAACATTTATGTATTTTATTGATAAATATATATCTATATACATATAGATTTCATGTGCAAAGCTAAGTACAGTTTAGAAGCCTTAATATAAGTATGATAGAACAATCTCGCATTCCAGTATTCCAGTAGAGATTATCATTAAAACTTAAGTCAGACGATAACATAAGCCAGTACTTAATTTAGAATTTCTGAATTATATACGTCTAGTAAATACATCACGTAATTCAATCAAACTATCGATTAATCTTCCTTGAAATTAAACAAATACAAAACTTAAACATTGCTTAAAAATAGACTAGAAATTACGCAACATAAGTCTTAGACTTATAAGTATACAGAGTCTTTTTATACATGCGATTTAACAGAACATGTTGAAAGAAACCATCTTTAAATACTGGTACTATTAAGATTTCATTGAGGCAGGATAAGGACCACAATCTCATAAACGTCCGTTGTAAAATACAACGGATCATTTGAAGTATTATAATCGCTTTTATTATCGAAGTCTTGATCATAATCGTTTAATCGTGAGTTACGCAGCAATATAGCCTTTTATACCCTCGTAAGATGAAAACCATTTGTGATCGATTTTTAAATGGACTTCGCATCCCCAGACAGCCTTTTGAATATAGAATGTGTTGTTACATGTTCAGTTGTTTGTTGTTTTAATGTAATCGATTGTTGAGTAACTATATGTAATATTTCTACAAATGCAGAGTACACTAAAAATAAATATATATAGACACATACAGACAATTATTATGTTACGAAAAATATGCTAGTAGAAACGCACTTCATGTGCACGAGGTTCTATATGATATAAATCTAAGTATTAAAAGATATTTTAAATATTCGAATTGAAATTTTATGTAGGTATTTTCATTAGCAATAATCCTAAATTAAAATAAATTATTAGTTTAGCTGAATACAACATTGTTCTCAAAATGATTAAGCATTCGTTGTTTTTAGTCTTTAGGCTGTGGGAAAATTTATAGGTGTTTGTATTTATTATCCGATGCTTATATATACTGTCTATCATTAATTAATAAATATGTAATCCAAAAGCCGGAATTCTTCAGTGCTTATTTCAATATGCGAGAACAGATACACACAGGCTCTTTGTGGTGTATCCTATTAACTTAATACATTGTCTTAGGCTCTATATATTCCCACGGACATGTCACGCTTCTAAATTATGCTCAGACAAGCCCTTTTCACAGGTCCGTGGTCACACTATCTTTCCATATGCTAGAGCATGTGTCTCTGACGCGGTGACCCATATCGGAGGGTGGCTGAATTTCAACCACATTCTATGTGAATATCATTAAACATATATTCTCACACATCTGCACAAGTGAAAAAAATATTAAAGAGAATAATAAAAAATTGTATACTGTCTCTCTCTCTTCTCTCTTCTGATTTTTCATCAATTCCAAATTATAAATAGAGTCCTACATCATTATTATATAGCTTATATTGTTGGAGAGTACTAAAATATTACTATTTAAACAATAAACTTTTGCTATTTAAGCAGCAACATCAAAATCTGAAAATCAAAATACGATTTACAAGAATCTCACGACAAAACTTTATACTACACGTCAAAAACTTATACTAAACTATCTCATAAGTTAAAACGATCGGTTAGAATCGGTTAGAAAAAGGTCAAAAGTCGTCAAGAACAGGGGCACAGCTAATTAACAACAACCATAACAACACAGAAATCGATTTCAATAAATCGATATTAATAAAGCTTTTTCTCACAGTAAAAATATATAAGAACACAAAACATATATATCAATAACCAAGCTAGTAAAAATTTTTAAAAATTCTGATAAATAATAACCAAGAAAGTGGGAAGATCAAGTTTGTTCTGTTAGGGTAAGCATCTCCCGACTTTTCTATCAAACACAAAGTAAATTACAAAAAGCTACGTACACAATCTTTATTAAAATCTACATAAGATTGTCTCTAACCGAGACGCTCAACTTCTGAGAACAAAAACATAGCTTAATGACACTTCTAAAACAAATCGTCGAAGAATTTGAAGGAAAACATTAAGTTTATCAAAATATTAGACGAAGAAATCCATTGAAATTGAGTTCTCCGTTCAGAGTGGGCTCGAAGAGAATTAGGTATTGATTTCAACGATAAATAATTGGAAGAGGAATTCTAATTACGAAGTGGAACGTTTCTTGGCGTGATGGCAAGTGAATCAGTTAGAATACTCTTTGTATCAGTATACTGAGACAACAAACCACTAAGTTTAATGCTTCTGTCACAAATAGAAAAGATGTACAGACTTTGACAAAAGCTCTCCTTGACTTTCCGAAGACAGTGAATTGTCATTGTATTTTACTCGTAGCTTAGTGAAATACAATTCTATTTTAAGTATATATTTTTAGGAATCAGAAGAGAAATTCCTTAAAAAAAATAATTTGGCAACAACATAATTTTACAGAGGAACAAAATCAGCCTAACGCCTACTTTACGAATTATGCAACGTTACGCAACGCAACACGTAATAACGTTACGACCGGTCTACCCGCTCCGAACGCCCGATGACAAGTGAGTCGCTAGCCAACCGCAGCGGCTTTTATAGGCAACGGCCGGCAACCTTACGCAACGTGTGGGGTAACCGCTTATACGGCCTCTCCTGACATAGTGTCGTCCTCGACACGAGCCTCGGGGTTGTCACCACTTTGTATGCTGCCATCTGCTGCAACTCCACCATCCTCGTCTGTCAGTCATTCATTCATTCTTATACCTGTATCATCATATTCAAGCTACGTCCACTCGTACGTTCAATACATACAAAACTGTATGTCTGCCGGACATAAAGTCCAATACATACAAAACTGTATGTCTGCCGGACACAAAGTCCAATACATACAAAACTGTATGTCTGCCGGACACAAAGTCCAATACATACAAAACTGTATGTCTGCGGACACAAAGTCCAATACATACAAAACTGTATGTCTGCCGGACACAAAGTCCAATACATACAAAACTGTATGTCTGCCGGACACAAAGTCCAATACATACAAAACTGTATGTCTGCCGGACACAAAGTCCAATACATACAAAACTGTATGTCTGCCGGACACAAAGTCCAATACATACAAAACTGTATGTCTGCCGGACACAAAGTCCAATACATACAAAACTGTATGTCTGCCGACACAAAGTCCAATACATACAAAACTGTATGTCTTCACACTGAACGCCAAGGCCGCACCGCGATCCGATGACGTCCCCGACGCACCACACCCGTCCGCACCTGCATCCGCCCAACATTCCGAGGCTCAGCCGAGCCAATCAAAGGTCCAACCCCCCTCCCGACTCGGCCTAACCTGACCTTCACTTATATTGCCAAGATCGACGCAAGACGGTCCATGATCGAATTCGATGTGGAATGAACAGCCAAATCCGGGGTATGTGACCCGCCTGAAGACCGCGATCTGTTCAAGCGACGATGATGGCGATCACGACTAGGCGTTCCTTCTGACGGTGTGAAATCTTCATCACGCGTCCCACCATATGACCGACGTCGCGATCGGCGGCTCCTAGCGGACACCCCGTGACGGCCACGCGAACGGCGCCGCGACTTATCACGGGAACGACTTCGCGACCCACGGCCACTCCGACTGGATCCGCCAGCCATTATCACAAACACGAACACTAAAGTACGCAGAAGACTTTGTTCCTCGTAATTGTGGGCTAAGAGTTGCTTATCCCAATTCTGATTTTAGGAATCAGAAGAGAAATTCCTTAAAAAAAATAATTTGGCAACAACATAATTTTACAGAGGAACAAAATCAGCCTAACGCCTACTTTACGAATTATGCAACGTTACGCAACGCAACACGTAATAACGTTACGACCGGTCTACCCGCTCCGAACGCCCGATGACAAGTGAGTCGCTAGCCAACCGCAGCGGCTTTTATAGGCAACGGCCGGCAACCTTACGCAACGTGTGGGGTAACCGCTTATAATATAATGTTGGCAAAATGTGTTTCTGTTAATAAACCATTGTCATTATTAAAATTACCTAAATAATGTATATGATGATATAACATAATTAATAGTTAAAAGCTACCATTGTAAGATCGGAAATCTACGTTTTAGGTCATTTCATAGTCATTCAACAGGACTAGGGGCCCTGTTCCACCATATGGGATGAATTACATCATGAAGTAAATTATGCTGCATAAGAGTTATACAACTCAGCATGACAGGCACGATATCTATGTGATAATATTACAATATTTTTCTGCTTGCTTTTCCATAGTGAGAGTGTATCATAAGCTTCGTTGTGAAGGAATATGCCTCTAACTCAAGAATAAAACGAGGATTGCAAGGATAATCACTGATTTAATTTTCACTGCACCACGTTTCGTGTCGGTTGCTTATTGCCAAGTGACGAGTATCGATTGATATACATTGTTGAGGTTACGACTTCCGGTCGGCAAAACTAATATTACCGACACAGCCTAAACAGCGGAACGTCAAGTATTCAATATACTTTCCAAAGTATCGATACTCGTTACTTGGAAAGTATATTTTACTAAGGTGACCTTAACAACTCGGCCATCCTTTACAGAGTGAGACCTCTCACTGTATAAATCAAAAAGTACAAAATACACCGTATAATTATTACAGTCATGATCGCTACACATTGTAAATTTAATTAATCTGTACAATCTACTACGATCTGCAATCATCTGTGCGGTGTCACACGCAGGATATCGTTCGCTATCTGCACTGACTGTTCGTAACTTGCGATCATTCACTCTGCGCAATCTATTACAACCTACAGTCATCTGTGCGATACCAACTGCGTAATACCATTCCTTCCGCACTGATTGCTCGTAGCTCGTACTTACAAATTACAATAATATAACTAATAATGATAACAATTAACTTAAAAAAAAAAAGTTTGTATTAATGTATAATGCAATAAATTTAATTAATCTGTACAATCTACTACGATCTGCAATCATCTGTGCGGTGTCACACGCAGGATATCGTTCGCTATCTGCACTGACTGTTCGTAACTTGCGATCATTCACTCTGCGCAATCTGTTACAACCTACAGTCATCTGTGCGATACCAACTGCGTAATACCATTCTTTCTGCACTGATTGCTCGTAGCTCGTACTTACAAATTACAATAATATAACTAATAATGATAACAATTAACTTAAAAAAAAGTTTGTATTAATGTATAATGCAATAATTTTTTTTTTAATAAATGCTATTTAATGCTAAAATAATTACATGTACTTCTTTATTTATATAAATATTTAATAAAATAAACAGCAAGAGAAAGAGAAAACATATATATGTATATAGTCCAACTCGATTTGTTTATCACAATCTATGATCATCTGTGCGAGACTATGTAAGTCTCATTCACTATCTGCACTGATCATTTTGACTTGTCGATTGTCACTTAGAACTCAATTTCAATCAATGTGTTTCTCAATAATTTACGATCATCTGTGCAATACTAGTATTAGTATTTTCCATATCTACACTGATCGCTTTATCGGGGAACACATTGTATGTTATGAATTACATAAATATATCATCATAATCAATCATCAAAAAATAACAAAATTTCTAATTATCAATATCACGGTCGCTCTCGTCACGTTCATTGTCATCATCGCTAGCCCCAGTGGAATAATCATTGTAATTAAGCCATGGCTGTATCTTGTCGATAGCAACTACGTTTTCATACTTTTTATTACCTTTTTTTGTCAAAGGCGTGTCTTCAATCAAAAATCTGTCGTTTGGAAATATTTTTGTAATCCTATATGGACCATGAAACTTTGGTATAAGCTTCTTAGATTGTCCCAAATGACCTTTGTCAATTACTATTCTTTCTACCCTAACAAGATCACCAACATTATACGACTTAGCATGTTTTCTATGTCTATCAAATCTTTTCCTAGCAACTTCTTGATCTTTATCTATCTTTGCCTTAGCACTAGATCTTAGCTGCATAAGTTCGTCCCCACTCGCTAATTGAGATGTTTCACAAATTATATCACCTAACATATTTTCAGATGTAGTGACTAGCTTGCAACCAAATAATAATTCAGAAGCGCTTTTACCTGTCGTTTTATTAATGGTTGTGTTAATGCCTAACTGGATGTCACCAACGTATTCATCCCATGTATTTTCATTTTTACCATGGCATTTTGTACTTAAGGCATCCAAAATCGTTCGATTAAATCGCTCGACCTGTCCGTTCGCTCTTGGGGTCGCAACTGCATTTAAAATGTGTTTAATATGAAGTTTGTCTATGAAATCCTTAAATTTAGCACTCGTAAAGCATGATCCTCTATCAGTAATTAATCTTGATGGAGTACCAAAGAAGCTGAAATATTCTTTAAAATTTTTAATCGCAGTAGATGTTTTTGTATCCCTAACAGCACTGATGTTAACAAACTTAGTGAAGGCATCAACAATAACTAGTATATAAACATTTCCCTTCCTAGAGCGAACGAACGGCCCGAGATGATCCGCATGAAGTGTATGAAAAGGCATGTCTATTTTTTGAATGGGATGAAGAAAACCTTCCCTTTTTCCTGATTGGCCTTTATGGTGAGCACATTGCAAGCAAGCCGCGACATACTTCTTTGTGAAACGACGCATTTTTGGAAACCAAAACATCGCTTTTAATCGACTTAACGTTTTCTCGAAGCCAAAGTGGCCTACATCATCGTGGTTCATACGTAGAATTTGCCACCTTACAGCTCGTGGTACCACCCAGCGTAAGTCATCGCCCAATATACGGTATACATATTGACCCTTTAACTGATAATTATTACGTACGTCTGCCACGATTTTAGTTCCATCATCTAACAAAATATCTCTTATTCGTTTTATCTCTTCGTCATTACTTTGAACTGTCGCTATCCAATCTTTTATTTCAATCTGCAGTACGTCAATTATATGTCTATCATCTTGAGACGTGGAGGGCTCAGCAACCGGAGCACGACTAAGAGCATCTACATGAGCCATACGTGCTCCCGTTCTGTATTCAATACTACAGTCATACTCCTGCAGCTGCACCCACCAACGTGCGATTCTAGGAATAAGATCTCTCTTTGTTAACGTTGTGCGCAAAGCACTACAATCTGTAACTATCTTAAATTTGATTCCTAATAAATACACTCGAAAACGATTAAGCGAAGCAATAACGGCCAGCGTCTCCAAATCAAAAGAATGAAACTTTTGTTCATCCTCTGTTGTTTTACGGCTATAGTAAGCTACTGGTCGAAGTTGACCGTCCTCCCCTCGCTGCATAAGTATACCCGCAATACCGATTTTTGAAGCGTCTGTATGAAGTTCCGTATCCAACCTAGCATCGAATAAGGCAAGTATAGGACGTTCCACTAGCTTTTCCTTCAAAGTATTAAAAGCTTTTGTGTGTTCTTCTGTCCAGTTCCATTCAAACTTAGTTTTAAGTAAGTTCGTTAAAGGGCACGCCAAAAGGGCAAAATTTTGTACAAATCTACGAAAGAAACTAGCAAGTCCTAGGAAACGTCTTACATCGTGAACGTTTTGAGGTACGGAAAAGTCAGATACAGCAAGTGTTTTATGCAAGCCTGGTCGTATACCTTCTCCGGATACGTGAAAACCTAAATAATCTAGTTCTTTTTCGAAAAAATAACACTTCTTTATTTTAAGTGTCAACCCTGCTTCAGAGATATGTTTCAACACCTCTTCTAAACGTAAAAGTCCTTCGTTAAAAGTACGACAAGGTATCAGAATATCATCCATATAAATGACGACATACTTAAGCTTAGCAAAAACTCTATTTATAACCCGTTGAAAGACAGAAGGCGCATTTGCCAACCCGAAGGGCATCCTTTTGAATTGGTATTGCCCATCTGGCGTCACAAATGCGGTAAAATGCTGTGAGCACTCTTTTATTGGAATTTGGTAATAACCTGACGCTAGGTCAAGACTAATGAAGAGTGAGTTACCAGCTAACCTATCCAACTGGTCGTCGATCAATGGCAAAGGATAATGTTCCTTTTGAGTTTTATTATTTAAAGCTCTGTAATCAACGCAAAGTCTTCTTTCACCAGTTTTCTTCTTAACGAGAAGTATCGGACTAGCATAAGGTGAATTAGACTCACAAACAATGTCCGCATCAATCATTTCCTGTACCATTGATCGTACCAGTTCACGTTCCGGGTATGAGAGTCTATACGGACGATAGACCACTGGTTTGTTATCAGTTAACTGTATTTTGTAATGTATTTTTATTTATTTCATTAAATAATTGGATTTTTACAAATAAATCACTAAAAGTTTGAGTACAAGATCTTTATTCCACAGGGATTCAAACAGAATCCAATTCACTAAGGTTTACTTTGCAACAATACTTTAATACAAATAAATCACTAGAAATAGAAGTACAAAATCTTCATTTCACATGGAATTTAAACAAAATTCAATTCACTAATGTTTATTATGCAACAATATTTTATACAATAAATCACTAGAAATATAAGTACAAAATCTTTATTTCAAATGGAGTTTAAACAAAATTCAATTAACAAATGTTTACCATGCAACAATATTTTATACCAATAAATCAGTAGAAGTATGAGTACAAAATCTTTATTTCAAATGGAGTTTAAACAAAATTCAATTAACAAATGTTTACTATGCAACAATATTATACCAATAAATCACTAGAAGTATGAGTACAAAATCTTTATTTCAAATGGAGTTTAAACAAATCATTCAATTCACTAATGTTTACTAGGCAACAATATTACTGTCAATTCTATCAATTCATATACATAGAATGACTTAAAAATATAAAAGAACTTAAATTAATATAGATACAGGCAGGGTTTATAGGTCCGTTTGATCGATATTGGTTTTAAGTTGAAATTTATAATGTAAAAGATTAAAAGAGGGTATTCCGAGGATAAAAAGAAATCAGTATTCCGGTAGTCCTTCAGAAGTCCTTCAGGAACTGGTCCAGGCAACTGGTAACCGTGGTTAGATGGCCGTGTTTGGGTTAGTTTACTCTCTGTCCTGGCTTACCAAGTCGCCGTCTTCAGTTAGGATTTAAGGTAGGTCAGCGGTCTATTTAATGCAGCTGGGTCACTTGGAAGTCCCTGGGTGACGAGGGTTAATGTTCAGCCCAAATATAGTTCCCTGAAGATGACATGAATCATTTCAAATAACAACTCTCTTGGCATTTACTTTACTATTTATTAACTTTCAAAAGCGAAGAGTGTGATGTAGAAAATGAAAACAAACATGAAGATACAATTGATTCTAGAATATTACAAGATTTGATCTGGTTAAAATATTAATTTGTTTTATTTAAATCCCCATGTACGTAACGGTTATGAGAGGTAGTGAATGGATTTAATTGCATAAATATTGGTTTCCCACCAGGCATACTATGATGATTAATCAATATTTTATTGTAAAAGACCAAATTTGTTATATCAATTTACCACAGTTATTTTCTCTACCCACACTCAACGGATATTCAGGAAATGTTCTAGAACGATGTTTTAGGTATATGAAATGTATATATGAATCTCAGTTAAAAACTCTAAATATATAATAAAAGAAAGAATTATGAAATTAGGTACCTTTCTTTCGGGATGATTGTCTTTTTTGTTCAAATTTTTATTCGGTGAAAGCAGATCTATTTCGTCAGTCTATATATAGACTCCTTCTCTTTTGTAGCAGAGCTCGGTCTCAACAGCCGAATACAGTATTTTCAATTATTTAAATTAGAACAGTGAATAGCTTAAAAGTTGTTACTTATTGATCGCAGCTATTGATCCAAAACCAAATATCGCTAATCACTGCCAGAGACTAGTGTGTATCTTTTTTTTTTTATTAAGTTTTTAATTTTTTAGTTAGGCAAAGGACACAATCTATGCTAGCCCGAGCAATCTAGCCTGACTATGTTAATCTGTAGAAGGATTAATATTTCTTTATTAGTCCTCACAGCTAGGTCTAGTTTACAGACTCAATTGCCACAGACAAACATTTGCCTGAGGAATAATAAAAATAAGGTTAAACGACTACACTTATGATGATCAATTGCGATTTAACTTTTCATTGACATAAGACTATTCTTTTAAACTACTAATTGTGACATTATAATATATTAATATTTTTTTAGGGGGAGTGTGTGGGATTACTGATTAAAATACTATCTTTGTAGACGACGCTTGGCTAGACTTGGTTGCTTAATTTGCGCCATAGATAATGGTGTTAGGATCATGATTAGCGGTCCACTCTATGGAACTGTCCATGTCATCTATTAAAATTGTCAATGTCAAAGTAACAATTCGACGTAAACATAACCAATGCGAGATACAATTGTAAAAGTGATTTTAATCAATATGAATAAAAAAATGTCTTTAATAGTACTTAAAATCAGTGAGAAAAACAGTGTTACAATTTCCATCTGAACTATATTAGTAAATCCTAAATCACGCAAACTCGATGAAAAACAATAATCATACCTTTTAAGAAGTTGTTTAAGTTCATTGATATCCGATGAAGTCAAATGTTTGCCATAATTAAAATCAGATTCAGTATTTGGATCATTAAAGTCTAATATGTTGACATTTAAGCACTGTAAATTATCAACACGAGTAACCAGGGAACTTTACTGAGCGCTAATTCGTTATCACCAAAATTGTAAACTAATAATAATCCTAATCCATTGTCAAAGTTATATTCTCCTGGTAACAAATAAAATTCGTTTGGTGGAATTCTTCTAATTGAACCCTTAACGAAGACAGATCCAGAATGATTGCAGTTTGATATAATGATTGGAATAGTTTTTATTCGCTGTGACGCAATCTTCACATCATCTCTTAAAAGTAGATGCAATTTCGTTGCACACTTTTTTTAATAATTAAGCACTCATCAGTTTTAATAATTATTATTCCAGGTATTTCAGTGAAACTATGCCCATCAGTATTGGATATTTAATTACACCATCATCAACTACATATGTATCAACATTCTCTACAACATCATTGATTTCTATTTTTATTTGTGTCAACCTAACGGTATGACTATGTTATTTCCTAATCCCCGCATAACAGGTAGTTGCCCTGTATACCAAACTACACCTACTTTTAACGCTTCACTACGCTGTATCAAAGTACACTGACTACCAAGATCAATATAGCCATTTGTCGTAAAACCATTGACTTTCAAAGAAATCAAATATTTATTATTACTAGGATCATCTACATTTACCTGCAATATGGACTTAGTTGGGGGTTTATCATCATTCTTGCTAGGTTCATTTGGCAATTGTGGACAGTTAATAGTGGTATGCCCCAACCTATTGCAAACATTGCACTTAAGTATTTTTTCGGACATTTGTAGCTAAAGTGTCCAGGCTCATTACAATTGTAACATACTCGTACAACAGACTTGCCTGTTTGCGATTTACCTTTAGAGTCGTTTGACTGAATATTTGAAAATTGTTTGAAAACTTGGGTTTATGGTATTTGTTACGCCTCGCCTGTCTTGTCCATTTGACTTTGTTCTATCCCTATCAGTTTCTCGGTTTTGTTGTTTAATCGATTGGAAGTAATTAAGCACCTGTTCGGGTTCCTGGCACTTAGCTGCCTTCGCACCTAGTCTTAAGGAACGATCCTCAATACCGTATAGTATGCAATCGACCGCGCGTTTATATATAACTCTTTATTGCACATAAAAATTTCACAGGAAATAACATTAAATATAAAATATGTACATAGGTGGGCTTATCCCTAATAGTGATTTCTTCCAGCCAACCTAACTGGGGATTTAGTTATAAAATTGCGGATACTACTTAAAATGCAATCAACAAAGTATAGAAAATTTACACTACACAAAACAAAGCAAAACTAATTACTTAAAAAAAATACTAACTACATCTATTACTATAAATACATAAATAACAGTATATATAACAATAATATATATTAATAATCATATAATAAATATATACATACACACATACATATATCTATAAATATATATACATATTAACATACCTACAATATAAACATGACTAATTAATTGTTCGACTCAAGTTGCGATAAAAAATGCTCTTTCAGTCTAACTTTGAAAGTTTCCACAGATCGACTATCACGAATGCTCTCAGGCAACTTATTCCACAGGCGGGCCGCAGTAATAGTAAATGATTTAAAGAAAAATGTTGAATTGGAAGTTCGCTGCTCCAAGGTTTGGGTGACACATGTGCGTCTAGGATATGGTCTTTCGGGCAAGGAAAAGAAACGTGAGCGAAGGTAATCGGGAAATTTTGGGTTATTGAGCACTTTGTATAGAAATGTGAGTATGTTTACCGAAAATTTCGCACCGATTTAATAAATTAATCTTTTCATAGTAATAGAGTTCTAATGATTCGTTATACTTTACCCGCTTAGATAACATATCAGATAATAACTCTGCATAATCATCACTACAAGGGAAAGACTCAACCAATTTAACTTTCCACTCAGGCCAGGAAAACGACATTGAAGGCAGCGCTTGATACCATGTACGAGCGACACCCGTCAGACGTGGTAATGCATAATGTATTATTTGTTCATTATCCCAATTATATAGTTTAGCGCATTCTTCAACCTTTTTAAGCCACATATGGATAGTTTGACTCTTAACCATTGGATCAAATTCTGGAATAACATTGCCTATCATTGGGAATTTATTGCCTTCTGGCTTAGAATTAATTAATGATTTAACCAATTCATTCAAGAATAGCTGCGTTTCGTTATTAGGGGTCAAAGAAAAGTTAACATTCTTACTTGGGCTCGGTGATCCACTTACTCTGCTACCTGATGAGGAATCATCTCGATCTGATGAAGTGTGTCTACGCTTGGAATACCGTCTTTTCTTCTGCCTTCTATTCGTACTGCGACTCGGCCTATGTTCGTATTTGCGAGTTCGGCTGTGTCTCCGGCTCCGTTTTCTTCCAGGCCGCCCCATAGTACGACTCCTCCGCTCGCCGGTATCGGTAGATTTGCTTCGTGACCTTCGGTGATGTCTGCAATTCTCCTTCGTAGTTTTTCCCAAGCTCGCCGTAATATTACGTTGGTTTCTAAGTTGAGTTTCTATCACATCTGGTGTATATCGATTCCTCTGGGAGGGATTTTCATCATAATTATTTTCACTATTCATGACTTGCAAAATGAAAAAAAAATACAAGCGTTCTCTAAGAAATAGTGGATGTGTTGTATATATCCCACTTCTGAGTTGAAGGAATATGCCTCTAACTCAAGAATAAAACGAGGATTGCAAGGATAATCACTGATTTAATTTTCACTGCACCACGTTTCGTGTCGGTTGCTTATTGCCAAGTGACGAGTATCGATTGATATACATTGTTGAGGTTACGACTTCCGGTCGGCAAAACTAATATTACCGACACAGCCTAAACAGCGGAACGTCAAGTATTCAATATACTTTCCAAAGTATCGATACTCGTTACTTGGAAAGTATATTTTACTAAGGTGACCTTACAGTTGAAAGAGTCTGTTTATTTTTGTTAGATTGCAGTTTGAGTAGAAATTTTCCAATCTAATCTTACCTATTATTATTAGTATTAGCAACAATATTGAGTTTCATTCAGCTGCATTTTTCCTCATACAGATATTTCATCGGTTTATTTTACACTCACACCCTTACAGATTAGCCCAAAGTAAACACATAATACACATACCCTTGCGTTTAGGTATAAGTTAAACATAGAGAAATATTTTTAATATGAATAAATATTAACAGTTTTTATTTAGGGAAAAAATGCTTGTATCCATCACACACCCCTAACCGCGGTTTGAATCAGAAACCTCCGAGATAACGACACCTCGAAATCAGCATACAGACCACTCGGTCACCGAGGTCGTAATTTATTAGACATCAGGACAAAACTGACTTGACTGACCACCTCCGACCTTATTGTCAATTACCAATTACGAATGAAAATTGTCATCTAAATATTAATACATAAACGCCAAAATATTAACGATAATATGTATGAAAAAGCCAAAGTCTAAATTGTTATTTCCTCGATAATTTTAACAGAATTACACAACGAACTGATTAAGTCAACATCGAAGGTACGCTCCGGGGTGTATTTGGACAAACGTACATTTGAATAATTTAATGAAACTCACGAGTTCGTCAGTGTTTCGCGACATATTTTGCATAATATCTATATTCTGTAGCACATCACGTTTTCTACTCTATCTGGGTACTGTGAAGTTCATTACATACAATGTATGTATGTAATGAATGAAAATCGTGATCTCGTGAGTATTTTCGAAACATTAAACTGTCCATATTGTTGTTTTAAATTTTGAAGGTATTTCAACATTTTCTAAATGTTTGAAATCATTTTTCATTTAGGTTGTATTGCTAACATACATGTAATGACGTCTGTGTTCTCTAAAATTTTACGCACAAAAGGATTAAACACCAATTTCATTTAATATCTGATTAATTAATAGTTGGCGAATCTATTCCAACTGTCCGAGTACTTTTCAGACATAATTGCAGTACACACTCTTAGTCGCTACATAGAGAATTAAGATTTGTTTAGAATTATTTTACACACAACCTAAACTTCCGGATAAAAATAAAAAATGAAACTAATAAAAAAAAATAAAAGAGTCTCAACCTATTGTGACTTTAAATTAAAGGCTAGTGAACACTAAAATCTGCCTCTAAAATTATATAGTATTAATTTATTAAGAAAACTTAACATTAGCCAATAACAAAGTAATCACATAAATATTTGTAAAAATACAATACAACAAAAATACTTAAAATATCAAAATATGTAGATACAAATGAAAGTGGATAATAAAACAGAAATACTTGCAAAAGAACATTAGGAACTATAAATAATTCGAATATGTACGTTTCGCGTTATGTGTGTGTGTGTCTGAATGTATGTTTCATGTGACCACTCTGACATATAGTTTGTAATTCGCGGCAAATGTTCATTTATGAATTAGTTACGCGTCAGATAGAAAATTTCGGTGTCACTATATCTATCTTCGTAAGGTTGAATGAGACGATAGAATACGGAATACTTAGCGTAATCGGGTTGGTCCATTGTAAAGTGAGCTATTATGCCTCGTGCGCATAGTGCAGGCGCGGTCGGGTCACGGGTCGCATTTTACCCGTGAAGTGAGCGCCGGGTAGTCTAATCTAATATTTACTAGATCGCCATACTAGATACCAGTCATCGTTACACATCTTGCGTTTTTCTAGTACAATTGTGGCCACGTGACCACTCTTTGCCACAAAGGAAGTAACCATTTTTTTTAAGTGCTCCTTGAGCGTATGACCTTGGTCTGCTTTTTCGTCGTCGCTAAGCAAATGTGATATTCAACGGAAGATCAACTTTTTTACGCCAAGTTCTTCGTGTAGAATTCAGTGGTCCCTAAAATGCCCACGGATGCCTCTATTTCACGGTATTTCGATATTCTCTTGCGTCATGGTGGTTTTTAGACGACCTGCACGTGGCTTGTCACTGAGACTAGACTGCCCTCGTTGAAATTCTCGGTGCTGCGTCGCTAAACACAGAAGTGATCTCTTCAAAGCACTGACGTCGCGATAATCCTCTTTGAAAGTTATAGAAAATTATCTCATGAAAATTTTCTTTAGACCATTTTAACCACCGACTTGTCACCTTTGAATAGACGATACAATAAAACTGTTACGCCGGTCTAAATACATTCTTTTGTTTTCGAATTCTTTATTAAAAAAGATGAAAAAGCAATATGTTTTTTTTATTATTGCGGATGATTGGCAAACGACAACTTGCCTTTTAACTTAAAAGCTACATGTCATTTGAGCCTCTGTTGGTTTTAGTGCATACTCGTATATATCGATAGTAATTCGAAAAATCAAAAGTTTAAGTGTTAAATGTTGTGTGCGTTGATGTCAGCTTTTATTACTTAAGGTTTCTCGTGAATGTAAATAGTGAATGAATGCAAAGGTACAAAGGCATGACTCAGTTCAGGCTCGCGATCCACAGTACATACGTACTCCGTATCAGTGAAGGAAAACATCTAGCAAACTGCACACCCTAGAAGTCCAAGAGATGTGTAAATATTTGGGGAGATACTTAACAGCAACTTAAGCATTGGGTCTCTCACAATGTACTTATTTTATATATCAATTAATATTTTTGTTGTATTTAATACTAGCTGTTGCCCGCGACTTCGTCTGCGTAAATTTCGAGTTGAATGTTATTGATACACAAATCATATTAATATACGATTTTACCGATTAAAATATTTTTGGTATAAAGCAATTCCTTGAGGTAAAGTAAACTCAAAGAATTTCTTTATATACCACATTATTCGTTTTTCCTTCCGCCATCTAGTGATTTATGAAAAAACTAACATGCGTAATGAAACTGATTTACACTTAAATATTTTTTCTGTTCTATTATATGTATAGATTAAGCGTGAAGAGGTAATAAACAAACAAACTTTCGCATTTATCATATTATTTGATAAAAAACTGGTTTCGTTTCATCGTATTTTGGTTCCCTGTTCCATCTCACTGCCCACGAACATGCTAAACGTGGCCTTTGGAGTCTTATAACCTGTGGCTCTGTCTACCCGCAGGGGATAAAGACGTTATCTTATGTATTGAATTGTCTTTACATTTTAAATTTCCCATGTAACTTATGTAAGAATGGTGTACATAATAATTCGCAATATTATCATGCCTTGAGTTCATTAAAATGACGATAACTTTTTTTTAATGAACCGATTTTGATGAAACAAAGTTTAGATATTATTCTGAGTTAAAACAAAGCAAATAGTGAAAGTTTTAAGCAAATCGGTTCAGTACTTTCGGAGATAAACGTGAACAAACATACAGACAGACAAAAAATTCCAAAAATTTTTTTTTGCTTTCTAATAATCTATTTAAGTGCCCCTCTATCCATTTCAGTCAAAAATACTAAATGTACAGACAAAATATTTTTACTGTCTTATTATATGTATAGATTAAATTAAATGAAATAATCGGAAAATTCTTTTCATGTCGCTAATAAATAAAAAATAAAATATGTAATTTCTATCCTATTTTTGGATTATCGTGCCTTCATTGAATGTTACTAATAATGTATAATATGATAAATTTGTTCACTTTAAGTAATCCAATACTTTCACATCGCCGCATTTTCATTAATTTCCGACTCATCTCTTCACCCTTATTCAGTAACTCTGAACTATTTTACCAAAATTTGATTTAAGCACGCGCTGATCTATTAAAATTTCATCTTTGTTCTGCTCTGTAACGAATCGGATATCCAATGTCTTTCCGGCGCGGACACAATTTCCACTTCAACAAATTAATCTTCCCACTTCTGCGGATTTGGTTGCAAATTGAAAATAGGGTTGGCCACTAATATTTGTGTAGAGTTTTTATTAAAACTAATATGATATTACATTATTTCATAAAATCTGCAGTTGCTACAAATTGTTTTATTTATATAAGTTTATTTAGGAGTATAAGTACCACAAGTTTAATGATATATGACAACTCCAGCTTTATGTTTATCGAAAATTGATATGAAACTAGGATGATGGCGCTTTTAAAGCCGCCTGAAAAATGGTTTGGTATGGCTTTAAGTAATATAAGAAATATTTTTGTGTTCTTATACAAATTTAATATAAAAATGAAATAATTAAATCAAGTTTGTTCGTTCGTTTCTAGTTCAACATGGAAATCGTATCAAAAACTATACTCTAGTAGATATAGGATCTGCTGATTTGGCGGTTTCTCTAGTCATGCCTTTCTTTTTTACGATTTGTTCAAAGTGGATTTCTAGTAAAGCAAACAACAAATTGACAAATGAACATCCCCAATAACTACGCGATAAAAACCGATGTCTACTTTGATTTAACAAAGCAACTATCAGGTAAAGACGATACGGTTGGCGCAGCGGTCGAGTAATCGGCTTCTACGTGAGCGAATAGCGCGTTTAATTTCCGCACGACAGAGATATTTTGTATGACGTACAAAAAAATTGTTCCGGTTTGAGTGTATGTGCATAGAAGATTTCTATGTTTAAGACTGCACCCACGACACAGAATCAAAATCCTAGAACGGGACGACTTTTAATAATGCATACATTGTTAGTTAGAATGCGTTTGATGTACGAGGGGCTTACCAGCTAAATCAGTCTACATGTTGGTAGGGATCTCGATTTCACCATAGTTTCAGTAAATACTATACTGGAACGCGTATCAAAAGCAACTTTCGTAAGGTTGATGAATGGGGCCCCTAAGCCTACACCTGGGTTACAATTTTTTGTCAATTTTAATGACATTTTTTTTATATCTTAAATAGTTTAAATACAATAGAAATGAAATTAATCTTCCAAGATAGTAAAATTGCCGTGCTTATAATAATGTTTAAACAATTCTTTATGATTTCATGGATAAATTAATAGTTATATAACAAATAGTTACCCGACCTCAAGTAGGAGTGAGATCAAGACAAAGAAATAATCACTCCTGTTCTCTCCAGAGGGTGACATTCGTTTATAGAAACGGTAGGCGAACCTATTACTACTGTGCAGCCGCTTTTGTAAGAGATATTAATGCAGTCAACTAAGGAGTTTACTGTGGTTTGATTAAATGTAGACAGGTCTAACAACATCCACTGAAAGAAAAGGAGCAGTGACACATATATTTCAATCCTGCAACGAACGAAAGAATGGGTAATCAAACTAAATGAGTAGTCACATTTCCCGGTCAGTACAAATAATAAATTACTACAACCAGGTGAGGATGTCTTCCTAACTATTAATTAAATAGCACATGTTGGTATTTAACTGATTACTTATTATATAAACTATTACGGTCATAGTTAGAAGTATGATAAATATGAATATTTTAAGGGTAACTCGAACCTTTTTTATACCCATATATACAAACAAAATAATGCATATACCAATTGGTTCACCGCTGTTGCTCTTTGTATATATTTTTGGTGATCGATCCATATTCAAAATAATCCGTTTAATAAAGTAAACCGTAACAAAACTGTATATCTTAAAAATATGAATATATGATGAAATATATATAATATATTTAGGTATATTTAGGTATAATAAATGATATACTTATATATCATTTATTATACCTAATAGGTACCGAGCAATGTATGAATTTCACATTCAATATAATAAGAGTAAATTTTTAAAAGTCTTCATCATTCTGTTTCATTTTTAGGCAACCCTAATATACTCGTAGACATCGCTTACACATTAAATTCGAGATGGATTTATTGTACATCTCAAAAAATATGTCACATTTGGAATATTTTGACATAATGTGGCCACCAAAATATTGGGGAAATGTTGTTTTTAATTTCAAAGTTATTTTTTAGGTGCTTTGAGCAAAATTTCGCTTACGGTTAATTGGAGGACTCTTGTTTTGGAACAAGTGCTTACAGGGGAATTGAAAAAAAACACGCACTGTGGCGGCTGTTCAGTACGAAAACTAGGTATGTTTTTGGCAGAATTTTAAATGCTTTCTAAGCATTTCAGATTATGCAATAATATATTATTAAAAAAACTTTTAATACAGTTAGATATAGCAAGTAATCTGCAAAAACGTAAACATTTAGTGTAATAATATCTGAAGGTAACCTAATTAGGTTTTTAATTTTATATCACTTCGAAACAACGTTTGTGTCTCTGCTTCATTAGTCCAAATAAATTATTTATTTCAATTTTCTATTAGTTTGTTGTATTAAGTAAATAGCATAGCGTAGGTCATTATACTATTTATTATGAAGCAAACATCACAGCAATATGATAATGAAAAAAGAATTATTAAACTAGCTCGTACGACGAACTTCTTACCATCTAACAATCAAATAGTGACATGGGCTGTTAACTATACAATGACGTGAAGTGTAAACTAAACAGTAACGTGCACTGTCAACTAAATAGTGGCGTGAGCCGTCAACTGAGAAGGAGATATTGATCACGACAACGACATAGGTACGTTTCACAGCTGTATTTAACATAACATAATTGGACATAAGGTACCTGAGGTATTAAGGCCCAGAGGATAATAAGGCCCACTTTTAAAATTTCGCGAAAAAACATTTCTATAACACTTCACTGTTTACGCACACGTGCAAAATGTCGGTGTGAATGTCTCCGTCTCCGGTCTTATTTAAGTTTTCAAAGATACAAAACATGTGTTTGTACTAAGTACCTGAATTAACACCACTAGTTCCTCAAATTGTCTACGACTAATATTAACGAGGGCAATGAGGCCCGTGTTTAATAAATAAAGGACAATAATTAAATTAGTGAAAAACAACAATTTACTTTTATTTTAATTTATTTCTTGGTAAATTTACGACGATTTACTGTAAAATTAAGCAAATTTTTATATGGGCCTTAATATACTACCATATACCGTTTTTAAAAAGTGCATTTTCTTATTAAAAAATATGCTTTTCTTAATAGTTTTACACCATTTATTACAGCAACATATACAAGCTATGTAAACATTATGTTTTTGACATTCTATACGCATTATACTCAGATTTAAAGCAATATTCTTTTAGGTGGAACTTAATTGCTACTGGTACCTTATTATAAAAAATATATTACAGTTTAAAATAAATTGATTTGTGAAAGTAGACAATAGTTAGTCATGAAAGTCAGAATTTTTCTGAGACGTTAAGTGACTTTGAGATTTAGTACAAATTATACAATCATGTGTATTAACAGGTATATATTTTTACGTATACTTTTAATACCTATTATATGTATATAGGTTTCTTGGTTTGATCTATATTTTTACAATATCAATATCTTAAGCGAATATGCCTTAACCAAACTGCGACACAAGAAAAATATGAAAATACTATGAATTCACAGAAAGGACTGTGGTTAATAAATACAAGCTTATTACATTGATCACATCAATATAATATTTATAGTATATTGTTTAGTTGTTCATTAGTCAGCAACATCCAACCAAAAACAAATAGATTAATAATAAATTAGATCATGAATATGAAAATTAAATTACGATTAAATTAGATTATGAATCGATATTGAGTAGTTGGCAGGCGACATTTATCCAATTAAAACGGCGCTTATCCGTGTACCATGTAATTACCTCGTCGACGATATGACGGTTAGAGATTACAGAGAAAAGAGTAAAACGCAAAAATCGCAACCATCTCTATAAAATATTCAAAATCAAACTTACACTAGTATGCATGTACGTTTTGCCGCGTGTACTAGACACTAGTGTTCATGCGAACTTCCCGCTACTCCCATCTTTACCACCTTCTGTGGTTGTGATTGTGAGGGGAGTTCGATATGCGGACATACTCGGATTATATGCGAATGCTCCGTCTTGGTGCGTTTGGACTCTCACCTGATAACTTTCCTCTTTTTCTGCACTTCTTTCAGGAACATGTTCCCACTTCAAAATCTTGGCGAATGATTTATGTCATATCGCAAAAAATGCCCTGCTTTCCTCACTGCGTGCTAGTTTCGCAAGAAGCATCCAACCGCAATATAGAAATTTGTAAATACCGAGTCTCCTGACTCACAAAACAACGAATACCATGCCGTTACAGACATCGCTCTCTCCTCTAATATGCCCGACACCTCCGAAGGGTGAATTGACATATCCGACAGGGAGAGCTACGCAGTAGTACAAGCCAAAAAAACACCATTCGCCCGCGACTCCCCGGCCTCTACAAAAGCCGTAAAAGCCAACCCGACCAGCCCACTCTGACCAGGCTCGCCAAAAGCAACCCAGGCTGTACCATCCTGCTTCAGCACTACGCTTCCTCCTGTATTCATATAGTAAAAATTTACATGGAATAGCATCAACGCCGCAATCACCGACAAAAAATCACCTATACGAGTATAACCTCCCACCCGCGCGCCCGTATGTGGTTGTGTACAGGATTTAACTTATCCGATTCCTCCGGGAAAGTAAAATCGGGTTTTGCAAAGTTTTCCTCTCTGAGGAACGTCTACTCAAAGTTGTTCCGCAGAATCTCGAATGAGATCTCAATCGAGGACGTCGTGAGGACCTCAAAAATATGCCCTGCCAGTCTTTTCCATACAAGGCATGTACACACGAGATCACAATCCCTATGATTTCATCCTTGCGATCCTTGGCTTCACACCTGAGGGAAAGTAAAAAGCAATTGAAAGAGGGAAAGCAATCTTTATGACACTTAGACATAAAACTCAGACTGTCATTGTCCAAAAATCGTCGACGGTTGCGTCCCATCTTGCGTCATCTGCGGATAGGTTGGTCATATAATCGACTATCACGGATGCCATCAGGAGCCTAAACTCAGGCCAGCGCCTGCATGTGACATGTGTGCCTCAAAGTTTCTCTCAGAATAACCTGTTTGCACTAAACATAAACGAACAAAAACTACGTCATACCTCGCAAATCTCAATTTTAAGCCAAATATAGTATATATTTTTAGCGCGATACTTTATAGTCGCAAACAGTAATTAAGTTGCAATAACAGGGTAAACTGTACGCTGTGCCACAATGCCGCCGACAAACAAGTTCAGTAATTGAATTCACGTCCTGACGAAGTTCATTTCACGAGTTTTTTAATGTACACTATAGAAATAATGCAGACTTTAATGCACTTAGATACGGAGAGTATTTTATGAGTACACTGCGTATTGATTTCATGCTTTGATATATTTCAACTAGAAATATTTTACATAGCCAAGCCAATACTTATAAGTAATTATTCAGTAGATCGATTTCAATATTACTTCCAAATGATACAATAATAAAATACGATCTTGCTTTTGAACATTACCGTAAGGATATTTTTACAATTATTTAGGTGCCTAAATAAAATTAATGTAAAACTTACTTTATTAGTCTAATAGGTACCAACTCGTATCTTAGTCAAGATGTTACTTTGTTTTCAAATAAGTTTCCCTAATTCAGTGTGAAACTCCTCTACTATACATTATAATTACATGTGCCAGTATTATATGTGCCCATATATAGCCATAAACGTGATTTTTTCGTGGTAATATTGTCTTTTTCGCACGAACAAATTATTGTACACAATGAAATGAACAGTATAATGTATACCCATTGCCAGTGTACCCAATTAAGCTATACATACAACTCGAAGAAAAAAAAAAGTATCAATATATACATATTTGCTTGGTAAAAAATGCACAATGTCAAGATAGCGACTGCATAAGTTAATATTCCCCACTACACAAGGTTTACCTTTTAAATTGTGTCGTTTAAATACTGACCACCAATAATACATGTAAAACAATATCTCACTCGAATCTCTCAAAATAATTCAGTTTAGAAGCTTAAAACAAATGGCAGACATATACATTTTCTAATTCTAATTCAAAATGTATTTTTATATGAACATTTTGAAATTGGTGAATTCCAGATTAACCCTACTTCAGAGTGGAATTTATATTTAAAAATTATTTGTGCATATGCAGTATTAAATATCATGGATAATATTTTGAGAAACAAAGAAATAAAATATTTAAATGGTTCTATTTGCTTGCCTTTTTTAATGACAAATTTCAAAGAGATGTATTGTATTCTTAACATCATTCTTGTTATTCGCAAAATTTTAACACGGCATGTTGAAAAGGCGGCTTCAGTTCCCGCCTGACACGAATTTTTATGTATTTTTTTTAAATTTATATATCATTTCTAAATGAAATGCAAAGTTCCAAATACGATTTTGTAAACTTGTTTTATTCTTAACCAGTTTTAATTTCACAGTATATAAAGTGTACTTTGGTTTACCTATATTTCAAACTTGCTTTAACAAACTAGAGCGCGTTATGTTATAACAAATCTTAACTTATTAGAAAATACGAATAAAAATGTGGAGCGAAATTTTGGTGTGATTTCCAACTGAGCTTAAAGCTTTAAGGTTGCATAACAATAATATAACTTATTTTTATATGCAATAATTTCTTACCCGCAATATAATGATATGGAGACATAGGCAATATAAAATATTAAATTTATTACTTACTATTTTTTCTTCACAACTCGTGAAGGAAAGCACTGCATTTTTGTTAACATACATAGTATACCTACAACTAATCAATTACAATGCAACTAAAGCAAAATAATAATAATAAAGTTGTATGTGAGGATATCGAGTGACGAAATCCATCCATCGTTGCGATAAATAAAAATAAGCATTACAAACCTATTTGCTTACTCAACTGAAAAAAACAATATTAGTCTTTTGTGTCTGTCACAGAATGTTTTCTCGAAAGCTGCGTAGGAATTCGAAATTAGGCAGTTTCTCTCCTTCTTATCGCGATCAAGTATTTGGTAATTTCTCTCATGGAATATTATTTATTTTTACAAAGACGTTTTTTTTTCATTTAGTAGTCTATTTAATAATAAATATATAAAACACTTTTGGTAAGAAGTCGTTGTTTTATATTTAATGTACGCAAAGAACCCATTAATGAATTAATTAATACTTTATTATATAAAGCCAAATTTAGTAAATAATACTGAACAAGACACAAAAACACTAAAGGCGGCCTTGCTATTAAAAAAAAAAGAGAGCATGTTCTAGTAATGGCAGATAATACAGAGGCAAAAAAACTTAAAAGCTTTAATAAATCTATTCAGTAGATTTAACAACTGAAATAATGAAGATAAGTAGGTTAAATAAGTATAAAGACAATTAAAAGATTCTTCGCGGGTCACTGTAGGTAGAGCAGATATCTATCTCAACAACGTGAGACTTACGGATTAAGACCATACAGATTCTGCAAGAAAAAGTAAAACACCATAAACAACAAACACCTATTATGCGTTGCACTGATACACCTACGCTCTAGACCTAGACTCACAAGAGATCTATTTAGGTCGGAGTGAGGTATGACTATTTTAGAATAAAGCCTGTACATTAAGTAATAATAAAGGGTCCATTAACTGCTTGTGTTTGTACACAATGTTAAGCCGTTAGCGTAGCCTAGAAATGCTCTATTATAAGTTATATTAGAGAATAATAATAAATGTATAGATATAAAATGATTGATTAGAAAACATATACATCATATATGTATCATTATATGTATTAATTATTATATTGTATGTAAACATACATACGACTGTAATCGATAGTATGATTGTATCTTATACTATATTGTATTTTCATATTATATTATTATAATATTAACATTGAAAAGAGGAGATAAAAAATAGAGAGTTTCTTGCCTGTTCTTCTCGAGAAGGCTCTCCCAATTTCGAACAGGTGTCGAGTCATATACTTTTTCTTTTTTTTCTTATTCTACGTACGGACAAGGTTTTCTGTTTTTTTTTTTATTATTTAAGCTTTTTTTGTTTTGTTGTTGACGTCAATAAGTGCCTGTAAAGGTCTATGTTGAATAAATATTATTTTGATTTTGATTTTGATCAGGAATTCGTGAAACATTGTATAATAATATGCATAATATCATATACTTATTCTGCAAATGAGTACTTTCCTACAATAATAGTTCTTGTAAAAAATACATGTATGGTACACAAACAATTATTAATGCTATCCGAGTTCCCAGCGTAAAGAGCATCCGCAGTTCGTCAGCGCGCAGCATTTTCCGCGCACATGTAATGCTTAATCGCACCAATTCTAATTAATCAGAAAACAATCACATAACGTAATACCGTTTCCCACAGCCACTTTCACTATCGCCGCTACTCTGATGAGACAGCAGCACAATGTTAGGTGTTGTGTTGCAATAAGATTGTAATGTAATGAAAAGCTTTCGTTTATTTTGTCTCCCGCGAAATATTTATCTTCCTCTGTCTTTCTCGTGCCCTTTGCATTTTTTTTTGTTGTGATATACTTAGTTTCCTCTGCTTATATCTACTACTAATTAAAGACATAACTAATTATAACAAATTACATTATTATCAACAGCTAATAGAAATCCCTCTGAGGGTACCAAACATTTGTTAGATTCCCGATTGATTGATCGACTTCATATAGACTTTCTGGTGCATACAGATTACCTGACAATATTTTCCTTCACATTCTAAGTATGAATAAATATTAAGTACGTATTAAATACTTAATATTGTAAGTAGTATATAAGTATTAAAAAAACGACAATATTATTAAACTTTTATTATTTTCTTTTGGTTATTTGGTCGTTTTTTTTTTTTTATAGGATAGGGTAGCAAACGAGCACACGAATCACCTGATGGTAAGCGATAACCGTTGCCCATGGACATCCGCAACACCAGAGGGGTCACAGATGCGTTGCCGGCCTTTTAAAAAGGGTTAAGGGGGGAAAAGGGGGGGGGGGGGTTGGGCCTCCGGTACCCTCACTCACTCGGCGAAACACAGCGCAAGCGCTATTTTACGCCGGTTTTCTGTGAGGTCGTGGTATCACTCCGGTCGAGCCGGCCCAATTCGTGCCGAAGCATGGCTCTCCCACGGTAAAAATTAATAGAAAATTGCGTGTTTAAATACAATTGAGTACAATGATATTGTCTATTCGATGATTAACAATGAATTACATTTATGCTTAGTCGGATATATTTTCTTGAAATCTAATTATGTAGTTCCACAGTCTTCAGATCGTATGTATCGCGTATTTTAGCAAAACAAAAAGCATCATAAACAAATCGCACACGTGGGTACGGTGCTGGCAACTGCATCTGTGAAGCATTCATTTCTTCGCGCCGTGTGTGACGCATTAATTTGTTGTTATTTTTTATTGTATGCCCATCTGCGCCGCCATCCCTTAGTTAGTCCATACTTCGCAGCTTGCTGCATATGTACGAGTAGGCCCCATTACTTCAAGGCCGGACCCACTTTGGCGTACCGAGCCTTCCTTCGCGCATATGTCCTCTTCGGAGGGCAGCGCCGACGTGCCCTCTCCTGAGGGTACGCCAACCATTCCATTCAAGCCATAAGGCCACTAGGGCCAAGGCTAGGCTGAGTTTAGTCGGTAGGTCTGTTGGATCGAGCCGCCTCGATTCACCAGTAGTGCAATTCTCCTAAATAAAGTCGCAGCGAGTTAGCAACGATTTAGTCTAAAAACACGTTTTTGTATTCACGTCTTTCAATCGAACTTTGATCGGACTTGAACTAGCTCGATCCAAACGTAGCGCTAAATCATAATCGTTACACTGTATTCTCCTATTTTATCGAAGTTAAACTGCACTCTAACCGCAACAGAATCGGTATTCTACTAAAGTTTAGATAAACCTGTCGATCGAGGTTGAGCTACCAAACGTCAAATTCCACGATTGAAATGCAGTTGTCATTAAATATTTATACATCTTTGGACTTTTATGCCAATTAAATAATGATTTTATACTCTAAAATCTAATAGTATCGTTTATTTTTCGATATATTTATTTTTTTAAATTCAGTGGATTTTGTCTTGATTCAGTTGGCAACATTCCCACCTCGCAATCTAAAGTTCGCTGAAATTAAGTTTTAGTTTCAATTTAGTTTTGGTTTTGTTCGGAAATGTGATACGTGAATACCGATTTTGGGTGGGACTAAGATCGAGCGATTGCTAAACTTCAACTAAATTGCGATTGTAAAAAAATACGAGAATTGCACTACAGGAGTCCGACATAATCAACGCATCCCTGCTTGCCTGTTGCGTTGGTATCCATGAGGATTCTCAGCCTCCTCTCCTGAGGAAAAAAAAAATATATATATTGTATGCCGGCTTTTATTTTTGATTGTTTTAAAGTATTTATTGTACAAAGTAATAAAGTTTAATGTACAAAGTGAAATTTATTAATAAAAAACACCCAAAGATATAATTCGGAGACAGACAACGAGTGGTTTAATTTAAAAAAACAAGAATTATTACACCGCCAAAAAAGATTGTCACTGTCCTCGAAAACATTGGTTTCGCCAAATTGACGAGCCCCTAGTCTAGAGAATGAAACAAATATCGAAGAGGACACAGTTCTGAGAAATATTTTACAAGAAGAGGCTCTCCTATTTACTTGATTCAATGGTACCTGTTATTTTTTGTAAAAAAAATAAAAAGAGGAGTTCTATTATTTGTTGGTCAATTTTTGGTCTGTAATAGGTGTTATTAATAAATTCCGCTGGAATGTATCCTTAACAAGACCATGATTAAATGGTACATGTTGCTTGTTATAATAAATACCAAAGAAAAATTCTGTTATTTGATTGATTGATAATTTTTGGTCATAATAATGACATGTGGTACATGTTATTAATGCATTCCGGTTGAATGTATCCTTAACAAAGGTTCCTGTTATTTTTACAACAAATACGAAAATCAGTTTTGTTATTTGATTGATGAAAACTGTTTAGTCATAATAATTATTTATGGTATTATAATACATTTCAGTGAAGTTTACCCTTAACAAATCGAATACACATTATTGGTTACCTTGCCTAAATAATACTTAAACACAACAGGTGTGTCTACTGTACTAAAAGTAAAAAGACCCATGATTTTGGTGCCATTAGGGGAAGTTTATTATAATTTTGTTAAATGATCTTAAAAGAACAGGCTAATTTACAAAAATAAAGTAATAAATGCCTTTCACCAAAAATGAATATAGAGTTGGAAGGACTACTACAACTCATGATATTGTAAAATATCATATAATGTTTGTCATCACGGACTGTTATGTCAAAACTCTTAAATAATCTTATCCATAAAGACACCGTAATAATAACAGTATCAATACAAAGGGGAAGGGAAACAGTGAACAAGCATCAGAGCTCCGCTTAACACAATGTGCCAGCAAAACAGCAACTATGTTATCAAACAATGAAATCTTACAACCAGAAGCCTGTGCAACAATCTTATAAGTAGGTATTTTTGCTGTTTGTCTAAAGTACTATTATGCCTGTATCAAATACTTTTTATTGGAACCTCTTATCAATCTTCAAACACTTTCTACAAATTTTCAAATGTTGAACATGCTATTCCATCAAAAGAAATAAGTAAATTAAAATATATAAGAGTTATATTACACTATAGCCCGAATATGCAGAATCAGTTCTTGTTAAAAATATTGTATATACCAAAAACTAAATTGAGATATCAGGTTTTTATTAAACTTGAAGAATTGAAATGATGTTACACACAACATTTAAAATTGAGCATATGAGAACTATTTGCAAATGAGACAAATTTTTTAATCCTTGTAGGCACCGATAAGACATATTTCAGATTTGTTTTGACAATATTATGTATGAACTCGACTTTCCTTCAACTTTTACCAAAATAATGAAATCAGTTATGTCCCTTTTACGTGGAAAAGGATCTAAATCAATTGGTTATACACCTGGACGATTCAACATATATTGGGATATCTTTATAATATATTTTTTTTTAGGTTGACATAATAGACATGACACTTGGAGTGACTAACAAGGTAATAATGTGACTAACTTATTATTTTTTTTAATACAAAGCTGTGTTGGGCATATTATCTAACAGTAGAGTATTTGCCCAGAGAACAATAGCAAATTTTCCGGCAATACCATATAGCTATATATAACTTTTTATAGAACTAAGTATAGTAGCAAGCATTATTGACATCAAATAATGATCCATGATTATCATGCATATCAAAGGGCTAGGTATAGCAAATAATAATCATATCTAAAATAACTGGCTATGTTTTTGGATAAAGATTTACATTCTTATGAAATTTTATTTATAATTGCCAACACAGCACCAATAGCGATAAGTTGGAAAGTGTCAAATATAAAAGAAACTGAATTTCTACTCTATACAAATATGGTTTTTGGTTGTTTGTTTTCTTAAATTAATTATAATGCTGATAGATTCATGTCCAAAGTCCATTGTAGAAATACCGAATGGGTATCAGATTAAGAAACCTTTTAAAAAGTCACCAGAACACAAAACTTCTATTTCTGAAAAAGTGAAATAGTCAGCCTGATATAATATTGCTGGACTAGTATGACTGACTAAATACCTAATCATCCTAACATATTTATAATGGAGACTAATATGAGTTGTGATCAATATCAGTATTTATCTTACATTATATTAATATTGCGGTAAAGTTGAATATTACAGTGAACCATTTATTTTGCTGAGAACTAGGAACCTCGAAAACGTGTCGTGTCAAAATTATACATGAAATAGATTAATTATTAAGAAACATAGCATGAATTAACCGTGCTTCCCGGAAATATTAATGCCTACATTTGGTAAATTTTCCAGTAATTAATGAAACATAAATGGTTTGTGTTATTATATATAACATAATAAGCATACATAGATACAAGTAGTTACACCTTGACACGAAAAGAGCAAGCGTCTAAAGTAGAGGATTCCGATTTACGTATCAGTTTATACGAAAAACCTCGGACTTGTTTCTTTTATACAACGAATGTTATAGAAATTAAAAAAACATTATTTAACCTACGAAAACAGGTTCGCATAGCAAATCACAAAATCATAGTTTTAAAACATTAACTATTTATAAAATTACTTAGATCATACAATGTTATTATTTTGTTAACAATGCCGTTATTTTACATTTAAATGTAAACTTTATAATCTTACAGCGTTAATAAAAGATTGTTTGCTTTATCTTTAAAAATTATTTGTGTACAGACGGCAGAATAAAGCTAAGTACTCGTACCATAATATTATATTTTTCTCAATGAATATTGAAAATGCGCTCGACATAAAAATGAATATCAGTTATAGAAGTGGATAGATTTGGATCAGAAGATTTTATTTCTTAATTTTTTGCCTCATGTTAAACATGTGTACAATAGTTTAAATATGCGAAATTATAGATAGTTTATTGGTCACTAAAATATACACCTATACTAAAATCTTAAACATACACTAGACATTATAATATATTTGGTGTCAAAACATTATTTAAATTGGGCTTTTAAATGTTACTAATATTATTGTTATTAAATTGTAAGGAATTAATATTAGTGTCATGTCATTAAAACTGTTTTAAATGTGGTTAAGTAAAGGTTAGTACCCAAAATGTGACATTAAGAAAAACTTATAGTTATGTTCAGTCCCCTGAAACTCGAAGAGACCATAACTGAAAAATTTTGATAAATCATTTTTGTTGTTTTGTAAACTACTTATGATGTATGTAATTACAATAAAAGAAATTACTTAATTATTTTCATGTTCTTTTGGTCACCTTTTAAACGATACTCAATATTATCCACATTATTTTTTTCATATAATGTTTAGAGCTGTTTAAAATGTATTGTTAAAAAGATGCGATTTTATTGATACAGTGTGTAATAGTAGCAGTAATACTAATATTTTTTATCGATATTTTCAAAGTAATTTTGAAATATGAGACATAACAAAATTTAAAACATACAAATGTGGACATCCAAAGGGAAATTAAAATATAAAAATTGTGTATTAAATATACAGACCAAGTTAAACTAACACATATTTTTTATCAAACTTAACTTTTATGATAATGATAATTATGAAGGAATTTAATATTTTTAACCAAACAATAGTAATAGTATATTTTACACTGACGGAAAAAAATTACAACTACCAACGGGGCGTAGTTTAAGTCATAACACCATGTATAACTGCCGCTATAATATTTGACATACTGGTGGTCTCAAGGATAAAATATAAGAACTGACATGCTCGTTATGTTTATAAATGAGACTTTTTATAGAACTTTCAATTCGCGTTTCATTATAACTGCACACTATGACGACTAACATAAACACGATCTCAATGTGAAAATGTAAGATAAGACGTCCATTTGTAAAAAATAAAATTTATAAAAAATAGGCATTATTTAGAGTATTTTCCCTCTAGGTGGCATAAAAATCTTTACTCTGTATGTTTAAGCATGTATATAATTTCATTAAATTTAGTTGATGTTACAATGACAAATGATGTTACGTAAGATAACCACATCATTGATGTGCAGCAGGTGCGCATACGCATAAAACAGGTTAGCAGTCATTCTATTCGATCCGTTTCGTTCATTGATCAAAGGCCAATGACGCTTCAAAAGAGGCCGAATGAGTTCGTCTGGTTGGCGAACTTGGTGCCACTTCTCCAAACCGTGCTGCTGCCAACCGTAAGCTTAATTACGGTTGGCAGCATTGCTACGCCAAAGCAACTAACTTCACACCCCAGCGGTTGTTTACACTCGATCAAAAGTTACGTTAGTTACGTTTTGAATCGTTCGTGTTTAAGTCTTTAATCTGATTTCACTACAAATATATCAATAGGCCTAACTAGTATAATACTTTGATTTGAAAAATGAATTATATAGCTTATATTGCAAGTGAAAAATATGTGTTTCGGAAAACATTTCAAAAATAAATTGTGTTCTCGGTAAAAGTGTGGTTATATTGTCAGTTAAATTCTTCAATCATGAAGATATCAAAGTTCCATGTTGTAAATAGATAGTGTTCCGTTTGAGGATGTTATTTATAAGGTTTAGTTTGACTATACTTGACCATAGTGTTTGATCCTGCTGACAGATGGACAATTTATTACACCGTAAGATCTCGCAGTACCCTGTCTTGAATTTGAGATGTTCACTGTAATAACAAAATTTCAACAAGTGATATAAACTTACTTTGTTTGACCACCTTGTTTATTAAACAGATGTTGTACTATGGCGCCATTCTTAGCAACTTGACCCTATTTGGACTTTAAAAAATATTAGAACGTTAATCCTATTGAGATTTATTATGAAATTATTAGTAATTTTATCTTTATTTTATATTTGAATTAATATTTATTAAAGTGACCTATGGTTTTAAATTAAAAACTTGTCGGTAGAAATAACTTACATATTTTACAAACTATTTTATAACCTATTTTACAACGTACCTAATTAAATAAATGTATTTATATCGGGACTATCTTTCATCAAAGAAATTATTTAATTTTGAAAGCTTTAATCGTGTTTCTCGCTAACTTCTTTGTTTTCCATCAATTTCAATTTTATTGCGATCAAATTTACTGTCGTAAATTGTTGGTAAGTAATTGACATTTTTCATAATAATGCTTCATATTATTATAGGAAGGCTCACTTATAATTAACTGTTCTATAAAATATGAAAGGATTTTGTAATTCATCGGAAAATAAGTGACTAAAATGACTAGTATACCTATTTCGTTATGATTGAAACTTATTACTCAGAATATTAAAATTGGTTATAACGAGGTACCTATGTACTTTTAGAACATTTTTCTTTTCTTCTTTTGTATACAATCTTTGTAATATTTTTACTTCGCAATTCGAAAGACTATGTATTAATTAAGTTTAATGATTAACTGTCAAACTTTTAGTCTCATAAGTGTCACTTTGAGAAGGATTTTAAAGTTGTACTTTAATGTAATTTTTATTTCAAGCAGAATAAAACATATTTTTATCCCTTAATTTTGGAAATGCACAACTTTCCACCGGGTTGGGGTTTGTACCACAATACTTTAAGCCTTTCTTTTAAAACAGAACAATTAAATATATACGAAACACTACGCAACATTTTAATAACTAAAGATCATTGATATTAAACTACAGATTAAAAAAACAATCTATTATAAAATGAATTAAATGAGTAAATAAAAATTGTCAGACACAAATTTATAGTGTCAAGTAGGTACGCTTTTTGTATAAATAATATATAAATAGAATAGATATTAGACACTTTCGAGTATTTCAATCAAACTTGAAGAAATAAATGATTTTAAATGTTATAAATTAATATTATAACCCGTATGTGAAATTAGAAAACAGCTTTATTTAAATTTAGGTAAGCTTACATCTTTTTCCCTATCAGCAGCACATTATTCAAAAATCATATGGTTTCATTTTTAAAAATAAATGAAATAGTTTGGAAACAATTCTCAGTTCCGTTATAAAAATGAAAAGGATCGAAAACTCCTGTGAGAAATTAGGTACTCGACCCACACAGTAAAAAGCTTAGGGTGATGTAGGATATTTGCGTTTCAACTTTGTCAACCGTCAAAGTTTCGCTATCACCAGCCGATGGGGGACTATTTTGATCACAATCTTTTATTTCCGAATGTTTTTCGCATTACAATGTTATGCGTACTTTTACTAATATCGGTACATAAAACAGAGAACATAAGCATATAATAACGTTTTCCACTTTCATAGCCCGACAGTTTTTTATGATAACATTTACCTAAAACTACTTCTATTTCAAGCCTCATAATCTCTTCTCTAACCCTTTCCCGAAGTACGATGTTTGCTATTTGAGTGCAACTGAGGAGCCATAGAATAAGTTGGATCGGACACTCAAAACCTGGCGATCTGTTTTATTTTTGTCTATATAAATATAAGTATATATCTTTCGACAACCATCGTAGTACAGTGGTTAGTACATCGGTTTCAAGGTGTCGCCATCTCTGAGGTCCCGGTGGGGGTATGTCTATCCGTTACCCTAGACCCCATAAGAAGCCTTAAAGATCCTTCTTTCGGCTAAGCTATTTGGTGTAAGTGTAAGAAATATTTATTTATTCTTAGTTTCGTCAAAACTTTAATGTCTGATCGGCAGCCATTTCACATACTTAATTATCGTATCGTATCTTCCCTGCGAATTGTCGTCCTAAAACACACATACTCGTACTCTCTCTGATTAACTCTAAATTCTACCATGAACACCTTCCTTGTTGGCCAGTTGTGAAACCAATTGTCAACACATTTCCGTTCCGAGCGTACTATCGAAACTTTCACGCTCGGACTAAGGGATAATCTGTTGTCACAGCTCCCTTATCATCGTAAATTTGCTGGTATTCTTTTTTTTTTATTCTGTTATTTAGTTTTCTATAAATACGTTTGGCCCGACGAACTTCTCGTACGAAAGACTCTTCAAAGGCTCTTCAACTCCGTCATACTTGAGAGCAAAACGCCTTAAGAATAAGCACAAAGTGTTATGGCACTATTCTTCAACGAGGGAGATAAAAGCCAGCTGAAGACAGACCCATTACGGTCATGAGTCATGTTTATAAGCTGTTCTCTAGAGTCAGCACAAATGGTCTGGCGTGCAGGTTTGACGACTTTCAACCTCCCGAACAAGGCGCATTCCAAAAAGGCTATGTTACTTACTGTACATACGCTGCGGCAGGTTATACAGAAGATTCGGTCTTCTATTTAGAGTTTAACCTACCTGACATTTGTTGACAGTCACTTATAGTATGTAATTATATTTTTTATACATATGTGTATAAAAATTAAGAACATACTATATATGTACAATACACAGTTACAACCTCATAATCATATGCTAGGGCTGGCTGGCGGAAACATCTTGTTGATGTTTACATTTAGCTACCCTCTCTGTATAATATTTTCACAGTGTATAAGAAAGAATATAATTAATTATTATCCATAATTATGAATGCTTTGTAGTATATAGTTTTCCTTTTACAAAATTACCGCAATACGAGTAGTATGGTTTAAAAACTGTACTGTAATAAATCCGTAGATATTCCTGAGTTGACCCTTTACGATGAAACCCGCAAAGTAGATTGGAACATTTCCCGGGGAATTAGAATTTAATTTCGCAAGCTTTGGACCAATTAATCATTGACTAACTAACGATAAAACTATATAAATCGCTAATAGAGAGCTAAATATTGTATCGCTCTCTATTGACGTATAAGCTAAATTAACGTGATCTTATTCTGTATTTAGAGACACAATTATAAAAAATTAAGTTTAGTAGGATTGGCCCTTAAAACTGTGCCCTTAAAATGAATATATACATATTTTGAATTGACACTAGTAGTTTGGGTTAAAAAAAATTAAAATACCGCGATTAATATTATATATTAAGAGGATAAAGCAGCGTCTTATACCATGTGTGGTATATTGAATATTAAAATGAAGCATGATGAAGGATCTAAATGAACGATTCAGATACTTTTACCTCCGGAAAGTTTACTCTATATATACACACCTACTATAAAATAAGGTTCTAACGGATTAAAACGCATTCTAATACATTCCAATTTTTTTAAAGCATTCTAACAGATTCTAACGCTAAAAGCATTTTAGTGCTTTCTCATTGAAGTGAAAGAAACGTGATTTGAAAATAAAAAACAAAAAAATTTAATGTAAGGATATATATGTATAAAAAAAGCAAATCCGTGTTTTGTTAATGTCAAAACAACAAGTTAACATCTTAATTTTTAATTTTAAATTTAATTCATTTATTCCTTAGGCCTTCCAATCTTGCTTTATACAGAGGTGACGTGAGGTATACGATAGACGTGATTTATATCCAGGTGGTATTTAAAAAATATTTTATAGACTTAAGTTTATAAAATATTTATTAGAGGGAAATTAATTTCCCTCTAAAAAAATACTCTAAGGATTTATTGCGATAACTGGTTTGATTGAAATCGTAACTTATCGAGACACAGTTGAGACAATAATATGATATGTAGGTAAAGTTACTAACCGTTATTGCTCACTAAAGAATTGACGATCAACAAACAACGGTCTCAATTATGTCCTGTGAATAGTCATTCTCTGCATATGTGGGTCAAAGATGGAACACGCAATTACGCCTTATGTCCCGTACTCCGGTATTTAATATCCCGCACAAATGAGTTACACAAAGTAAAGTCGTTAATATGTCAAACAATCGCGTGACCGTTCACAATAAGACGTACCTTGTTCCTATCTTCGTACGTAAAAGCTCCTGTTATACGTACTGGTGTAATAGAATGTGGCTGTGATAACGCTAGCTGATTACCATTCGACTGTCTTATCTCAAAGAGTCTAGTGATTAGCTTTATTGCTATAATATTTCGACTTTTACATCACTTGTGATTTGTCACTGCTTTAGTCACCAATCTTAATATTGTAAGTTGGTTTGTGATTTATCAAATCGAACATAGATATTTTTTCAAGTTAAATTAATTAAGTGCTAGGAATTTAATGATTTGTACTAAGGTCTTAAAAAATACTACAAATATGACCACAAATTATTTTTGCATAATTATAATATTATCAGGATTTTTAATTAGTTTAAACCTATTTTAATTGTTTATTTTACAAGTTAAAGCATAATTGTTTTAAAGATGTATATATTATATATTAATATTGCTTATTACAATTTTTAACATTAGAAGTTATTTAAATGTGAATTAAAATTCGAAATAAATTTTAATATCAGCAGGCCTATGCCTGCTTATGAAATACTTCTTTAAACTCCTATGGATTAGGAAAAAGTATTTCTTATAAGGGAATATGTAAAGGAAATAGCTCTTCTTATTCCTACTATATTCTGTATTTGATTCACTATCACTAAGATTGGTAATTATGTCATTGTAATCTACGTTTCATTGTTTGACTTAAAAGGATCCGAGGCAGTAATTTGAACGTCTTTTATTGCGATCGTTGGGCAAATAAATTACAGGATGCTGGTAGTTGCCACTGGACAGGTCTGAACATTATTAATTGTATTTGTATATAATTACTTATAATGAAAAAAGTTATGGAAATAGAACTTAGACTAGACTTTTGTTGGCAGTGATTCTTTTAATAGCACTAAAGCTGGCTAAGATTCATGATTATCTGAAAGGCATTTAATTAGTTGTATAGCAGTAATAATTCAGCTAATGTATTACTAGATCTCAACAATCTTTACCGTTAAGTGGTGGTTTTATTCAAATATACACCATTATTTATTTATTGATTTATTAAATTAACTGTCTAATTTCTGTTTAGTATAAAATTTTAAATATATGGTTTTTATGTATAAATTATATACTTAAGAAAATTGTGATTGATATGGTATTTACATATACATTTAAATAGAACAGCTATTTATTATTGAAGGAGCATATAAGCTAGTGAACCATATAGACAAAACAAAGTTCGCACTAAATAGCTTCTTGATTCTATAAAATTCTTCATGTTCCGAGGTTAATTATTTTAAAGTCTTAGCGACCAATAAACAAAAGTCTTGCGAGTAAAAATCCGAAAGCGGCATAAAGGATAATATTTAGGGAGACGGTCATGTGCGTAGACAGGTCTCGGATAACAAGAACGCACCTGCTTACTACCTGAAAGGTATGCCCAGTTGTAAATTTTATTTGTGTAATGGCTGTCTAAGCAACCATTCTTAAAACATTTGAAAGTACTATTGTTTTAACATAATGGTAAACTGTTGTAACAAAAATAATCCTTGAGTACAGTCACAAGTATAGTATATTCAAACACTAAACAAATAATAGCTTTATACTGATTGAACAAACCGGTTGACCGTTAACTCCGGGTACTTTAATTCTTACTGTACTTGTATTAATATGTACGTAATTTAACGAACCTGGACATTCATACCAAACAAATGGAATTTATTAAGCTGACCAATCATTTCTATAATTGCTTAGCGAATTGGGTTCGGAAGGACGATGCCGGCCGCTTAAACGATACACAAGGCCGATCGCGTTCAAATAACAAGTGAGATTCAAAATTCAAAATTCTTTTGTAATTCCAATTCGATGTGATTCTATTTGTTTGTGCATTGTACGTGTTTCATTGGTATGCATGCACCAGTTCATATAATGATTTTTTACAATAAGTTATATAATAATTTTCAAGAACGATACTTAACATACAATATTTCAATTTACAATCATTCAACACACGATCACTTAATTGATAACGACTCGATTAATGAAAACCACAAATCATTTCTGACGTACGTGACGTCAATAAGTGATTATATAAATATTATTTTAAATATAATTTATCTTAATCTCGTTATTAGAGAGCTTTGTATGACAGTTACAGCTTGTGTTAAGCATAGATGTCGCTAAACCTATCAAAGGACCATGTAACGCCAAGAACCAACAAATACATGAAATATTACTTTCGTCATCATTATCGTCACTCTACCTTTCCCGCTCATTGGCGGGTATGGCTCTTGTAGCTTCTAAATCGTCAATGTTGTTTAGAATGTCCGCGATTCCAAGTCAGGCAGTTGTTAGAGCAAGTTCCGTAGAAAGATAAAAATTTAAAATTCAGGTAATACCGCAGTTAAGAGCTCATTCCAGAGTCTGTACGTGCGTAGCAAAAATGAAAGCTAAAAGCAAACTGTCAACCACTTGACGTTGTCGCAATTAATAAATCCCGCATGTCAATCCACATGCAAATCGCTGTCACTAATACGAACATAACCACTATTTATCTAAAATCATTTGTGATTAAACAAAGTTATATAGACTAGATTTTATGATCGAGATAAAATCAGTATTCCTAGTAGGTCACACAACATTAAAAAGATTAGAACAATTGAACTGCTGGCCAGAAAGTAGGCGTCCGTGAGTGTTAGTAAGTGCCAAATCATACTAATGACCTACATAAAGCGCATTGGATTATGTATCTACTTATATACTTATCAATTTATATGAGTATTTTAATAATTATAACTACTAAAAACCAATATAAAGAAAAAATAAAATTAAGTATTATCTGATTGTCTGCGGTTTTTTATGTTTCATTTGTGAAAAATTACGAAATTTTCATCAAGCGTTCGCTTTAAATATTTCGCCTTCAGAATATTAAGAATCAAAATAATCATAATTTTATATTACGAAAAAAAAAACTAAACAAAGGTATTCATTTCAGTTTCTCTCTTTACATAATAGAGAAAATCATGATTTTGATTCTTTACTTACAAAATCATATCAGTACAACATTTCTCTTTTAAATCTGTTTATAATATAATTATCTAACCAATGCATAGGTCGTGGGAAGACCTTCATCTAATCATCACGATAAGATAAGACGGCCAATCTTTCCATTTCATCAGTTTGACTCCAATTTCTGTCCCTCGCCCTATGACAGATTACGACCATTATTTATTACAGCTTAGTACCCACAGTAATTTATATTAGGTATGCAGTTATATAAAGCATGATGACAACGACTCAATATTACAGCTATGTGACTTTCGTCTAAATTCGGAAATATACATTACTTCATAAACAAGGATAACAAACAATTAATTGATAACAAACAATATCATGGTGTTGCTATACGTTAACAAACAAACAAGCACTCACATGTTAGTGATTATGAGTGTTTAAAATATTGTAGAATAATTCGGAAAATTGAAAACGTTAATAATTTATTAGCAACACAGTATAATGCTTCCGGTCTAGTACGCTGCAGCTACGGAAACTTTCTATTACGACTTCTATGTCGGTGTAAAATTAACTTGCACATTTGCATCGTTTTGCGTGTAGATAAAATATTATTATATACAAACTCTACCTACGAACTATCTAACTACGAACTGATATTATTTGTAGTTATGTAACTGCAATAATCGCTACACCATTAAATAAAAACGTACTAATTTACACTAGAATAGAAATGGGATATCTACTAAACTTTACGCAAAAATGTAATATGTACATGTAAGGTGGTTGATGTTCTATTGTTATCGGTCACGCACGTTACGTTACATTTTGTAATTTTTGACTTGAGAGTGTTATTACACGTTCAAGTCCAAAATTAAATATATTTAATTAAATTCGGCGACGATATATATTGTCAAACCAATCTAGATCGCGAAATAGTGTTTACTCTAAACATTCATATCAGATACGCTATCAAATCATTACTATCATGCAAATATAAGTATTATCATACGCACAGTTAAAGAGACGGGGCTACTGTGAGCTCTTTCTCGATATCGAAACCCTACCACAACCACTGTTACAGGCCACATTCGACAAAGCGACAGCGCTTTGAGTGAACGTCGGAATCACGACTCACGTAACTATAATTCAAGTGAATAGAGTGCGCGTAGTCGAACGTGACGTGCAATGCACACGGCCCCGCGCGTACCCACACCCCTCACAGGGCTATGGAGACTCTCCTCGACAGGTTCAAAAGGGAGCAAGGAGGTTTGCGCCGCTCCCGGTCAGTGCGCGCCTCCCTGCGTCTAATCGGCAATCGCTGGCGGTCGGCAAAAGATGACGAGCCGCCTAAAGATATCGACAGTATAAAAAGAAATAGTGTCGTCTTCTCTACGCAGATTTGGCACACGGAGAAAGAGTTCGACGTAGCTTACATCGGACTCGACGGAACGTACAAGGCCACGACGCCAGCCATGGCAAGGAAAAAAATAGAACCCGCTAAGCAGAGGAGAAAAAGTGGCGATATAGACTTAAACTTGAAACCTCAGCGACATAGGAAAGTGGAAAAGTCAAAATTCAGTGATTTGTTTTTAAATAAGAAACATAAAAGTTGTTCGGCTAAGGACTTGTTGGTGCCGGAGAAAATACCTCCAAAAGCTGCAGCAATACTCCACATACATTCACCAGAGGATAAATTGAAGAAAAAATTAAAAAGCATAGGAAAGTCTGAATCTTCTAAATCTGTGACGGATGCTGTGTCTCAGCGGAGGGTGCGACGGGGGTCAGAAGGTGACACGTGCCCGCACCAACCACGTGGGCGCGTTAACCCAGCCTTCGTGTACAGCACGCCGCCCAAGGAGCGGAAGCTTCCGATGTCTCCAACAGCCTTCTTAAGTACGTAGCCGCATTCATTATTTACACACACCTTACACAAATATACCAGTTGCATTGATAACAAGCTCGTAAACATGTATCACATAAATATCTTAATTGTAGAATTTATTACAATAATTCTAATGTCTTACCATAATTAGTGGTCACATTAATATATGTAATATAATTCTAATGTCTAATAATATAGGCAACGTCAAAAATAAATCTGTATGCTATCCAAAATATAAAAATTGGGTGTAATGTTGATCGTCAACGACCTTGTGAACGACTTTAAATAAAATTATGTAAATATTTAATTTTTCAGGTTAGTAAACTTGAGGGTATAAATTCGAAAATACTCATAAATAGATGTCCCAGTTCTTTTTTCTTCTTTTTAAGTTTTTCTGTGATTCCACAATCAAATCCTGATAGTAATACTTTTAATTAGTGTTCGATTCTGAAATTGTCAACCACTTAAGAAATTGTGCAGCTAAATTTAAATAATCACCTCCTTTTTTGAAGTGAGTTAAAAAAGTGAGATTACCTACGTCGTGATTCACGGAGCCTTGTGCCAACACAACCACGTTTTTTCTACTAAAGTGCATTGTACAGGCATCGCATGTCTGACATAATACTTACATTTTGCTTCTAATTACATAGGCCTCTGGTGAATTGATACACACAATAATATTAAAGTTTTCACGCAAACCTATTGTAAAAAATGTCTATTCTATTTCAGAGTTATTAAATATTTTTCTGTGAAATTTCTGAGCAAATATAATGTAATAATTATATTTTAATAACAAAATACTTTATTTTACAGGATTAAAATATAGATTAAAAATTTGTCAGTTTCTTAAAAATATTTTTGAAATCAAAAGGTCTAGTAAAACCCCATAATAACTTATTAACCAAAAATGAGAAGTACCTACTATAAACAAAATTGTAATGACCAGTGAAGTGACTACAAAATTAACGAATGTTTATTTTGTTAATATAGTTGAATTGCTTAAATGTGTTTCGAACTAATTAATAGTTGGACATTTAAACAATTATTGTATTAGAGGAAACTTATTATATATTTAGAAAAGGAAATGAAATTGATTGATTTATACAGCAAAGATTGTAACGATGGCGTTTCATATACTTATATTTTTTTATTGTCATGCTAAACTTTAATAACACCACTTAGCCTTAGCCAGTTCAATATTGATAGTATTGTTTTTAAAACCAATCAATCAATATATTTTAAATATATTTCTTGATCAACCAGCATGCACTTCAAAATTCTTTTTTATTACTATTTTGTGCCTCTGTCCGTCCGTCAATATGCTTCACGTTCAAATAAGCTGAAACTTTGGCAGTAAATTGATATTAAATTATAAAAATATAAGACATTTAAAGCTTTCACTTAAAACAATAAGCGAACTCATATAAAACTCGAGCAAAGGCGATAATTTTTTTCTGATCAGTTATTGATAAAACACCTTTTAAGCTTAAGTTTATAGTTATACAATAATTTATATTGTAAGATAAATCTTATTATATAATGTATAAAATCCAGAAAAAAATTGCTTAGTTTGTTGTCTTCGAATCTTGAAACTCGGGGACCCCGGGCTCGATCCTGCATATATATACACTACAATATGTTCATTGCATTTTTTATTTTTACATTTATATCACGTTCATACACTGAGAGAAAACGTCGAACATCGTTTCGCTTAGTTTGTTGGTATTGGTATTATTGGTAAGCATAGATATAAACTGTCGTGCAAATTTTATAAAGCATTCATAAATCGATCGATCTATGTTCTAAAACGTTAACTTTTTTTGGAAGTCTTTACTTTATGATTTTAATTGATGTATAATCACATGCTTTTTCACTAAAAGTATTTATTTACTGCTTTCTGTTGTCACTATGCTTATAAGCGCCAATTAACTGTAATATTAAATGAATTGGAACGTTTTTGACGTGAGCTCTTAAAATATGCTAAGAGTTGCCGTAGTATAATATCACTTAACATATCTTTTATATCTTGTAATAAGATAAATCGTTGAGTCATATAACCATCCATTATCTTATTCGAATTATCAATAAAATATGATTCTACCGAAGCGAAGAAAACGCACCATGTAAATACCTCTTTAGCAATATTCGTAACTAGTTGAAGAGCTGTTCAAAATCTCATTTTTTATTGTTTATTGATGATGTATTTACAATTATGGAGTAATTGTAAATACAAAGTATACGATTTATAATAATTTACTAGTATGTTAGTTGTGGTTGGTGGTAGAGCTCTGAGCGAGAGCGAGGTGGTACAGATTTTATTAGTGTATTTTTAATTTTCATAAAATTCATAAGAACGAAATCTGATTAAATTGATTTTTAACAGAACTGAACAAACTAGTTACTACATATCTGTTTGTATAATAAAATGTATATTATTAGTAGCTTGTCCGGTTGCGCTAATCCAGTTATTGCTTTAGGCAAATTGTTTTGCTACATTCTATAATGTACTTGAAATAATTAGTCCTGAAACTTTCCAATATATAATTGCTAACTTTTCGGTCTATTTCTATTCCCGTGTTTTGCCCTATTGACATTATTAACGACAAAAATATTACTTAACTATGAGAAACAATACATATATTTTTTTGCCATTACAACCAAAAAGCGACTACTTTGAACTGTGACCACCCTTAGTTATTCTTGTTAGTTTTCAAAATAAAACTGATATTGACTTCTCTCGGTCACCAAACTAAACTTTCTCAATTGAAATGAGAATATTTATAGGATTACTATGTTGGTATAATATAGAACACAAAATTCTTCTTATGTTATATCGTTCGTGAAGATTTATCTTACCGAAATGTATTTCTAGAAACCCTTAATGCATAATTAATTAACATTTGTGATTTCATTGGAAATTCTTACATTCTATTTCACATACCCCCAGTCGGATGATCTTGTACATTCTGTGTACTAAATATCGGAAATTTGTCAATAAAACAAAAAATACAAATTATTCATCTAAATTTATTTTATCGCCTTCAAAGTAGGCCCCATCGCTTGCAATACAGCATCTCCACCGCTTCACCCAGTCTTCCATACTTGTTTCATAGGCTATTTGCGGTATGGCCTTTTTAATTCATTCAGCGAATTTTCTTTAATGGCTTCTATCGACTCAAAACGTTTTCCTCAAAGTGGCAATTTTAATATCAGGTGAGTAAGGTGCTTGGTCGAGAACTTTTTTTGAAATTTTCGCTAAAAACTCTTTCACTATAATGGCTGTGTGTGATGGTGCATTATCAGGGTGCAGCATCCATGAGTTGTGTCGCCACAAATCTGGACGTTTTTGGCGGATACTCTCACGCAAACGTTTCATGACGCCGAAATAATATTCTTTATTCACTGTTTCTCCCTCTGGAAAGAATTCAGAGTGAACTACACCACGGTAGTCAAAAAAACTGTCAGCATCACCTTGAATTTGGAGCGACTTTGCCGCGGTTTTTTGGGTATCGGCTCGTTTTCGAGACGCCATTCTGAAGACTGTTGGCTTGTTTGCATGTCATACTCATAAACCCATGTCTCGTCGCCAGTTATTATACGTTTCATAAAGGTGGGATGCGTAGTAGCTCGGGTACCATGTCTTCAGCGACATGCTTTCGCTGCGCTTTTTGAACAAAATTGAGCTCTTTTGGAACTAGTCGTTTCATACCTAAAATATCAATAAAAATATTGTGGACAGACTTAGCACTAGCTTCTTGATTCTGTCGATTTTTTCTTTGGTCGTAGCGGTTGAAGGTCTACCAGAACGAGGCAAGTCTACTACTACATCTCGAGCTTCTTTAAAAGCCTTATACCATTCATAAGCCCTTGTTTTCGATATACACGATTCGCCGTAAGTATTTCGCAATATTTTTAGTGATTCACCACATGAAATATCATTCGAAACACAAAATTTAAGGCAGACTCTTTGTTCAACAATATTTTCCATTGTAAAAATCGCCGAGGACTCAAAACTATGACCAACAAAAAGTGTAGTTTAAAATAAATTAAATGACAGACCCCGCTCAAATTTTGCGCGCTAAATCAATACAGTGCTGCCAACATGCAGTAAAAAAATTAGAACGACCTTTTACGTGGTCTTTTTATTGACATATTCCCGATACTTTTTACACAGAGTAGGTAGTATACTTATATCGCTGACTATGTGATTAATTTGTTACTTATTCGCATTTTTAAAACTATTTTATTACGCACAGTATTATTTAGGTATTTTATTTATTGGTCGGTGGATAGTACAGGGTAGATTAATCCGTGAAAGCTGTACTCTAAACTGTAAACTTATTGTATCAATCAACTTTTCTATATTCAAAACAAAATATACATTTTTCTGTATTACAAAAACACATAAATTCAAGTAGAGAAGTAAAATAAACAATGAGATCAATCCGCTATTGTAGACCCATCCATAAATTTATCTGAACAAAAATCTGTAACACCGAAATTGTAGATTACTTAAATAATTACCCAATAGTTGAGATGATCGCTTGATTGAATCCTACTAAATTTTGTCTGTATTTTTTTATTGAGAATTCCGGTATAATATTTAAATTTGGCGCAACTGCCTATGTAACAGTCTCTGACAATCTTGTTTGACCAGTTAAACGTTAAGTAATTCAAATCAATCAAGCGATGGCTCCTGATGCCAAATAGACTTCAACGCTGCAATTTACGGCACCGTATTTGTTATTATTATATTTTCTTTCTGTTTATACTTGTATGTTAGACCATTTTCGTCTAATGATTGTTTACGGTTCATAAAGTTCATAAGATAATTGTAAAATTGTAATATGTATCTTTGACTTTCTCTATGCTGTTATGAATATAAAAGACACAAAAAAATACGAAATCTACGTAATGATGTGAATTTTTGCGCAACTTGCCCTTCATTAACAAAATAATCATTTCTAATAGGTTTTTTTTACGTTTATATTTAACTCTACAGTGCAATATTTGATTACTCCTGAATTCCATAATTTGTTTGATTGTAAAAAACAATCTCGAAAATGGTCCTTTTTTCGTTATAATTTTGTAATTTCGTCACTGAATCTATCGGGACACGGATTTCATTACCTTCATAATTATTGTATTACTTAGTTTAATGTGATATGTAAATATTTATATGAAAATGCTTTCTTCTTTATTAGATTATATAAGGAAAACTTTAATATGGAAAAAGCAACATTCTTAGAGATATGACAACACATCTTATGATTTCGTTAGATAGCGTAATTTCGTTAGTTAGATATGTTCAAAAACTGTGTCTAAAATACAAAAAAAAAATTGGTGTGATGAAACAAGTGATGTTTAGCTTTAATTTCGTAAATCTATAATTATAATATAATCATTTATTCTATAATTATAATCATTTATTATTAATATAATGAAACAATATCAATATATATTTGAGCTGTAACCGATAAACAATGTCCTACCCTGAAATGTCGTAAGAACGGAGTAATTAAGCTGACAAGCCATGGAAGACGATGTGACCGAACAGTATATGTAAAAATCAATAAAGCAGGATTATTACGATGAAATAAAAGAATTACGCTTTTAGTTTTATGAGCATTAAAAATTGAATGCAGAATCTATCTAAGCACCCTGCGTAAATGTCCTCAAGTTACAGTTTTAAGCAACTAACATATTTTAATTACATTAATTGACATGGTCAATCAATCAGGCAAATACAAATAGCGTTTTGTGAAACTTTCGTGTTTTGTTTAATAACTTATTCTTACTATGAAACTATAGAGGCACACTCATTTTTTGTTAATGTTACATATGTATATTCATTACATAAAAGTTACAATAACAGTATATTTTTTCTATACAAGAGAATAGAGCATCACAGCGCCAATCCCTCGGATCCGAGGCATCGGCACTGGCAAGCCAAATACCCTCACTACCTTGTTTGTAACCTCAGTGACCTAGTGAGTGAGCAACATTGAATGTGTTAATTGTGTGTCATGTTTTTAGTCCTAATATATGGACTAATAATATAATAATAAACATTTGTTCATTATTAGGAGTATTATTTAAATTTGTGATTTAGATTTTCGAGGTAATCTTTGGTCCCACTGATTCGATATTGATGAAATTTGGCATGGAGATAGTTTTAAGGGCAAAGACAGCATGCTGCAGAATTTTTCTTTGCTAAGAAAAAATATATACACACGTATATAACGTGTTGTTTTTATAAGTTATATAGGTACACCACATCCCATTAATACAGTTAGATACTATTGTATATCATTACCCCTTCTCTTTTGTTATTAACTATATTATTGACTATTCTATTAAAACGATAGTTAAGATCAAGATTTTTATATAAGATAGAGATGATAAGTGATTTGTTCCTCATGTGAAATCAATTTTCCTCTTACATTGGGGCTTTTTGTATTGTCAAGAATTTCGTAACACTATGCTACCTCAGTACCCAAAACGAATGATAATATTGTTTGATTCCATTTGTATATTTTCATATATCGGTTTGCGATTTCGGAAATAATATGTTTTTGTCACCTCTACGTTTAGGCTAGGCCAGCTGTGGTCACGAGAGGAGGCGACTGACAAACGAAAACACAAACTATCGACATCTCTAAGGCTTGTGACAGGCAAGACAAGCAAAACTCATTGGCAAGCTTCCTTTATATGGAATCGCTACCGGACTTTACGCCAGAATTTTTGGATTCGAAATCAGGCAAGAATCAGTTCGAGTTATTATTAATGACTACTCTCGTAAGATCTGCTTGGTATAAATGCCGGTGTCCCCTAGGGTTCTATCCTCTCCGCAACTCTATTACTGCTGCAAATTAACGATCTGAATACACAACACAAGATACTTGTTTTTTGCAAAGTCTGGCGCAGAAATGCAATCATTGAGGGAGGCAATGATGGAGACAATGAATTCGGTTCTAGAAGCTGTTTCTCTGGACTCAAGTTAAAGTTAAATTGGTTGGTTTAAATCCCTTCAAATTACAGGCTTATGTTTTCTCAGCGAAACGGTCCACTCCACCTGACTCCGACTTTCAAAATGTTTCCGTACTCATTAATAACTTCTGATTGTTAGGCATACGTAGGCCAACTTGCAATTTCTGTCGCTACATCAAATGCATTACTAAAACCGCTGCTACAAAACTTGACATACTTATTAAAGTTAGAAGAAATTTTACATCTGAGCAGCTCCTATGCCTTTATCGTGCGCAGGTTTCACACCTTCTTGGAATACTGTTGTCTCCTTTGGGACGGATCTACTCGATATTTATTTGGATGTTGGATTCATTGTAATCAGTAATGCTCCGTGCGGATAGACTAATCAATAATTCTCGGTTGTAAACTCATTCCGTAAAAAGTATTTTCGGCATATGTCACTCAATCCAGTGGTTGATACTGATGGTTGGCGATGGATGGCGTACCAAGTAAATAACATCTCGCTTATTAGCTAAGTTCTTCTCATCGCAAACATTGACATCGTATCTTACAGAGGGACAATTGGCGCACACAAGTCACAATAAAGGTTTCCTTTCATTCTCACGGCACCGAGGTGAAATTCGTATGAGAGCGTAATTGCTGTAGAAAATTTTTGTGAATGGACCTCGTACATAATTGATGTCAATCTTCAAAAAGGTTGTAAAAGAAGCATCTAAATTTTTGAGACAAATAGAGTGTATTCTCTTTTTGTAATTGTTATGTAAAAAATCATAGCTTTATGATACAAATTCATATTTTATTATAATTAAATTATTATATTATCATTCAATTTTACAAAATATTTTATTTACATTTATTACCTATTTTTAACAGTTTTATGATATTTTAATTTTGTAGTAAAACAAAAAAAACAAATTAAGTGTATTATTGTAATTCAATTAATTGTATTTCAAAAAATTTTGTTATCTTCGAGTACTGTAGTAGTATTAAATTCATTAAAAAGTTCGGTAAAGAGCACTTAGGTAAAACACAGCTAACGCCTTTAGTGCAACTGTTTCATGAATGGTTCAGTCCTAGACATGAGCCTGATTATTATATCCTATAAGAATCTATTCAACTTCAAATATGTATCTGCATACCTTTTTACTACATACTCGTACGTAAGTACTTTGGTTTACCAAAGCACAAGATGTGGGTTAGGTACCCACATCCCGTGCTATTGTATATTAAAATGAATGTAAAAAACTTAACAGAAAAGTAAAAAAGTAAATAAGTTTTAAAAAGAACATAAAAAATTCGAAACCTCAGAACTGCAATGCATTTCGTTATATGAAAAATGATACATATATTCAAGTGGAAACATTACTTATGTGTGTAAGTAATGGTTTCACTGTGCAGTAATGAATGAATTATGAATAGAGATCGGATAATCGGATGCATATTTATCTAAAGTTAGTTTAAGACAAAGTATGGAAACGGCTTTTTATTGTTTTGTTAAATAAAATTTTTCACCATTTCTGTTTTTTTATTCAATTATTTAATTGATTATTGTTTTAGTCAAACTAGCTCACTACTTTCGTATAACACTCTTCATGTAATAATTCGTACATTCATAAATCGCACGGGGAACTGAAACTAAACATCATGTAAATACGTATGCATAGTTGTATAAATGAGTCTCGGTCTTTTGAAAATATATACCATGTGCTAATTTAGTAATTTTCAAACAATATCACTACGTTAAATTTGCAGTCCCGTATTTTCCCGGGATTTTTATTTAACAAAATGTATTTTAAAAAGCCGCTTCCATAATTTGTGAGCCAAAAATTAACTTTAGGTAAATATGCATCCGATTATCCGATCTCTAATTATGAATGTGTAACATGCTGTAAAATAGAACTGTATATTCAAAACATTCATATTGTTAAAATTTTATGAATGACCTTTAGAATTTTTGAGTCCAGCATTTAAAAACGTTTTATGTTGGTTTTTAAAGTAAATAGTTGTTATATGCAACGAGTGGTAAATAAATCTAAAATTAAAAATAATATCCTACACAAGTAAGTAATGTATACAAATATATAATTGAACTACAAGGGTTTTCTATAAAGTTACTTATAGTGTCTGTACTGATTCTATCTCTTATTTTGCTAATTTTTGCAATCAAATGAAAACTAACGTAGTTTCTATATGTGCTGTAATAAGCGTAACATGGCAACACATTAGTTAACGTTATGTAAGTCGATTCCACAATGCTAACGTGGGAGCTTTCAAATTTACAGCATAATGGGCTTTGAAAGTAAAGACATTGACCTTTCCTTAAGCGAAGCTTGATAGTTACTGACAGTATACATATTTTTATGAAACAACAAAAATGGTTGGGACATGAAAATAACATTTTCTTTGATACCATTTAAGTAATAAATTGAACGGTCATTAAATATTCCAATTGCGGATCCGATTATTGGTGCTGTTATATAATGAATTCTAATATTTTGGCAGCTATGTAAACAATTGAATAACTAAAGAGGACTTTTACTATCTCACAATATACAAAATGTTTTTGAAAAAACAACAAAAGAAAATTTAAAACAGTCAAAGTTGTAACAATAAATAATGTACTGTTATATTCCATAATACTGTTTGTTACTCTTTGTTAAAAGATATACATGTATGTTTTATCTATATATATAAAACAGTATGAGTTAATATCTATTTACAACTTTAATAGTATTTTTCAACTTCATTAACAACTTTATATAGTATATATATTTTACATCTTAGTTTACAACAAAAGAATTAAATTTGATATGTAAAGTAATATTTAAACGTAACTTCGTATGTAATTACTGCTTCGAAACCAATTGCTAGTTTTCAACTTCTGACACGAATAGGAAGTTATTCAATAAGGGACTATTACGACGAACACTTTGTCACGAGCAGGCGCCATCTCCGGCGACCTCAGCGCTAAACTAATTTGAGAACTAAATTGAACTTGCACTCAACCCAGTTAACTTGCAAGGTGTCGCTTTCGCACCTTCAGATGCCAGATACCGGACGACACGTGAGATCAAGATAATGCTCACAATGCCGCAGCCTTCTGCATTGTCAGTTGCAACTATAAACCTGCAATGGTCTGACATGCTAGACTTTTTGATCTGTGGTTAGTGCTGAATTCTTTTAGTTAAAATATTTTAATAATTCTTTGAGTTTAAATATTTTAAGAAATCAGTGCAAACAAATCTAAACTGAAAGTGATTCTCTTTTGTAAAGCTTGCTCGTGTCGGTTTTGCTGTTGTGTGGCGTGTACATGTGTCCAATATACCAGTCGTGATTGCATTTTACTTCCGATACAAAGAGCCTCCAGGCCACAACGCGCCATGACCGATTTTGTCGATCGCTCGACGTTCCGCGTCACGGCCACGCGCAGTTTCCGCCTTATTGCTAAATAGAAACGATACATCACTATTGCTTTCATGCGTTTTTTAGATTAAGTAAGCCTGCGTCTCCACGCGATGTTTCCACGCACGGTATATATAAAATACGAACAGTGAACTGTTACTACGCAATGATGGGAACCTTTCACCTTGGGGCATATTAAGTATTACGGCAATTATATTCGTGACTCCAATACTTACTGCCTAATTTAACTGCAGTTCCTTCAATACTGAAATAATATTCTGATTAATCAATCTGCGTCAAATGAGGATCTGAGTATTTTGGAATTGTACATGTGTCTTTTAGCATATTAAATTATACAATACCTGATATGATAACACTATATCCACCTACATGATAGTCTTTATTGATTGCTTTTATTTTACTCCAAAGGCATTTATTATAAGGTAATAATAGTAATCATTAATTTTGTTTAAAACAATATCTTAACTGTAACCATGTTTAATGCTGTTTATGTAACCAATATCACCATACAATAACTTATCTGATTGAGCCTCTCTACATTATTCCGCAGGGTATTTCACCTTGTAAATTGGCAGTCCTACCGAAATCCTAATCGTCACGTAATGCGTGTTTCCGAAAGTTGCTACAATTGACCTCCATTAACCGAGGCCGTTAAGACGAGTATACTACTAAAATACTTCGATCTTAACATCTCGTACTCCGACGCTTACTGTCATACCTCTGCTGCACTCCTTGTTAGTTTATGTCATATCTACATGTTTTAAAACTACTCTACCGCTGCTCTTGAAACCAAGTTCAATAGAATTCCAAAACAATATCAAACTATTAGAAAAATACCATGACTTCAAACGATGCTATTGGAATCATGTTGAAATAGTTTGAATATTGACTTTTTTAATGGAGTGGATTTCAAGAATAACCGGCTGTTACAGTTTCTTGGATTGTGTCATACTTTAAGCGTAATTATTAATTTAATAATAATTTTAGCTATAATACACTTGATGCAACAACATTAATGTCATATAGTTGTGGGCGATGCAATACAAGGTCAAGCTGTACTAATTGTTTTAAAGTAGTTTTAATGTTCTTGCTAACTTTAAAATATTCGAATCGGTTCTGCTAGCATCTAAGCATCTCGTTTTCACGAAACTGTCAGTACATCTTGGTTGTCTACCGTTCAAGCTCCAACAGCCGTCAATCTGTGAACAATGTGCTTTGCCCACTTAAGGTTCGCAGAAAAACTCCGGACATAGCCATCTGCATTGGCTTTTAGGTGACTTTTAGCTTGGTGAATAATGATAATGATGAACTATAAATTTACGGTCTCCGTCCATCTTTGCTTATGCTATATAACATTGCTTCATGCCAAATTTCCTGAATGTAGGTTAACAGCAATTACCTTATAGGTTTTGATTCCCTGCAAGTGTTAAAATTTGCGCTTTAAATGGTACATAAAGGTCCGTATCTTTTGATTACAACGACTTGAAAATTAATTTTTTTCACTGTTGCACTAGATCGCAGTCTGATTATTAGGTATTTAAAATTTCAACTTGAGACCTGCACACGTTCCGAGGGAAAAGGATTTTGACAGACAGACAAATAATCGTAAAAGCTTTCAATCACTTTGAATGCAAAAGAAAGTCGGAATCAGATAAATCTTGACAGTTACGATAAATATAATATAAATAACTGCAAAGTAGAAAATCGAATATTCTTTTTTATTTCCCTTAATTTTTTTTACTTTATTTTATTTTTCTTATCCAAATAGAACTCCAGTACGGCGCCCTGCTGGAGGGGTGCGGGGGGGAGCTACCGTCCCTAAGTGCGTGTGCCCCCCTCCCCCCGCACCTCGACAAGGCAACACGCCGTCACTACAAGGATGCACGGGCGCAAGATAAATTTACACAAGTTAACATACACTTACATGGTATTTTTTTTATTTTAATTATTTTATTTCTTTTTCATTTATTTTGATTTTTATATTTGTATCTTGCTAGTTTTTAACCTATATCCTAAAAGTAAAAGTTAGTTTTATTTTACATATTTGGTAAAGAGACTACTTAAAATTGTGACTAGAAGCATATATTTTTTATATCTCTAATTTTATGTTTTCTCCTTTTGTTTCAGCGCTTTTTGCAGCGGTTGAGCATGGATATGTGGATAAAGCCCGCAACATCTTGGAATCCACGGATGTCGATGTCAACAGGTACCTATATTTTTTAAATATATTAACAAATACTATAAATATATATATCAGGCTTAGAGTGATTTGAAAAGAATATTCGCCAAAGTACTAATGTAACAGGGAGAAAAGAATCACTCCAAAAGCATTAAATAAACGAAATTTGAAGCTCGAAATCTTGGAGTTGAAATGGACAGTAGTTAGTTTGAGGTTTGAGAACCATGTAGATACTTAATGTAGTTAGGCAATGTTTTTATAGGTTAAAAGTACTGTATCGTATTCGTAATTATTTAGGTGTTGAAATGCGAATCTATTTATGTGAATCATTAATTTTGTCGAAATTGAACTATGCTGATGTAGTGATCAGTGAATGTTTGTACAGCCGAAACAAGAAAGTTATTCAAAGAGTACAGAATGCTTGTGCTAGATTTTGTTTTCCGATTCCACATAGAGCTCACGTGACACCTTATCTAAATACTAACAATATGCTGAAAATGGAATCAAGAAGGAAAATGCACTTCGCGAGCTTATTATTTCAAATTATTAATAAGCAGAATCCTCCATATTTGTTTAAGAAGTTAACATTCTCACAGCGTGCTAGACTAACTAATCGCCTCATAATAAATAAATCGTTCAAAACCGCTGCTTTTCGTGGAAGTTTTACCTACTCCGCCACTAAGTGTTGGAACTACATTCCACCACCTATAAGGGCTTCCCCTACTGTTCGCACGTTTAAAAAAGCTTACAGAATATACCTGCTAAGTTTACAAAAGACGGAGTAAAACGGTGTTGAGCGCTTTGTTTTTGAGTTTGGTTGGTGAGTTAATTTTAATTTTATAAGTGTTTTAGGATTAATATTGTTTTCTGTTCTGATTAGTAAGTGGTACCTACGTGGTATTATGATACACAAATTTCAAATGTCCCTCGCCGGGCAAGAGTCTGGGTTGGTATAAGCCTGTATTTAGTTTTAGTTTTAAAGATTTTTTGTTCCTAAGGGTATTTGGTTTTGTTTAGATTTTAGAGTTTTTTCTATTTGTTTTTTTGTTTTCATGAGAATTAGTTTTTGTACAGATTTAAGTTTAGTTTTAGCTGCTGTTGGTTTGCACAGAGCTTCACGTTTTACACAAGGTTTCCGCAGAATACCAGTGTTTGGACACTTTTCGAGTGTCCAGACGTAATACTGAGCGGAGACCTATTTAGTGTTTTTTTTTGTTATGTGTTATTCATTAGTTATAAGTATTATTGTATTATAAGACACTAAATAAAGATTTTTTCTTTCTTTCTTTCTTTGAAGGATTCTTAAAATTTATCCTTTTTCTTCGACTCGACTGAAAAGCGTCTATTCATAAAACCCTGTTTACTTTGGATTGGAAAACACAAACGGAGGTGAAGAATGCAATTCTTTCGCAGACCGCATTATATTGACATTAATGCGGCCTGCGCGTGCCTACGCGTGCTCCTACGCGTGCTCCGGTAATAAAAAGAGAATGGTAGGACGAGACCAAACAACTTTTGGAAACACTTTCGTCTATTACAAATTAGCCACAGCTAGCACTACACTGAGTTATAATAATCCAGTCAGTATTTACTAAGTTATTCTCAAGGTGCGTGCAGTATCTATTCTACCCTCGACCCAAGTTGAGATTTGTCAGTGTCACAAACTGGTTCCCCGTGAAATGTCGCCTAACCTTGAAAAAAATTCAAAACATTTTATCTATAATAGCACTGAAGGTAAATGGTCGGCTATAAGTAAGGGGTATATTTTTAAAGTTGGAAAATAGTTGTACGAGGTTGTTTAGAGCTCATTACATGAAAGTATGTCTAATCCAAACTATATACTATGTGTAGCTACTATTAATGGTCACTAAACTTAGTTTAAAGTCTTTTATATTATTTTGTGGCACGATATGGATACACATCAACGTACTCGACTGTATCTAATATCATCAAAACCATTACAACAATAATGTAACGAAAGCTGATCGATCAATTGATCCTAACTTAGCAATATATGATAAATTTCCAAATCGGCCAATACTAAATTCTTATCTTATCCTCCCGTGCCGTTTCTTTGACCTCCAAAGTTGATGAGATTGGATCGTAATGTATTTTGCAATTATTACTTTGTATCCTCATCTGTGCAATATATCGTATTTTCATAAGGCATTCCCCTGTTCTTTGTTATGTCACAATAGGAGGCACAACTTTAATTATAAATAATAAAATACCAGCAATATCACATATTAATGTTTAAGGAAAATTCGAATTGTTATCTTCAAAGTCTATACTGTAACAATATAACAGTAAAACCGATATTTGCCACCTCGCCTAGCATGCTAATTAGTTAGTATTCTATATAAATTATTTACATGAATGGTATTTTGCGCAATTCAAATTTAGGTCTTGTGCATCAAGATTTTCAAGACTCCATTCAAGATTCAAGCATTCAAGACATCCATAATATATCCATTTACCTGAATATCTTTGTTCAGCCAAGTCCAGAAATGTCAAGTTTATACATACATTTTTTGCCTTCCCATAAATCGTATAAATGTACATTTGTGTATCCTGTCTAGGCGTAATGGAGTCCTAACTTGAAATTATACGATTTCGTATAATTTACTTATTCATATAATTATTTCAATGAATAGCCGCAATAAGTAATAAATGTGTTTAATTGTATTTCTTTTTTGTTAACCTTTGCAAATTGTTATGTAGACGTGTATTACATATTCACAAATTATAGAAAAAGTGAATACTTAATTATTAGACTTGAACAAGTTGACGCGTAACTTTGCATGGGACAAATAGTCCAACTGGGTAAATAAAAAGCTTAATGAATGGATCCAACTTCTCAGCAAAAGAGCGTCGGTGGTGTTGTAGTCTAAGCATTGGTTTGTAACGGTGGAGATTCGGAAAGCCCGGGACTATTCTGTTATGCTATTCTGTTATCTACCAATTGCTTTTCGTTCTTATAAATTACACATGTACATTTATCTGATGCTCCTATAGCAAAGAACAACGTCGTGAGGCAACCTGCTTACCAGGTGAGATTTGAATTCAAAAGGTGTACGTAAAGTCAACCGAACTGCCCTGGGCCAACGTGATTGACCAAGACCTAAATGCGTGGAAACGAATGTAAGCTATTATGATGATAATATAACGCAGTGCCTCAAGACGATTCTTTGATAGGTACGTATTGTCAGTGATTGTGTCAACCACTTACCGTGGGCCGCATAAGGGGGCACTAAGTTCCCAAAAGCTATGTTATTAGTAGTGGTAGTTTCTCTACGTTAACGAAATTAGTTCGTAGGAAAACCATGGTCATCAAGAGGCAAATACCTAACCTTAATTGTAGTGGCCAGGGCACATTGTTCACAAGACCAGGGCATTAGAACGAAAACGTTCTCTAAAAGCAAGTACATGCCGGGTTATGCAACGTCCCTCAACAAAGTCCTCCCATAAAATGACTTGATGATTTGGTGAAGATAGCAGGAATGTGTTGAACACTAGCAGAGCAGATGCGTGCGATCACTATAGATGTACAATATATATTTTTAAGCAGGACTATGTCGAACAGTTGGCGAGTCTCGACGGTAATGAATTTGATAATGATGAACTATTTACAGTACTAATTTTTAATTAAACTTGTTCTCTTAGGTTCTTTTATCGACTATAAACTATTTGCTGCTTTACTATTCGTGTGTCTGTTTATACTTAGATAAAATGAATTTATACATAATTTATAACAAATTATTCATCATTTATTCCAGCCTCAATACGGATGGACTATCGCCATTGGATGTGGCTGTTCTCTCCAACAACCGGCCTCTTGCCAAAATGTTAATGGAGTTCGGAGCTAAAGAAGGCACACAGTGTGAGTTTTTTATATTTGCTATAGTTTACACAAAAACCTATAGTTTAAGGAATAGGTATCCCTAAAATACCTATTCCTCGTAAAATACAGGTATATAAATAAATAATTTTAAATACATGTCAGTAGTAATCGCAGCGTGCGGGGGGATCTGAATAACAATGATCACGAACGACATTTGGGCCGTTCGATTCATAATATTAATATACACAAAATTTTAATATTCTAACACCGAAGCATGTATGAGAGTGGTTCGAAGCATCACAGAAAATAAACTCTACCAGTATATGTCAAAAGTTTTTATTTGTTGATCGTGATAAACTAGTGATTCGAAATTTGTTTCAAATATAGGTAAATATGTAGATCTATAATAAAACGACTTGAGTTTCAAAAAATTTCTGAAATTGTAAACAAAAGAAGAAATATTTTTGTGAGATACTGGTGCCTCATACTGACGAGGCAGGTTCATTATATCTTGAAAGATGATCTAGTTTATTGATAATAGATGATTCAAGGGATCTAAATAAATACATACATTGATAGGACTCATTTTTAGCTTTGGATACAATTCTTTGTCTTGAATACCAACAATTTTTTTTACTAAGAATATTATGATTATAATGTTACAGATCTATAATATATATATATATATATATATATATATATATATATATATATAATATCACATAATTCTTTATACATATTTCTTTATAAACATTTAGTGTGGCCAAAGAAAGTGTTGCAAGCCTACATTGGCTACGGTCACTAACTATGGTTTACCATTAAGCAGGTTGTTCTCTTTGTGACACCGTAGTGGTATAAAAAAAGAGGGATAAAAGTAGAATTAACTCAGCGGAAAAGAAGAAAGAGAAATTGCGAAGTAGTATGATAATGGAACAAAGAAATAAAGGGAATACTTAGATGGCTTGGACATTTAGAAGAAATGGATAAAACTGACGAAAAATGCAAGTTGGCAAAGAGCGACAAACTAGAAGAACTAAGCTCGATCAAATAAGAGAATCCTAAAGAAATGCCAAATCAAGAATACCCGTAAAAAACAATTGTGCATGAAAAATATTAATAAAAGTTACGGAAGTATGTTTAGGCATGACCCTTGGCATGACTATATGTATATATGTACAAGGTTTTATGTCAGGTGTGCTTTTAACTTTACTTGAAGATAGTGGGTGGAACAACCCTATAAATTCGTTGTCTGCACACATGAGTCGTACTTACCCCTATTGTTACACGTCTAAGTCACTTGACAATCTATTTGGAATTATGTCGAGGAAAACGTTTTTTCCGTTCTCCGGTAATTACATAAACTCTACCTTTTCCATTCTTCGGTGATTAAAACGAAATGTTAGAATTAAATGTTTTGCGGATAAGTTACCTATTTCGAAAGGTCAACGTTAATTGGGACGGAGTGGTGAAATAATTGAGGGAATTCACAAAAGAATCCTTCGCAATGGGAGTTTGTTATTGAAAATTTACGTACATCTTTATTATAATGTGTCCTTTATCACGGATTATAATGTGTCCTTAATGACATCATATGGTCTACATGTAAACACAAATTAAAATTTAAAAAGGTGTTCGTTTAAGCACGTATAATATAATACTAATATAATTTAAGGAATACCATACATACCATTTCATAAAATTATTTTCGGGGAAACTCGCTTAAATCTGTAATAATAATATTATGAATCTAATTAAATTATTAAAAATAAACACTACTCTTTATTTAAGTAAACAAAATTAGTTTCATAGCTTAGTACAAAAAAACCTTTGATGTATGAGGATAACAAAAATGGTAAAATTATCATATGTCAAATAAACAGTTTTCATTTGTCCACCAGTCAAACACTCTGATGCTCTCGGCGCTCACCTCCGTCGGCTATTGAGGGATGCAGAATCAAAATTGCACGACGTTCTTGGGTGTGCACAGGAACGGGCGTGTAGGGATGAGACATGCACAAGGTAATGAACTTTCATAGTTTCAATGAACTTAAGTAGATAGAAGGATCTACTCGACATGAAGTAACATCTGTACAATATATATTTTTTAAGTCTAACATTGATTTTTTTGTTAAAGCTTATGATTTTTTTAGTAATTATATCCTTCAAATTATATTGTTTTATTAAAATTTGTTATTTTTTTAGGAATTTGACTTTTTTCGCGTAACTAATCTAATTATTGCAACATTTATGTGATAATATTTAGTTTTGTTCGTATAATATATACATCAAAATAGTTGACATAGGTTAAAATATTAAATAAAATTCTTTTTTTTTAATTTTACTGTGCGTGCGTTTGTGACGGGTTCTCCCCTAAACTGAACGACTGAATACGTTTTGATGATTATTTTGTGTATTTAAGTAGATTCGATAATGCTTTAGATTCACTATTCGATCCACTAGAACATGTTTCTTTTTTTACCTTGGATTTAACGGACAATGTCTCTCAAGTCCACTTGTATATTTCAAAAAATATGAATTATAAAAACATTCCGATATAGATCATCAGCGGCTAGTCAAGCTGCTGGCACGACAGGCTGTGCGGGCGGCGCCGGCTCGGAGAAGGATAAGCAAGCTCAACATTGGGAAAGAAGAATACGCATGCTTAAGTAAAAACCTTGTTTTTTTATATATATAATATTTAATAATCACAGGAAATTCTTTCTCAAAACGAAGCAATTACAATCTCAACAAATAATATTGTGGTTAATTTTGTAAGACAATTGCTTGTAACGTGGTTCTTTTAATAAAATAAAATACGGTATATAGCATTTATTAAGACAGCAATAGTATCACATGAGTGTTTTAATACCTAATTATAACAGTTGCATACAAGACTTTATCTACAATCATGATGTGAATCCTCTATAAAAGATTCTCATACCATAGGGTGTTGTACAGTGTTGTAAGAACTATGTATATTATATGTAAATTAGAGAAATTACGAATTAGTTTAAAATTTATTGTTCTTTTTCAAATTTTTTGCGATCTGGTGGTGAAAATGTCTTTGCATGAAAATGTTATTTTTTTGAAATTCGTAATATCACGCGTTTGGATGATATAAAGATCATAACATCATTGAGTGTTATAATGTTAGCAATAAGCTATTTGTTATAGGTTCTTTTATAGAGGATTAATAGCATGATAGTAGATAAAATCACATTCATTTTTGATGACTCTCATAATGTATCAGTTACATAAACTATTATTACTTCACAGACGACTAGTATTAGGTTGGCAACAATCTCGAGCACCACCTGTGCCAGCGCCTCCAGACTTGGAAGTATGCGGTGCTCATGCAGTCACTGTCCGTCTGAAAGAAGCTCGAACCCAGGCTACTCGAGACCCACCCATCGTTACTAAATTTAGAGGTAAGCACTACCCGGCCAATCCTTTCAACATTAATGCCTTCACCGTCCATTCAGAATAGTACAAAGTACTCGACTCTCAACTATAACGGGGTTCCCCATATTGAATCCTTCGCAAAGAGACTTAATTCTGGTGCAAATGCTGTATATATACAGATAACTGACTAATGTTGAAACGGCAAGATTGGTCTATTTTAGTTATTTTCATAATGTCATGTCGTACGGACTATTATTGTTAGGGATTTGCCGCAAATATTAAAAGTTTATTATACTTCAAAAAAATAATAATTCGCGCTATTGATTGATGCTCTATGTTTTAAATTATATTTAAAACATAGAGCATCGGAGAATTATATGAGGATATTAACAGGCCAGTATATTTAAGAAAATTAAATTTATGTTCATAAGAAATATAATAAATTTAACACACATTTTCAAATTCACCATTTAAAACACGAATAATAAAAATAAAATGCCGTTCCAACGTATTGGCTTCAAAACACTAAACATTCTTGAGGAAATGTGTAACTTTCTACAACACAAAGTGTTTCAATTTTGATTTTTAATAAATTTACAGCAACTTGTTAAAAATACTTTATATAAAAGGGTTTTACAATGGTCAATGATGTCTTAAATGGTAAAAATTGGCTGAATTTAATCTAATATATTTTATTTCCTTAAATAAATCTTAGGTATTATTTCTGTCTTTAATTATAGATAGAGCGAATTGGTCTTTTTGGAATACAAAAATACTCTCAACATTCGTGCCTTTCCCCGCAATAGTAGTCCATACGACATGACACTATAAAAATTACTAAAATAAACCAAACTTGCTGTTTCACCATTAGTCAGTTGTATTACTTTATAGCATATACATTTGCAGCAGAGCAAATTCTCTTTGCCTAGGATTCAATATGAGGATCCCTTAGTAAGCGATAGCCTAGTGTAATACTTAAAATTTTTGTACAATCAATAAATTCTACAATTTCATCATTCATTTTGATTATATTGTTCACTTTGGTTACATACGGCAATAAAAATTTTAAACATTTGGTTTAATTTGTTTTCAGTGCAATTAATAAGTTATTATTAGGAACTAGTGTAATACTTTGGACAGTGTATTATTTACAACGTTAGAATCTGCATGCCCTTTTTTCAACTTTAAATATTAATGAAGTATCATCTGCAAATAGTACTGTATCACACGAGCTATTTGTGAAGTATAGGAGATCATCAATATAAAATTTAACTTGAGAGTGCACTGTAAAACCACCCACCCGGATTTGCATTATAATTGCCCAATAGAAATACTATTTCTACATTGAACGCATCTATAGTAGCACTCAACGTACTTAAACAGTCTGCAAACTTCTATAATTTATTCAAACAGTTCGTAGGCATGTACACAATATAAATTACAGCGCTATCACTCGATATAACTTATATTCTACATATCCAACAATTATAACATTTTATGAGGAACGAACACACAACACCACACCTACGGCATAAAGTTCGCACACCGCCGATAGAATGTTTTACATTTTTAAAGTTTAATTGGTAAAACGATGAGTACTACTAATTTTTGAGTTCGGTTCATATAGGCTATTTTTAAACTTTCGACATTCGCGTGACTACTATTTAAATTTATAAAACGTTGTAATGTCATACCTAAAGGGCACAATATTAGATTTAAGCAAATTAGAGACTAAAATGAAAAATTTTAAAGCTTTTCTGTCGATTTTCATTTTGATTTTTTCTAAAGTTACAGCCTTGCTTTGGATATATTTTATAATATCGGTCTCCGACATAGAGCTATGTATGTTTGTTATGTATCTTTCTCTCTGCCACTTTGAATGTGCATTGTAGATCTCTGGCTACTTACCAGCAAATTGGTAGTATATATAGCTTTTTTTTAAATACGTCACCGTTTGTCATTTTACAGTATTTGTAGTGTTTCGACGCAAGCGCAAAATCGGGTGACACTAACAGCACCCGAGTAACTTCGCTTTGTTTTGACTCGTTGCTGTTAATGGCCTTATCATTATTCAGCGGCTCCGTGATTTGTAAGCATTGTATACCTAAAGTTTGCATAGAAATTTGCGCCGGGCTACCGGTTCAAGCTGCCGCGTCTCGGCTCGCAGACAACGAGCGCTCAGGTCCTGCCCTCATACCTCTTCGTAGTTTGCTGTTCACAGTCGAATGATTCACGTTCGGGAGAATTCATTATATACATCTACCATCGTTTCTTGATATTTTGATGAAGTAGATATTACATCCAATAATCTTTCTTCATATTTGTTGTCAAACGATTGGTACATCGAATCTTGTTTCGCATTTATCTTCCGGTCGTAACACTTATCTTTTGGTATAATAAATGAAACCTAAGCTAAGAGAAACAAATATGACAAGATTTAAGTTTTATTAAAAATGTAAATAAGGTCTAAGTAAATGTAGGGTCGTGGTTCGCACACTGACATAGGTCCCGTTATTCTCACAAAAAAATACCACTATCCTGGCCAGCCGTAGTCCAGCAAGCAGTACAGCAGAACGTGCCGACGTTCTTCAATAGGCACGTAGCTTTACAGCGGCAAAGAAAGCAGTAAGATCGTAGTTTGTTTGTTGTTTTTGCGCCTTACAGGGTGCAAAATCCAGCAGTAGGTAAGAACCTTGGAATGTTAATACCACACGTTTCAGCTTGAGTTCAATCGCTTATGCCTGACTGCCTATATCCACTTGTCTAACACCAACTACGCAAAGCTCAGGTATAGCGGTAATAGGCAGCAATGGAGAAGAGACTGTCCAGGCAGAATAATAACAATTATTGTGATACAATTATAATATCTAACTACTACAATGATATTATAATCAAACAATAGAAAATATTTTTTCAAAAAGATGGTAGGCAGATAAGAAAATTATTAAGCACTATAATTATAACAATTTAAATGAGTTAACTAAGTAAATACACGTCTATCTAAGGTACTCGAAATGATTTATGGCATACACAATAATCTAGGAGATATTCTATATATATATATATATCTAGATATATATATATAGATATATATATATATATATATATATTATTTATTTATTAATGACTTACAATAACACATTACATAGTACAAAGTCCCACAAATATCAAATATAAAGTGCCAAAATTGGTACATTTAATATAATAGAATTAATAAGGCAAGAGGTAGAATATCTATTGGATTGAAACAATAATTTATACAATATTGTATTTTATACAACAGATAGTTTTTCAACTTATTTTTAAACTTAAGTTTATGGGTCTCCTGTCTGATGTCCACCGGTATGGTATTCAGCACGTAGGGTAGACGATATGTCACGCCTTGTTCCCAATGGGGTAGGCAGAGACCACCTCTCTCCACTTGCTACGATCCTGATGGCACACTTCTCTTGCTTCCTGCACTTTCATGAGCGTCTTCATGCATGCTCGTCGGTTGTGACTTGTTTATACATAATTTTTATAGTATTTTTCACTATGCAAAAGAAAGAAAGAAAGAAAGAAAACGTTTATTGGTGCTAACAATACATATATAAGTCACACATATACTAATGTTAATAATAAACTAAAAAGTAATACATACATAAGAAAATATCTGTAAAATAATTACAACACTTACCCGATACGGGTTTCACAGCATTTAATTAATTTAAGTAAAATATTTAATTTTATAAAGATTGATAATCGAATTTGCGTAGAATTTATGCGAGGTATTAATAACCTGCGGAACAAAGCACTTTGTGGGTGTCTCAATACGCAGTGACGACGTTTCTCCCGTCCTCCGTGGCCGATGCGGCCGGCTAACGGTCAATTGCGAAACATGTAGTGACGCCTGGCTGTACTCGTTGCAATTAAAGAGTTAATATATTTTTTTATTGTATAAATAAGTTTTAGAGTTGTTACACGGTATTATTATGACTTTTATAGATATTGTTTTTTCAAAGGTAAGGTATATTAAGATGATAACAAAAAGTTAGTTGACTTTAGCTAGTAGCGTCACGTAGATAATTTACTTGTTTGCCAACGATACATAATCGTGTAATGTGCATATTTTTTTTTATTAACGGCAAACTAATCCTCATAGTGGAGTGGTCGTCGCGCGCCGACTTCTCCAACGTGTGCGGGTGCCGGGAGGTGACAGCCGCGATGTGCAACGGCGGGACCAAAGTGCTGGCTGCCGGGCTCACGCGAGGCCGCCGTTACTTCTTCCGTGCGGCCGCCGGCAATATCAAGGGCTGGGGGCCATTCATGGTGTCCGTGCCGAGGAGTGTCGTGCCCAGCAGTAAGTCGTTATCATACGTTACAATACTGATACTGAAATGGTATTTTGCTGGCTCTTTTAAATAATTAAAAATCATATGTGAGAAAAAATAAATCGTTTAAGGTAACACGATTTTATTCGCGGGTGCCTAGAGAACAGGAGACGTATTTTTGAATCATTAGACGTGAATTTGGAATTCGAATACGAATACAAATCGTGTGCGAAATTATTTTCTACAGCTTACAATTTTATAGATTTTTGAATCACTCGAATTCAGTGTTGTCATTAAAAACAAATTCTTGACTAAATTCCGTTTCACGCAGAAAAATTAAAAATCACAACAACAAAAACAAAAAACCGGCAATGACCCACACGTGAAACGGATCACTGTCAACGTCACTACAGCGTTGGATATTCTACTAGTAGAAATCAAAAACGAGTGGGTTGAACCACTCGTTGCACAACGCACGAAATGTAAGTTCAAAAATAGTGAATTCGGTAATTCGCATACGAATCTCACGATTTCGAATGCGAATTGGTTTTCTATTATTTAAAAAAATCGCCTCCAGGCTGGCGCGACGTGAGCGGGCGGGCGGCCCGCGGCGTGGGCGGCGCGGGCGCGGCGCTGGAGGCCATCGCGGCGGCGGCGGCCGGCGCCCGCGCGCGGCCCCCCGCGCCGCCGCGCTTGCCGCGCAAGAAGGCCGCCACCATCCGCCAACTTTTCACCGCCGCCAGCAAGTTCCAGAAGAATCTGCGCAGGTACGAACCTTGAAATTTCATTACGGATGCGAACGATCTCCTCCGCTCACCCTTTGACAGAGTTTCATTCTACGCAGGTACCACGTTCGTATAACACGTGTGCGAAAACGCCGTACTACACTCCACTCTATACACGTGACGATTTACCGATGCGAAACACTAAATACAAATATAGAAATGGACTGGATTCCGCTCCAGATTTCCGCATTGTATAGTCATACATTAATCCTTATATAAACGCATTATCTTTACATTAATAATAAATAGTTGCAATATTTTGTATTCGGATAACAGCACATCACTATATACAATTTCATCTAATTTCTTTAACCGCTTTCAACTTAATATCAAATGCCTTTGTCAGTTTTCTACTACAAAGTGGCAAAATGTTAAACTGATAATAAAAAAAGTACGTAACTTATTTTTGATTAAATAAACAATAGATCTTCTCATAATTCATTATTAAATATGAATATTTAACGCGTTTTAAAGTATTCACGATCTAAGCAGCAATGTTTTGACAGATAAACTAAGATGATGACACTTGTCTAAACGGGTTTTTTATACCACTTATAAATGCATTAAGGTTAGCGTGCGGTCATCACCTCAAGAAAACTTCAGTTGAAAAAGTATTTGCCCAGGATTTTTGCCCTGAGCATTCTGTAACCGCCTAATAAGTGAAAAAAAATTGTAAGATGACCAGCTCTTCAGTTCATCCTTTACTTAACAACATTCAACAAGATTCTACGGATATATGTACTGACCATATTACAACTGCATATAGACATCTCTTCACCTATGTTACTAGAATTATCTTATTTATTAGATACAGACATAATACCTAATTTATTACCTAAACGCCATTCTAGCCGTAATGTCAGCAGGTCGTTAAATACTTTCAAATGAACAACCAGAGAGACATTCAAACTATTACAATCCGCAAACAAGCGCATGATCATACAAGTTCCACTGCTTCCGTAGTACTTGGTTCGTTCGTAGCTTTGAAAATAAATGACACATTGTCCAAATATATTTTTGTAAAAGCATTCCAAGAATTATGAATTTAATTATATTCATTATTTTCACAGAGGAGTTTATTTGGCGTGTATCGTTTACCACGAGGACAAAGTACTAGTAACCAGCGAGGATTTTTTGCCTGTCATTGAAGTAGACGAAACCTATCCCACATGTATATACACCGACTTCCATTGGCTCATGAAGGTAAGCATTTTATGCATCTTAAATTCTGAGTATATCTGTAGCAGTATATCCTCGTACCTGTAACTACCGATGTAGTAAAGAAATCCATTTACAGCAGAGTTATACTTCAGATGTTATGCTTGGCCCCAAGAGTGCCCCTACAACTGTAAAGGAGTCAGATTCCATTTTATCATGGCTGATTCAAAGTTATTTTGTTTTACCGCCACAGATCTGAACAAGATATTACCGCCTTCCCCTTAAATATTAGTAACCCACTTGATGGAATGCGTAATTTATAATACGTTACGTTATTGCGATAATATTTAATTGTTAAATACAATGATGAATTGGGAAACTCTCACAAATTTATTATTTTTCACACAAATAATTCACCTTTTCTGAATGACTTTGAAGCTTTCGCGTTCCCCAATAAAGTTTTGATGGTGTTGATCAAGTCCTCGTTTGTGTAAATCTTTGTGTTCATTGTTCCGCCAAATATTTGTATTTTCTTAGAATTAACGACGTTTCGCAAACCAGTTGTTACGAGATCCCGACCTATTGAAACTAATTATTAATGGATGATGGCATCATACCATGCTTGCGTAGTTGGCGGGTTATTACCCTTTCCACTTCACTAATACTTATCCCAATTGTATTACCAACGCCAGTTACTATTTTTAAACATTTTTGTTAGATAGGTATTTAATGCACGTAATTGCCATGTTGTTTTTATATGATTATTGCTTAAAGTAGGTTACTTGGAGAAGTTTATATTTTTTGAAATACACTTATGTTTCTTGTTATCTACAGTTTTCTGAAGTGCCTTAAAATTTATTTCCGAGTCCTTGATAATGGAATATTCTTACATCTATTATAAACATCATTAAACTAGTTAGAGTTAACAAAACCTTGTCAATATTCAACTTTGAGCTACATGAAATTCATCATATTTATCGCTCCTGACATATGTATATGCCAATAAATAACAATCTTCTATTGACTATTATAACTGATCTACGATATTGTTGCGGTGACAGATTTAAATTACATTTGGCGCCGCTGTCTTTTTCTCTCTTAAAAACTCTTAAGATAGTCAACTTAAACGTCAAAATATATTGCAGTAAATGATAAAATATGCTTATGTACACTTGGTACAACACTTGCAATACAGTAAACATTGCTCAGTAATGACGTGACCAGTAATATCACGATACTCTGTAATTTTACTGCCATACTATCTTATCTGACATATCGAATGTGCAATATTGCTTACTTTGCAATAGAAATAAGTTACAAGTAAGTAAAATTAAGCAAAACGAACTATTCTAGCATGTGTAATTGTAATAAAAAAATATTGTTTAATAATTAATAATAATTTATGGAAAATATTGTCAGGTTTCTTGTTCGTGGGATGACGTAAAGACTCTTAGGTCCGACATGGAGAAGCACACATCCTCTTCCATCCACTTTAGGTTGAAGTTGCTAACCGCCGCTGCGCAGATGCAATCTGCGCTTGGCATACAAGATCTAGGTAATTAAAAATTATTTTGTTATAACTATACGGTATTATAGTAATGTTTGGTTAGTTTATAATAGACACTGTTATCCAATACTAGTAGAACGAATGTGGCTAATGCCACACTTAGCTTTTCACCACGTCTTGATAATTCTAATATTCCTTGATTAAAACACTAATTCAATATATTCTTAGCTAAGGTAAACTTTTTGTTTGGTGGTGGTCGTTTATCATCGCGTTTGACAACTCCAACAAGTTCTTCTATAAAAGAAATTTTAACGGAACCCGCCTATTTTGCACTTTCTATATAACGCTGGTTCTAATGTAAATTTAACATTTCAATAATTGTCCTTTTTTGGAAGCAATTTTTTGTGAATTTGGTGTGTATTCGGCGGTTAATGGGCACCTGCATCGCCCCTTTGTTTATTATTATTAATATCCGTAACAAAGACTAATATGACAGTAATACATCAGCATTTGCGTATTTATTTATTTTATCTACTATCATGCTACTAATCCTCTATAAAAGAACCTATAACTGTTAGCTTATTGCCAACATTAAAACACTCAATGATTTTATGGTCATTATATCATCCAAACGCGTGATATTATGAATATCAAAAAATATATATTTTTTTTATACCACCATGGTGGCAAACAGGCCTACGGCCCGCCTGACATTCTCATGCAATGACATTTTCACCACCAGATCGTAAAAAAATTGAAAAAAGAACAATAAATCGTAATTTCGGATTCTCGTCTTATCGTGTTATTTCCCGCCATTTTTTCACTCGAATAATGGAAATCGCAAACAAACAATTACTGTGTGCGTTGTTTACAAAAAGTTTTTTACATAGTTCTTACAACACTGTACAACACCCTATGGTATGAGAATCTTTTATAGAAGATTCACATCATGATTGTAGATAAAGTTTTATATGCAACTGTTATAATTAGGTATTAAAACACTCATGTGATACTATTATCACACTCGGCTACGCCTTGTGTGATAAACCCACATTCGTGTTTTAATACCCCTGATTATACAACAGTTGCATAAATAACTATAGACACAGAAGAAATTTTATCCGTTTTTTCGTGTACTCCCAGGTCAACTATACCACAAACCATTACGAGATTCGCACGGCACGGTGGTGATTTCGTGTGTGAGTTGCGTCCGCTCTGCCAAGTGCGTGTCGGCGCTGAACGCGCGCTGGGCGCCGGCAGGGCGCTTGCGCCGCCGCGTGCTCAGCGACGACAACACCATCGGCGAGCTGCTGCTGGCCTCCGTGCGCGACCAGCTGCACTACCACCAGGTACGGCATTGGCGCATGGCACCGCCACCGGGTCACCTCGCCCCGTACGCAACCAACTGCACTACCACCAGGTACGGCACTTTCACATCCACCGGGTCACCTCGCCCCGTACGCAACCAACTGCACTACCACCAGGTACGGCACTGTCACATCCACCGGGTCACCTCGCCCCGTACGCAACCAACTGCACTACCACCAGGTACGGCACTGTCACATCCACCGGGTCACCTCGCCTCCGTACGCAACCAACTGCACTACCACCAGGTTCGATTCCCGGTCGAAGTAGGCGATTTTTAAAAAATCTGTGAATGCAGTTCTACTTATTATTAAAAATAAAATGATGTCTTCTTTTAGTAAAATATCCTACGTTCAATATTTAATATACTTTCCCTCCATGTGGCATGGCCGTGGGACGCCCTGTATACAGTATGTATATATTAGACCAGATAGGAATACAATCATGTTTGCCTTTAAAAAAAGGGGAACCAAAAGTGCAAACTTTGGTTTGCAATGATCGCATTGATGTTCTTAGCTCCGCTCAGCTTTTGACCCTTAACCTTAATTATTTGCTCTTAAAAACCGCTGTAAAAACCTGCACATTCGCTAACGAAGGTGCAGATTTTTACAGCATATACTTTATGAAGGAAAAAAGCGTGAAATCAAATCAAATCAAAATAATATTTATTCAACATAGACCTTAATAGGCACTTATTGACGTCAAAACAAACAAAACAAAAAAAAAGCTTAAGAAAAACAAAAACCTTGTGCGTACGTACGAACAAGGAAAAAAAATTGACCACACCTGTTCGGAAATACAAAATTAAGATACAATCATACCTAATACGATTACAGTCGTAAAAAATATTATAAATAATGTTGTTACCAAACATGGCTCTATGAATAGTGTCCCTATTCCCAAATAGTGTGATCATTTAGATAGTTACTTACTTTATAATAACCTTTACTCATGAGTGTCTTTTTGATATGGATTTTAAATTTATATAAAGGCAAATCAATGACACTTTGCGGAAGCTTGTTAAAAATAGATATACATTTCCCCAAGAACGAACAGCTAGTTTTATGGAGTCTGAACGTTGAAACGGCAAGTTTATGTTTGTTTCTAGTATTCACATTATGTAGATCACTGTTTTTATTGAATTTATTATAGTTTCTATATACAAAAACGAAATTATCATATTTATATATTGACTAGCTAAAGTTAAAATATTAATTTCTTTGAACAATTCATTTAAGGGTTCTCGTCATCTCGTGAATGTCTTAATTAAAAAGCTTTCATTATAAAACGTGCGATACCACAGGTGTCGCGCGTGCAGCTGTCGCGCGGGCTGTACCTGGGCTACCTCAAGCTGCAGTCCTCAGTGGAGGTAGTACGGGTGGTGGCACCGACCCGCGCACCCAACGTTCCACCCCACACGCGCGTGCGCGACAATCCCCATGTCTCCGCGTGAGTAATTAGTATATTTCATATGTTGATAACATAAGCTTTCGTTCTCGTGAATTTCAGCTTTCTTTTTTTTTTTTTTTGTTTCCCTGAGGAAAATCCGTTAAATTGCATACCCCGGCTGTGGCGAGCCGGCGGTTATGTGGGGCTCTCCTCCCCAGAAGGGGGAGGCCTACCCACTAAAAACCTCAGGGATGGCCTTCCTCAGGCATGTAGGGAGCCCCCGGGAACACCAAGCCACCTCCGGGAACCCCCAGCCTCTGCTCCCCTGCCTAGAGGGGAGCCCTCCTCAGGGGAGGCTGCACTACCTCCCCGGTATCCTCCACCGACGACGCCCCCCGGCCACGGAAGGGGCGTGGTCCATCCCGGGTCGCCGTAGCAGTCGCGACTTCCTCGCGCCCGCCGGCGACCCGCGGAATTTCAGCTTTCTAGACCCTACCCTAGACCGCCCAAATCGAGGACAAGATGGATATTATTATTTATTGAGAAAAGCTTCTAAAGAGCAAAAATTTGACTTTGTAAATGCCAATTATGTAAATATAATCTAAGGACAAGTCACTATGGTGTACTAGAAAATCTACAAGATAAACTTAATCATATATAGAACGCATATTGAAAATATAACTGTCTACTTGGAATAAAAATTTGACTCTAATTACACTCTGCGAAAAACCAGCCTACGTTATTATTTTTATGTTAACATAACTACTTTACAACAGTATTACACACCCCTATGAGTTTATTAAGAAAACTAATTATGTCCCTATTTGTAACAGTGAATATTAACTAAAATTATTAAACAAAATATACCTAAATGCATATAAATTTGTCTAAAGCTCTATTTAAAAATATCTCTTTTAGAATATAATTCTGTACGTGGCTGATATTACTTTGCATTTGCAAAATTTTTCGTGATTCTGTTGCGATATTGAGACATTTTTTAATGTAATCGAAAGGAATTTTAAATTGCATGTAATACTGATTAAAAAAACATGTTATCTATTTATTAAGGTAAACATCATTCATCATCATTGCCTACGTACTTACTTTGTTTTGTATAAAAATAACACTGTGCTTCGTTTTTTTACGGACCTGTGTAATTGCTATTTAAAACTGTAATAATCTTGTATTAACAAATAGGGCTTCTCAGTTTTCTAGGAAAGAAACAATAGACCGGACAATAGAGACGGCGGGATGCCTTGTGAGGTTTCCCACTTACTGGTTTTGCATTAGATACAGGTGTCATGGGAAACCAAAAACTTAAAAGATCAATTTAGAGCAGTTACCAGGATAAACATAAACTACAACCTAAAATTTACATCCTCTGCACAATCTATGAAAAAAGAAGAACAGAAAAGCGAACTCATAATGTAATAGGTTCGAACAAATCTCCTGCGAACCCCATTCCTACAATATACATACAAACATCGGTTATATATACGATAAAATACACCGTGTGACATAAATAGTGTCTAAGATATTAACTCTATTGGACTAATCAACGTGTATTTTTTTTTTTCAGTGAAGAGTGGGATTACCTTAGAACGCAGTCAGGAAAAGCACCGTCTGAAGAAGTGCAAGCCATGAATAGTCTAGTTCCTGTAGAAAGACAAGAAAAACCGTCTGAATCTCAAGAAATTTTCCTCGACCAAATAGCGAACGCTGCGCGTCGACTTTTTAAAGAAATGGAGATACCCCTAGAAAGTGTCAGTGCCCATCGAATATACGATCTGGAAGTGATAGAGCTTAATAGTGATGTCAGTTTTATAATGGTTTGCCCGCCTGCTGAGCAAGCGTGCTCCGTTCCAGGTCAAAAAGAAATACTACTGCAAAAGGGAGATTTACTTAGTCTACCTATTCAAGCTTTTGAGATGATCCATCTCCAAACATACCATAATAACATCCTCAATAAATACTCGAAACTTAGTTGTGCTTTAGAGTTAGATGTAGCTTTAGCTGCCCACTCGCACAGAGAAGCTTTCTCTAGTAGTGAAATGCAAACAGCTAAAGAAAGATTATCGAAGCTAGAAGAATTGCAAAATAATTTAAATGCCGTTTGGAAAGCAGAAAGATGGCTTATGGATTTAATAGGATTTGCAAGAGACAAAGACAAAACTTCGCCTAACTCTGGAATCTTGCTTAAACATATTCTAGATAAAACTCCACAAATATGCACCGACGGCTCGGACCTTGAATCAAATGATCCTGAAACGAATAAAGTTGATCTTCTCCAAATACCAGCTAGAGACGGTAAAATTACGAAAACATCACCAGGTCGAGGATCTTGGCCTGGGCCGGCTGGTAATGGAAACCATTCCAATTTACACCCAGAATTTAGTAAATCGGAGCAACAATTACGCATAGCTCCGCGCCAGACGTCAGTATCAACGCTCAATTTGTGCAGTTCGCAATATCTTAATGCTGAAAACAAATATTCTAGGAAAGGCAGCGGAGATTCACAATTCACCCAATCAAGCCCAATGAGTAATAATTACATGGGTAGCAACTCTCAATTTGATATTAAGTCGCCTGTTTCTCACGCCATTGAAAACAATAACCGTCTGCCACCTTCTCGAAGCGAAGATACATTGATTCTTCAAAACGAGAACACAGAACAGAAGCCACGTCCGCATAGTATCAATGCGTCAAGTGTCTCTAATACGTCAAGTCCTCTACTAACAGTGAAAGGATTCTACCCAGGCAGCATGATCAGTATGAGGACAATGAAGGGGATTGTGTCTGAATCCGCCCAAAGTCTATCGAGCGACTCGGAAAGTCAGAGTTGCCCGATCACCTCTACGTCAGTTCCTCAAAAACTCCGTCCGCAGGGAAAACATTTTAGAGCGTCCACAAACGTTATAACCTCTAAGAGTATGACAAATGTTAAATCCTCGGATGTAGACTATACAGATACTGGACAGGAATTGTTTACCAAGCCGAGTATATGCGTAAAACGGCAACCGCTTCTCGAAACTCAAGAAGATGGCGAGTATAGCAATAAGATTCCAAAGACTGATGAAGATATTGAGGAATGTGAATCCAAAGCAACAGAGACATATCCGATTGATCAACCCGGGATCCTTCAGGTAAATAGAGATTTTGTTAAATGAAATATTTCCGTAAATATTTGTTATTTCATATTTTTAATGAATGGACGAACAAGTGATGCCGACCTTCCACAAAACTTTGATCATTACAAATCCTTATTAGATACAATTTTTTTACAAAAATATCATGAGTAACTTTATAGTAATCTAGATTTTCTCCCGCGTTATATTGAATTTTCCCATAGGAAACTTTTCCTAAAGTTTGTAAACTTTGTTATATTTTATAGATATTCTTTCATTTAAGCGTTAGTAGAAGTATTTTTGTAGTTCTCGATATATACTAATATGTTGGTATAGCTTCAAATAAAATAACTAATGAAAATAGTTTGTTGATATGTTATTCGATGATTATCTAATTTTTTTTTTCAATTATTTCTAATGTCGGCATTCCATGGTAATTACACATTTATTAATATATAATTTGTGATTATGTTGTCGAGCATATTAAAATGCATTTTTACTTCGGCAAATCCCGAATAGATTATATATACTATACTATTATTATATATACTTAAACTCCCTGGAGTCAGATTCGCAGTACGGATGGTCCTTAAATTTGAACTCGCACAGATATTCTGAAACACGAGAGGTGTTTCATGAATATCTATACCAGTTTCTTCCTTCTAACCCAACTTTATGCCTTCGCATGATCTGTGAAGAACAACTTGGTCATTCCTACTGTAAACGAAGTGCCGTATTTGTTCTGTCATTTTTAACTATGTTATATTTTAACCTGCCTTTGTTACTTCTTTCTATTTCCTCGCAGTTGCTGCCTTCTATTTCTAACATATTCATACTTCATACATACATACTTCTTATCACTTATTATTATTTAACTACTTGTTTCTTCATAAATTTTCATCTATAAGTATCGAGTAAGCTTGGATATTTCGTAAACATCCAAACGAATAATGTGCAAACGTGCGATCATTTTACAGCTCCGCTCGCATCTGTAAATAAACAATAAATTCTGTAAATAAAATATTAAAATAATTATTTGGTAAGCTTACATTGACTCTCTTACTACTAGCAAATTTGTATTAATGAAAATGAATCTATTAGGCATTTTGCAAGTTATTTAGTATTCTTATCTAGCCATTCATTCTCAGCTTATTTATCGTTATGACACGAGTTTCATATTGCAGGTTTTCGCCGCATATGAAACGGGACTCGCAGTCGGCACTTCCTTAAAACTCCATGTGACCCCAAAAACCTCGGCGCGTGAAGTGATTGACCTGGTTGTGAAACAGCTGAATATGGCCGCAGTGCTTAAAGGTAAAGCTGGCCCGGTATATGGTCCCGAACGGCTCCAGGACTTTTGCTTGGTGGCAGTGATCGGTGCTCGTGAGCGCTGTTTGAGAGACGACTTTCGACCGCTTCAATTACAGAACCCTTGGAGAAAAGGTAGACTGTACGTCAGGCTCAAACATGACGTACTAGCGGCACTCCAACACTCCGCAAAACAGTCGTCTTTCATATGATAGTCTTAGAAATGTATTTTGCATATGTTGCTCATATTAATGTGATGGATGGAATATGATGAACATTTCATCATCGTCATCAAGAGAATTGTTTAGAAAATAAGTACTAGGTACTTAATTTCTTTCGATATAGCTATTAGAATATGTTAAATTATTATTCGCAACTCTCAACATCTATATAGCTACATAAAAAATGTGAAATATTCAAAGGCGGAAAGATTGCGGCGATTTTTCGAGTGCCCTCGACTGAATCTAGTACGCGGACATTTCGAGAAAATATTTTAAAACATGCGCCTATCTCTGTCTCAATGTTAAATGTAACATAAGATGAGTCAACGTAATCTGATATGCTTTGAGCAAAATAATTTTGGATATAGAATTTATACACATTAATAGATTGTATAAGAAACTCGTGGAGATCATCATGCTGCTTGAACTTTAATTTTAAAAGAAACGAAGTGAGAACGGAAGCATACTAGAGAATACTATTTTTTTTTCTGGTGCCAATACTATTGTTACGAGCTGGGGTCAGTAAATAAAACTGCGGTCTACCAAAACACTGAACTTTTATTAATTAGTACACTGGCTTCACTAACTTCACTGAAAACACTGAAAGTCGCTTCTTAGTTCTCCAATATCACTTAGATGTTTTCGCACTGTATCGCAAAACAATAATGCTTCCCGGCGGCCGGACACAGCCTTATATAGTCCCCTAAGATACTTGCCACTCTTGCCAGAACATTCGCGGACACACTCGAATGTGTAGTCCAATACGTCGCGCGTTCGAGACGTTTCGAGTATAACTGTCTCGATACTCGAATATTCTCGATACACAATACTCGAATATTCCCGTACTATCTTTCTCGAATATTCTGTGTTTGTCTATCTCTTTCTAATGATGTTTTCTCATTCTAATACTTCTCGAATGTTCTAACTATCTCTGTCTCTTTCTACTATTGCTATCTCTTTCACTCCTATTGAAATTTATGTCCTTTTACTGAAGTTGGCTTAATGGCCCATAAGGGGTCCTGAAAACGCCTGAAAACGGGTTTTCAGGTTATTGCGGCGTTGGATAGAGGGTAGCCTGAAACGTACTGAAAACATGTTTCAGGCGCCTGAAAACTACTGTAACTTGGGTGTAATTTAGATTTTTTAGTATGTGAAAGAGCTACTTCTGAAACGGCCTGAAACGACGTTTCAGCCTGCTGAAAACGTTTCTAAGTCACAGAAAAACACTTTTGAAGTTTTACTAAGCCACCGGCGTAACACTACCCCTCCTAAGACATGCTCGTCCCGAGCATCATTATTTCCGTGGTATTTCGCCAGTCGGTCAACGTGAACAATCTTACAGGGACTACGTGCATTTCGCTGTATCCGGTACGTGACGTCGTTGATCCTCTTCAAAACTCGATAGGGTCCTTCCCATTTGGCTTGAAGCTTCGGAGATTTCCCTTTACTGCGGACTGGATTATGTAGCCACACCAACGAACCCTCTTCAAAGCCCTTGTTGTTTACATTTCGGTCGTAGCGGGTTTTCATCTTCTCAGACATCTGTTGGCTTGATTGTCTGACTTGCTCGTGTACGTCGTTCAACTTGTTGCGCAAATCATTCGCGTACTCGGTTATATTCCGCGGGGCATCAGGTGGAATTCCAGTAAGTAGATCCGCAGGCAACCGTAGTTCTCTACCAAAGTTTGCAAATGCTGGTGTCAACGAAGTACTTTCATGCACTGCGCTTCGATATGACATCAGGAATGGTTGGATGTGCTTGTCCCAATCCTTTTGCCTGTTTGACACAACCTTTGCAAGATACCTCTCCAATGTTTGGTTAAATCGTTCCACCATTCCATCAGATTGCGGATGGTAAGAAGTGGTCCTCGTTTTATGGGTACCCATAACTCGACACATCTCTTGAAATATTTGAGACTCAAAATTTCTTCCCTGATCACTATGAATTTCCAAGGGTACTCCAAAACGGCAGAAGACTTCATGGACTAATTTATCCGCAACTGTTGAAGCCTCTTGGTTAGGAATAGCGAAGACTTCCGGCCACTTAGTGAAATAATCCATCACAACCATGAAGTACTTGTTTCCGCATTCACTTTCCGGAAATGGTCCCGCAACGTCTATGGCAATCCTTTCCCATGGTGCACCAACGTTATACAGTTTCAATGCACCTCTGCTGCGTGTATGAGGTCCCTTTACTGCAGCACAACTAGTACACTTGCGGCACCAATCTTCAACATCGTCACGGCAATTTATCCAGTAAAATCGTTCTCTTATTTTCAACAGAGTTCTCGTCACTCCCATATGACCTCCCGAACATCCGTTATGGTACAGCTGTAGAACATCCGGTATCTTGGCTTTGGGTACAACCATTTGTAGATGACAACGGTCTCCTCGAGCGTTTTCCCATTTGCGGCACAAGACTTCGTCTTGGATAACCAGGCTGTCCCATTGAGCCCAATAGCTCTTCGTGATGGAACTCATCGACGCAATATCACTCCAGGCAGGTTTAGGAGTACCGGCTTTGATCCATTCGAGAATCGGTTTGATGTCTACATCATACTGCTGAGCGTGCTGAAAGGTTTCTTTCCATTCATTGCTAAGATCCGTGTTTAGCATTCTCACAGGTAGGTCTGCTTTTGCCTCTTGTTTTACGCAGTGCTTGCAGTCTTCAGAGCAAGGTCTTCTTGACAAAGCATCTGCATTACCATGAGATCTTCCACTGCGATGTTCAATCACGAAGTCATATTCTTGAAGTAACTCGATCCATCTCGCAACTTGTCCTTCGGGATTCTTGAATTGTAATAGCCACTTCAATGCAGCATGGTCAGTACGCAGATGGAATTTTCGACCAAGCAAATATTTGTTGAAATGCTGCAATGTTTTCACCACTGCCAGTAATTCTCTTCTCGTGACACAGTAATTTCTCTCAGGTTTGGACAAAGATTTGCTGAAGTATGCTATAACAACTTCGCGATCTCCTTTCCGTTGCGACAATACACCACCTAGCCCAGTATCACTTGCGTCTGTATCCACTATGAATTCATTTTCATTATCAGGATACCCCAGAATAGGTGTGTTACACAGATGTCGTTTCAGTGCTTGAAATGCGACGTCACAGTTTTCATCCCAGCAAAAACTTCTCTTTTCTTCTGTGAGTTTATGAAGAGGCTTGGCAATGTCGGCAAAGTTCTTCACAAATCGCCGGTAGTAGGAACACAAACCCAAAAATGCTCTTACTTGTGTCTTGTCTCTCGGAACTGGCCAATCCTTTACGGCGATGATCTTCTGCGGATCTGTCTGGACACCCGCTTCCGAGACCACGTATCCTAGGAAGTTTACTTGTCGTTTGAAGAAGGAACACTTTTTAGGGCTTAACTTCAGGTTGGCGCTTCGAATTTTTGATAGCACCCGTTCTAGATTCTGAAGGTGTTCTTCAAACGTACGGCCCACGATGATGATGTCATCCAAATAGACCAGACAGGCTTCTCCAATCAATCCGCTGAGTACCAGCTCCATCAGCCTTTCGAAAGTCGCCGGCGCATTACACAGCCCGAACGGCATCACTTTGAACTGCCATAGTCCCTTTCCAGTAGAAAATGCAGTCTTCTCCTTGTCCTTAGGGTCAATTTCTACTTGCCAGTAGCCACTTTTTAAATCTAACGTGCTGAACCACTTCACTCCGGTAAGCATATCCAGCGTGTCATCAATCCTGGGTAATGGATAGCTGTCCTTCTTTGTGATGTCGTTCAGGCGGCGGTAGTCAACACAAAAACGCATGCTGCCATCCTTTTTCCTTACAAGCACCACGGGTGAAGACCATGGGCTGGACGAAGGCTCTATAACACCTTCCTTCACCATTCCTTCAATCATGGTCTCCACTTCCTTTTCCCGTGCTATCGGTAGTCTTCTTGGTCGCTGGCGGATAGGCAATTCGTTCCCAGTGTTAATTCTGTGTTGAACTAAACTCGTCTTCCCAATGTCCTCGTCGTTAGTAGAGAAAACATCAGCGTACTTGAGTAACATCTTCTTAGCCTTGTCTATCTGTTCCTTAGACAAAACGTCTCGACAGTCTTCCAAAAGTTTTGACACGCTGATTCCTTCATTTTTGTTGACATTTGTATGAGTCGTGTCTTGACAACGACGCAACCAGTCTACCTCCTCACTCGTACCAAGTAACATTCCCTTTTCGATCACGTGTTCTTATATCGCATCGGGAGGACGTGGCACCGTCAACAGCGGCTATTTGTAGGACCCCGCAGTCCTGGACATAACTCCACACCCTTTGCGGGAAGCGGGCATTGAGTCGTCCGTCCGGGCTCCGGGGTCCTGTTCTTTGGCCATCAACGTGGCCGCCTCGGCAGTGGGGGTAAGCCCTGCCACGTTGAATTTGCGGTCGGTGCCTACACCCAACCAGTATCGTCCCTCTGTCCAACCGACAAGCTGGGGGAGCCCCTCTCGGTGGCCCCCCGTTTCTGTGTCCCCCACGCTTACGGTTTCTCTAACTATGTCCTCCACCTCACCCATGATGTCCTCGACTTCCCTCACCGAGGTAACCCGCGCATCGGAACTCCCCCCCACTTTCACCTTGCTTTTGATTTTCTTGAAGACCCCCCCAGGAAGGAGGAGGTCTTCTTTGGGTTCTTGACTGCCCCGTCGACCTCAGGAGGGAGTGTCGGGGTGCTCGGGATAGTCGAGGGGGCATCCAAGCTAATGGCCACCGTGGACGAGGATGCCGCAGCGGGGGCCGGAGCGGGTGCGGGTGGGGCGGCATCGGCCCTTCTCGTAGCACTTCGCGTCCTCACCGGAGATGTGGCACCGGCCGACGGTTTTTGTACCTCTACCCTCCCCACGGTAAATGTCCTGTTAGCAGCGCTGGTGCTGGCGCTGTCATCATCAGTTATCAGATCGTAGAAACCTGAGAAACTGTGTTGGGTGCATAAAGCTGTCGTCGTCTGTCGCCCTACATTAACCGCCCTTCGTGCGATGAGGGCAGACAACGTGCTGGCAGACGCCGACCACACGTCGGACATGGTTTGGGCCCCGGCACTACGCCTGACCCTGTCCCCTCGGTCCGCTGCGTCTCTCAGCCTCTCGACAGTTTGCAATCGGGTCTCGTCATCACGGCAACAAAAATATATGTTGCCGTTGAGAGCATGCATCTCCCTATTATGTGCGTCGGCGGCCGCCTGCAACACCCTAATGGGGGTTGAGTCGCGCCCACCAAGGCCCGGCGAATGCTATCGAAATTGGAGGCCCCCTCCCTACCGACGTTAGGCATGTGGTCCGGGACTTCCCCCTCAGAGGCGAGCTTAGCTAAGCAGACCATGCACACGCGTGAATCGAGTGCTCGCGCGGCCAAAGGCCGATTAAAAACAAGGGCGCACACTGTCATCTCGGTGGCATCGTCTACGTCGCATAGCTCCTCCTCCCGGCGGATTGCCTCGGCCACAGATAGCCCAGTAAACCTCGAGAGACGCTCACGGACTTGGCGGGGGCTGGCGACTTCATCCTCCTTCCCTTCTCCTCCAATAGTAAGGAGGGTTTCGTCCCTAGCTGCCCACAGGGAAATTGTTCCCATGATCCCCGTGGCCAATTTTGAATCTCCTGTTTCGTGGGCGAGTCCTCCCTCCGTTATCTGAGTCAGGAGGGCCCGCGCTACAGCGGTTGAGAATACGGTATTACGCAAACCGCTCGCAAAAAAATCCAATTAACGGATGTTCGGGAGGTCATATGGGAGTGACGAGAACTCTGTTGAAAATAAGAGAACGATTTTACTGGATAAATTGCCGTGACGATGTTGAAGATTGGTGCCGCAAGTGTACTAGTTGTGCTGCAGTAAAGGGACCTCATACACGCAGCAGAGGTGCATTGAAACTGTATAACGTTGGTGCACCATGGGAAAGGATTGCCATAGACGTTGCGGGACCATTTCCGGAAAGTGAATGCGGAAACAAGTACTTCATGGTTGTGATGGATTATTTCACTAAGTGGCCGGAAGTCTTCGCTATTCCTAACCAAGAGGCTTCAACAGTTGCGGATAAATTAGTCCATGAAGTCTTCTGCCGTTTTGGAGTACCCTTGGAAATTCATAGTGATCAGGGAAGAAATTTTGAGTCTCAAATATTTCAAGAGATGTGTCGAGTTATGGGTACCCATAAAACGAGGACCACTTCTTACCATCCGCAATCTGATGGAATGGTGGAACGATTTAACCAAACATTGGAGAGGTATCTTGCAAAGGTTGTGTCAAACAGGCAAAAGGATTGGGACAAGCACATCCAACCATTCCTGATGTCATATCGAAGCGCAGTGCATGAAAGTACTTCGTTGACACCAGCATTTGCAAACTTTGGTAGAGAACTACGGTTGCCTGCGGATCTACTTACTGGAATTCCACCTGATGCCCCGCGGAATATAACCGAGTACGCGAATGATTTGCGCAACAAGTTGAACGACGTACACGAGCAAGTCAGACAATCAAGCCAACAGATGTCTGAGAAGATGAAAACCCGCTACGACCGAAATGTAAACAACAAGGGCTTTGAAGAGGGTTCGTTGGTGTGGCTACATAATCCAGTCCGCAGTAAAGGGAAATCTCCGAAGCTTCAAGCCAAATGGGAAGGACCCTATCGAGTTTTGAAGAGGATCAACGACGTCACGTACCGGATACAGCGAAATGCACGTAGTCCCTGTAAGATTGTTCACGTTGACCGACTGGCGAAATACCACGGAAATAATGATGCTCGGGACGAGCATGTCTTAGGAGGGGGTAGTGTTACGCCGGTGGCTTAGTAAAACTTCAAAAGTGTTTTACTAAGCCACCGGCGTAACACTATTATTTTGATGCTTTAAATAGTTAAGACAAGATGTGAGTAAATAAATAAAAACAAATGTTAAACAGAAATTGTGGTGCTTTTCTCTGTAAAATAATTCTGTTGCCTGAAGTTAAACATCTAGTATCCAGTAGTATCTTTCTAATTGAGGCTATTTTCTTGTTATTAACATTGTTTTTACGTAAAGAATTTCTGTTGTACAAAAAACTACTTACATGAAGATTCTGAGGTTATGTGTCTCCTTGGAATTTATTTCAGTACTTTTGAATTTGTAACTGAGAATATGAAATAAAGAACCATCTGTGCAATATTGTCCTACAGCTAGCTTTCTCTGTCTAAAATTTATAATTATTATAAGTAGTTGCGTCTTAATAAATCTAGTAGTAAACATTTAATTGAGATTTTAATGAAATAGAAATTAAGTTAAATGTGTGCATACTAGAATTCCGAAGATAATCTGACTATTGTTACATCCCGCCGAAAATCTTTTGCGTATACTCCCTAGACATGCTGTACGGTGCTGTAAAAAATTATCATAAGGTTGAATCACGTATTCTCATCTTATTATTGTTATCTCTACTAATAGAGGGTATGGTACTAGTAGGTAATATCTTTAGATGTGCATTTTGTCTGCCTGATACGTGTAAATATGTCTAATCGACTACGTAAATAATAGTATCTGCAGATATTTTTGGCTACCATTGCCAGCTTGTGAGCTCTAATACTGCTCATTTGATATGCGATAGAATGGCTATATCAACATAATACTTGTAATAAGTAGCCTTTTAAACTAATATGCTACGCACCCATTCTTACTATTTATTCTAATAATAGACATAATTATTACTATACAGAAGTAAAAAATGTCCGCTTTCTGTAATACCATAATAATTCTATATACGAAATCTGATTTCGTCTTACTACATTCCATAAAAAAACACTAACAGCAATAAGAATCATTACGCTATTTCGGCATTGGACTACCGGCACATTCAGTGAACATACCATTACATATACAAGCATGTATTCTTGATAAATTTATTATTTATAATTTATCATTCCGTTTTGGTCAGGTAGTTTGACCGTATAGTTTAATATGGAACTAATATGTTTTCTTGCCTATACCTATATTATATTTAATTGTGGTTATTAATAAGGATAACATAAATAAACTGTTTTATGAACGTCATATTAGAGATAAATTACATAAGCTGGCGCCGCTATTGGGCATATATTAAGTAATCCCGCCATCTCTACTACGTAAACCGTTGCATAAACAATTACATATTAACGAAATAGAAAAAGGAATAGACGTAGGTCAATTTTAAAATATATACTTAGTAATAAGTACAAAATACTAGAACTAAAGTAAAATATTACCTGTCAAATTTGCATATGTAACATCCAGTGACATTAATTATGTTGTGATTACATTACTTACTTCCAATGCATTAGTAAATTCATTGCCAAAAGAGTAAATAACTATTTATGAAACGAGTGTTTTGAAACCAGAGCTAAGTGAAGAATCGAAGTAAAAATTATATCTACATCAATCTAGCTAAAAATAGTGTTACTTCCAAAGTAGACTACTTTTTATCACTATATAACAAAATGCATTAATTACTTGATTTTAGTGATTAAACTAGCCCTTTGTGAATAGATATGATAAAATATTGTAACTAGTGTTGACACTGTCTACTTGTAATATAAAAATACAATTATATCTTTGCTGCAGCAAACATGAAAGAGAATCGTTAAGTATGTTTAGGTATATATTTTAGTTATAGGTTCCTATTCGTAGTAGTACCAGTATTTTTTTTTCACAACACTAAATTGAGACATCATAGATTAGCTACCTGTGATGATTTCTAATGCTGACATTTCACTGTGGGCTATACTGAGTATTATAAACTTCACGAAATAATTCGATATAAACTATTCTATAAAATATATTTTGCGCTAATCAACTATTTTCTCTTCAAAACTAAATTAATTTATGTAACCAAGTATCGATTGCAATATATCAACGTACTAAGCAGCAATCTATTGACCGGCATTGCGTCTATACTACAACTAGCTAGCATTTCATTTGCGTCAATAGCGAACTAAGGGTGTCACTTGAAAGATTTAATTTACATGTTAAAAAAAAAAAATATTTCAGTTTTTAAATTTTAGGATCTTAGCATCTAGGGTCCATCTAAAATATTCACCGGCCCTGGAACATTCTGTATAATATATAATAGTGCAATTATCATTCGTGCTTTGGGATTGATTAATGCCAACAACCGAAATGGTTAAAAGGTTATTACAACTTCCTGAATTTAGCATCCATAATGCAGAATTCGATTTAAGATAAGAACTCCAGTGGCCGAAGCTTCCGATTACGCATATCCTGATTTAGAATTCTAAATTAAATGTTAATGACGATACCGGACGTCAGCATATCCATCTCCTGTTGCTTGGCCTTGTAATCTTTTTTTTCGAGGGGAAATGCTCCTTATTCTCCGTGACACCACGCTGGCAAGGCGCGGCCGTGTGTGGGACAATCCAGTCACCCACTAAAACCCCCCGGTGTCCTCCCATATCGGGGCGCGTGACGGGGTGCGCTTTCACGATTCTACCGCCACATTGGCCTTTCAATCTAAGACAAAATAATGATTATGTGCTACTTATGTAAGAATATGACAATTGGAATGATGTGACCTAGTACGAAATGGGCTGTTTTTAGGGGACTTAGCTTCTTTTGGTTTGGGTGGGGTAGCTTGATGTATCAAATTCAACAGCTTCAAAATTCTCTAATACTAAATTATTATTTAGACGTAAGAGTTTTATTATCTAAAGATTATGCGCCATCCATAAAATTTAATCTGTAAAAATTAAGTGAATTCAATTATATCTCTCGAGGAAAACAGGGTTACACAAAATGCATTTATTATACATATATATTTAATCGTTGCACATCTTACCTACCACTTATGCTGTTATATATATATAGGTAATGTGCAGAAATGGTGCCGTAGGTCAATTTTTGAGAAAATGAATATGTAATCAAATTAAGTTAATAATGCACTACCACTGTTGATATGCCACGCTATCGAGTATCATTAAACATCAGAACTGACCAACACATAAAGTAGCATATGCACATTTATAAGTATAATACAACTTATCTCTGACATGGATCGGCCGGATTTTTGATCTGTTAAAATTATTTGTAGTTTATTAAAGTTTCTACACTGATGGCATATCCACTGCAACTATATAATAGTTTTAACTCATTTATTTTAGTGAATTTTATCATAAAAATAATTTAAAATACTAATTATTTTTACAAAACATGTAACATTTACAAAAGAATTATTAAGATATAAGATATATCTGAATACATATTTTTTTATATAATGATATATCTACATTTACATATCTAATTATTTATTACCAACTTAACCAAAGCAGTATTATATGTTTTAAAAAACTCATTCATTGACTTGATTTAGATAGTAGGTACTTAATGCCTATGGCATAGTATTGCTTGCATACGTATCTCTTAAAACTTTAAATATGCATTATGTAGATCTCTTATAAAAGAATTCTACTTATGTTATTTTATGTTGTTTATTAGATTTTCTCTCTTCTCCAAAAGGTGAATGAGTGAGAATGGATCAATTTATAGATGTACTATTTTAAAATACTCATATTTTAATAACTAAGTATAATTTTTATATGTTTATTTTATCAACTAAGTAGATACTTATGATTTTGATATGATGGTTGTACATTTGATAATTTGTTGTCGTGTACAAAACGAAATGTAATTTAGAGTGAATTTAAAATGTAAGTAATTTAAATAAATGATTCGAGCCATAAATAATGATGAATGCAATTGTAATGAAGCCTAACTGAATGTCTTATGATAAATTTAATATATATTTAGTAAAAATTAATAGATTGTTATGTATCATTCACCCTATCTGGTGTTATTACTATAGTAATTAGAGTGAGTGAAAGTATGAGATGATGCACAAAATAAATGTATTTCAAATTATCTTGTTCTTTATTTTATTCATTTTTATCTCCACACTAGTCGAGAGGTACTAAATTCGACGAACCCTTATGTGGGCTTCATGTTAGGTGCGGCTTACCATTATGGTGGTTATATTACGACAGGCTGTTTCAGTATCACCACTACGGAACCTATAAAGGCAAAGAAAATGACCTCTACATGCTGCAGATGCTGAGTGCTGATTATTATCTAACATACAAGCACACTGTGGTCTTCCTTACAAATGAGTATTCCAATCTCTAACTTAAGATGTGTTTGCCGAAGATGATGATATCCGAGTCGTCAGCTTAGCTGTCTTAAGATAATATGGAACAGCATTAAGGTTGGAGTGTAATCCTCTGAAAACGTCAAGGATGGTGAGTCTTATAATGTTTAGAAAGCATCAAAATTCAGTTTAATCATAAGTATTTGTTATTGTGTGAGATAGACTAATAAAACATTTTTTTCCTTCTGAGAGAGACGTTAGGTACTATATCTACATGGTTCTCTTCTTGTCTACTAACACTACGTCTCTTGATATCATTGTTTGACAGCTTGCTTTGTTGTAAAATGTCATGATTAAATATCTTATAATTATCAGTTATTATTATCCAATACTAGTACTGTCGTAGGTACTCCTCTTTGGATATGACAACCAGTGCAGTGTTGTTGATAGGTGAAGTTCGCTTCCACTTTTGGCTATTCCGTAACAGATATCGGACGTCAAAAACTGAATGCAGGCGTAAAACCTAGTTTAAGATAAGAACAGTCTTAACGGATCCCGCTTCACTCTTATAATATGTACTACGTGACATATTAAAATACAGAAATATACTTATTTCAGTAGAGATAATTTTTAACATGAATGGTGAATGATAACTATTAAGAAAAAATAAGTACCTACTAAAAACGTTTTCTTTAAATTTTTTCGTCGTTCGTCCCGTCAATCAAATTAAATTCTACATACCTCTAGTAAAATTATATATTGATTAGTACTTGTTACATAATTAAATCAATAAATTCTTTATTGTTGTGTGGGCATTATTTAAATAAAATAAATAAGACTGATACTTGTATTCGAAAATTATATGAGCTATATGCCCTAAAATCTAATTCTAGGGGCCCTGAATTTATTGAGTATGTAAGAAATTACTCTAAAATATTTAAAAAAGTCTGTGTTACAGCTAAAAAACTTTTTATTGCCAATAAAATTAATGTTTCAAAAGATAAAGTAAAAACTGTTTGGAAAGTAATAAACCATGAAACAGGGAAAATAAAACAAAACGAACATACTTATTCGCTAAAGGTTAAGGATAAGTTAATTCAATCTGATAACGAAGTAGCCTCCGAATTTGAAAGGTTTTTCCACCAAATACCTATAGATACTACTTGTAGCCTCGGATCATGTTCAAACGGTGCGGTCGCCCTCCTTGAATCAAATGTAAACAAGATTAAGGAATCTTTTCATTTTAGACATATTGATGCAGAATTTATCCTCAAAACTTTTAAATCACTTAATAATAAGAAAACAGAGGATCTGTGGGGTATCTCAACTAATATTATTAAACCAATTATCTCTGAAATTGCGCCTCACCTAGCCCTAATTTTCAATAAATGCATTGATGAAGGGGTCTTTCCAAATCTTATGAAAAATAGTAAATTAATTCCACTTTACAAGTCTGGCGATAAGAGTAACCCTACTAATTTTAGATCCATTTCTATATTACCAGCCTTGAGCAAAATTTTTGAAAAGATTATTTATAATCAGTTATCATCTTATTTTACCCTTAACAAGTTATTTCATTGCAACCAATATGGTTTTACCAAGGGTAAATCCACTACAGACGCTGGAATTTCACTTTTAAAACACATTTTTGATGCTTGGGACAAGCACAAATATGAGACAAGACGCAATAGGTATTTTCTGTGACCTTTCTAAAGCATTTGATTGCGTAAGTCACGACACATTAATGAGGAAATTAGGGCATTACGGTGTCTCTATCAAATCACTCGGCCTTATTAGGTCATACTCGACGACCTCCATAGTCGAGTGGATAATACACCGGTTTCAAGGTGTCGCCGTCTCTGAGGTCCCGGGTTCGAATCCCGGTGGGGGCAGATGTTTGTGTGATGAATGCGAGCATTTGTACCTTAGTCATGGTTGTTGATATATATTTGAATAAAAATTATTTATATATGTATGTCTATCCGTTACCCTAGATCCCATTGCACAAGCCTTATAGAGCTTAGTTTGGGCTAGGCTAATTGGTGTAAGTGTAACAAATATTTATTTATTATTTATTTATTTATACTTGTCGGATCGAATACAAAAAGTTGTTATTAATAAAACTGAATCTGCGGGAACTTCACTAGTTATGGGCGTGCCTCAGGGATCAATATTAGGTCCTTTACTATTTTTAATATATATTAACGACCTTCCTTACTATAAAGCACTTTATGTGAAACAGTGCTATTTGCCGCAGCAATTGTTCGGACGAGGTAAATAGTGCTCTATCAAAAGTTCTACAATGGTTTACATTAAATAATCTTTCATTAAATTCGAGAAAAACCAAATTTGTTAAGTTTTCTATACCAAATGTAAGGCAGGTTAATACACCCTTAAATATTAATGGTGAAGTGGTATCTCTTGTTGAAAGTACTAAGTTTTTAGGCATACACTTAGATTCCAGATTACAATGGTATATATTGATGCTCTGTCAAGCAGACTTAGCTCAGCTGCGTATGCTGTTAAAAAAATAAGGCTTCTAGCTGATGTTGAAACAGCAAGATTAGTTTACTTTAGTTATTTTCATAGTGTAATGTCTTATGGCATTTTGTTATGGGGATCAGCTGCCACCATTGAAAGTATTTTTATACTACAGAAAAGAGCAATTAAGCTCTAATTATAATTTAAGACCAAGGGATTCCCTTAGGGATAAGTTTAAAGAAATTAACATTTTAACATTGGCGGGGCAGTACATCTATGAAAATATAATCTATGTACACAAATATTACAAAAATTTCATTAAGAATAGCGATGTTCATAAATTAAATACAAGAAATAAAAATAAGCTTGCTGTTCCAAATTTTAGATTACATAAAACACAAAACTCATTCTTGGGGAAATGTATAACTGTTTATAACAAGTTACCACACAATATTGTTAATCTAGCTTTTAATAAACTAAAAACTCGAGTAAAAAAAACTTTGATGAGCAAAGGATATTATCGAGTCCAGGATTACTTGGATGATCGAAGTGTCTGGGACTAAAACACCCTCGCTCGTTGAAATAAACAAATTGTTGATAAATTCTTAGGTAACTGTGTAACATAATAATATGTATATTTAACTGTACCTATTATAATAACATTTTGTTACTTGTATCATAATAAATGATTACTAGTTTTTAAATGATTGTATGCGCGTGTCCTGCGGTTGTTTTTTTTTTTAGTTGTGCTAATTTACACGGGTACCTGTTTTTGGTAATTTGTATCCTTTTGTGGCTTAAGGGTAGTCATACTCTCATTAAAATCTCTTCAGCAGTGTCGTGTGAGGCGGGTCGTTACGTTCCCTAAAACATGGTTGAGCGAAGCGATGGCTAGTTCATGCGTCATGCCAGTGAACGGGTGCTGCCAGCGGAGATGAGTCTGCTATTTGCTATACTGGGTACTAGTCGTATTTATTATAATTTTAATTTAACTTTAATATATTCTTTTAAAACTGTATGATACGGCATTCCTAATATAGGCTTGTTTTCAAAATAAATTTTTATTAATTATACTATGTAATGGAAAGTGACTTCATGAATTATCAATATTGAAGTCATTTTCCAAATTGACGACTCTGTATCTATTTAATACAGGAAAAAAAAACAGCCCTTGCTGAGTTTCTTGCTGGTTCTTCTCAGTACAAGGTCTCCAGCTGTAGATTTGCGAACCGATGGCGTAGCTTTTAGACATTCACAAGTGCTTGTAACAGCCCAGACTGAATAAATGATTTTGAATTTGAAAATTTATTACAAAATGATAATCAATAGAAAAATCGATTATTACACACTAGGCACAACACTATGGAATGCTTTTTGACCACTGACTTAGAAGTCAGTGTTTTTGACAGACAAAAAATTAAATTGTGGTCATAACAGAATACAGTTGGGGTTTTGGTCCTAAGCTGAATCAAAATCATATTGTTGGCTCACGTACTATTTTTTCGTAATCTAATTACTGTTTGAAAGTATACATTTAAATCATAAAGCAAAGTCATCATCAACTATAAACACATTAAATCACTGAAAACAACAAAAATTCTACTCACTTCTATCTTTAAAACACAAGATTTTTGAACAAATTAATTTGACTTCAACGATTTGTATGACTCCAATCGATGAGGTCAAAAAATTTATATATGGCAAAACAAGAAAGAAGATAATCGGTACTCCGCATCACTCTTCTGTCAATTACCGTAAATCTATTTTGTTCTAACAATTAATGCTGTCAGCGGCGTCTCGTATATGTTTACACTTTGCCTAAGACACTATGGATTAAATAGAGAAAGTGTGATCGCATCCTTAGGAGAAGATACGATTGTATAAACTTAGCCTGAACCTTGGCCATTAGGGCTTTACGGCTTCGTTGAAGATCTATAGTTCTATCATACTTGTACATAATATTGATCTTCGATAGTATTGATATTACCTTTCCTTTACAATCCACACTATTACAAGAATAGCGGATGTCTAGAAATTCTAGTCTGGAAATTCTAGTCCAGTCCACAACTAGAGTCCGATTTTAGAACAAAATCAAAACAAAAAGTTGCAAGTCAAACTTGTTTGTAATATTAAGCCCGCGTCGCTTCATTGCTTATGTAAACAGTTTGCGAGTACAATACAAGCGGGTTAACCAAACTCGAATACTAGACTCGAGTCAGTAGAACTCGTTCAAATAGAATCGAGTTAGCGAGTACGAACTAATTCATTCTGACTCGAGTACCGGAATCGAGTCCAGCGTACTCGAATCAAATAAAATTGGTATTCGAGTCCAAAGCAGGAATCGAGTCTGACTCGAGTTAAACCGTACTCGGCACATCGCTAGTAGCAACTGTCATGTCAGTGTAGGGTGAGAAGGGGGGAGCAGTATCTATCAGTGACAAACAAGTCAGAAATCTTTTTTTACTTAACTAATCTTTGGTTTGTTGGTTTGATATTTTTTTATGATTTGTATTGAATTCAATTCTGTCCGTCCAGCTAATTTCGAAACCCTTTGCTGCGCAAGACGGCACTCTTAGTTGTCCCTATTTCTCTTAATTTATTGTTTCAGATTTATAAAAATGAGCTTAGTTGCAAATACAGGGTAAGGAGAAATTTATGTCAATATTTTAAAATTTTATCACTATCATACCCTAATTTTATTATTTTCAGAAAATTGGCGGGTCGCACTTTATTCATCACTGGTGCGTCTCGTGGGATTGGTAAAGCTATTGCGTTAAAGGCAGCTAAAGATGGAGCAAATGTTGTTGTAGCGGCAAAAACGGCGGAACCACATCCCAAATTACCGGGAACTATTTATACGGCTGCCGAAGAAAGTAAGTTATTACTATAATACTTTGTATTCGTGTTGCTTTATATACACTTTGTAACATAGTTGTTACAGTCAAAAAACTATTAATAATTTCACAAACTTTCAGTTGGACTTTGTACCTTACCTGTTTATTACTAGACTAATTAACAATTTATAGTAAACTCGTATATTTTTTTATTCTTCTGATATGGACAGAACTACTGTAACAAAGAGATAATACTGGTTGTAATTAAAAATTATAATTAACTCTTATATTAATATTCTTTTAATATGGACCGAATTTCTGTAACAAAGGTATAATATTGGTTATGATTATTAGATAAATAACTATAAATGTGCCAGTTGATCCATGTTCACAAAATAGTCTAGTTTTAAAAATACAGATTTTAATATATCTTAATTATAAAATATTGGCTTATTAACTTTACAATAAAAATTGTGTTTGTGATTCAATTCAATAATTTGTATCTCATCTTTTACTGCAATTAATTAAGTCTATCAAGTATCTGTTATTTTATAGGTTGAGAATTATTATATGAACTACAATTATGACTAAAATCTAGGATATATTTTTGGCCATTGTTAAGTTATACTTATCAAAATATTATAATGCCAAAAAATAATAATTACACTTTTCATTTTTATGTCATAACTATTTTTATTCTAAAACATTAAATCTATATAAAACAAATATTACTCACTGAAAAATATAAAATCTCTGAAACCTTAGATCTAGATATTTCAAACTTTGTATGGGAATTCCTTTTATGTCATAACTGTTCTAAGCCAACGTTAGTAAAATTTTGATGCAATTGACTAAACCATTTTATAAATTACATTATTACATTATATCTTTAATTATTTATTGATATTTTAAAATTAATGACTTAAAGTTAGAATTAGCTTGGTTTATTCAAATTTAGCACAAACAATGTCACCTCACAAGTGGAAAATGTGTAAACTATACACAACTAACATTATTTGAATAACAATGTATTCTTCCAAGTACATATAATGGTACAAATAATTAACTAAATAACAACCAATATCTACAAATCTTGACTATATAAATTAAGTTATATATTCTACATATTTGTCTTCAACATCAGTCTAAAAAGCAAATCTTAATAGGATTAATATAAATTATTATCACAAAAGGTTGATAATAGTTTTATATAGGGAGTAATTTCTATTATCTACTTGGTTTCCTCACTGTAAGAAATGTCTGCTGTAACCTTATTTTTTCTTTTTTTGCTGGTTCTATAACTTCACTTCTCCTTTCTTCATTTGTATTTACTCCTCCATGTAATATGCATAGTCTTTTTACAAATTGATTACTCTATATATCTATTAATAAAACATCATCTTCAGTTTCACCGTAAGAACTAGATGAAACTTCCACATACTCATCTTCATAACTAACAATTATCTTGTATAGATTTCTATATAGGTATTACATAATTATTTCTGTTAGTTTCTCTATTGATACAAATTTGTTTGTGCACATGTTAAGTGTGTCTACCAAATGTTAAAGAAAAGTCCTGCCGGACTTTTATTAGTCAAAGTACTAGGTATAACAGTCGAAGGTTTCATTGGCGTAATTAAATTATTTGTCTTCTTTGGTGGTATATGACGGTTCTCCAGACGCTTATTGCAAATATGAATCATGGTCTCTACATTTTTATTTAAATGTGGTCACCAAATGTAGTATCTGGTCATAGCTATTGTGTTAAAGCTAAGTAATCATGCTTAAAAATAACCTGTAGTATGTTATTTGTTTAACAGAAAAAGGTAATTTATCTTAATAGGCCTTAGTAAAATAAATTATATATACCACCGTGTTTAAGTCAGTCACATTTGGGTCCAATCTTATTTTTAGAAAGACAGAAAACGTAAAATTTTGTATTTGTTACAGTTGAAGCTTTAGGTGGTAAAGCATTACCAGTAATTGTTGATGTCAGAGATGAAAAGCAAATCCAGAATGCTGTAGATGAAGCTGTTAAAAAGGTATATCAACATTGTTTTTTCTGTTGATTATTCAGAATTGATAATGAATAGTGAATCCATTCATTATCACCAACCAAGTCCATATTTTTATAACTAATGGATTTACATACCTCCAACTCTAATCATTGTTAATTTTATTAGTATAATAAATATATTTAATGCTAGTCATAAATTTGATGTTTACATTTAATTAGATAAAGAAAATACTAATTTCCTGTGGATTGAGACTGCACAATATCAACAAAACAGCTGCTTGACCATTAGCTATTATACATGTGTATTTCATTCTTAAAAGTTGGTCAATATCAATGTAATTGAACTGTTAGTGGAAGGTGACAAGCTTTCTTTAGTATTGCACCTAGAACTATATTGCTTGAATTTTTTATTGTTTTTCCCTTCCAGTTTAATGGAATTGACATCCTTGTTAATAATGCTTCTGCCATCTCTCTTACTGACACAGCGCATACAGACATGAAGAAATACGACCTCATGCACAACATAAATACGCGAGGAACTTTTCTGGCGTAAGTATAATCAATAAAGTAATTCTGTTTTTTTATATATAGGTATAGCAAACAAGTGTAGCCCATTTATGATATGACAACCATGAGGGTTGTACATATATTGCCTAGTGCTAAATCATTCTTATAAATTTTTCATTATTTAGAAATGGGGAACATGCAATTATAATATTTATGAAAATTTTGATATTAAAATGCTAAAAAAATATAAAAGTAGGGCCACTGCAAGGTACCTTAGTCTTAGGTACTTTGCAGTGGCCCTACTTAATTTTATTATTTACGACAGTAATATTGTTTTTTAACAATAATTACGAACCAATCAGCGTTCAGTGATATCACTTGTGTTATGACAACTTATTTGAGGTTATAAGTTGTAGTAAAAGTGAACAATATTAAACCCAAAATTAATTGCGTTTTTTGGATGAAAATGGAAGTTGGGTTTGCCAAAGTAGATTCTAGGACTGCCAAAAGTTAATGTTGACATGGTAGTGGCATTTTTTGTCGAAAGTGCAGAGTTTTCAAGTGTAGAAATGAAAGGGACTAAACAAAAAGACATTGAAAAGTTTGGGTAAGTGTTAGGTAGGTAACTGTTTCTTTTGTGTACAAGCAGATTAACTAAGTTTACAATAAATATATCGGCTGACGATATTACGTCAAAGTGGTCTTCACAGCATCGATTGATAGTCTTTGGTGAATAAATGTCATTCCTCTTCGCCTTTTGAAATCACATTTTTCTCAATTTTAGATCAGAAGGTCCAGTCAAAAACAAATTATTAAGAAACTTATTTTAAGTAGATGGACACATTGGCACAAAACATACGTCCATACGGCTTTTTTTCGGAGTAGCAATGGCATAGTTATGATTACCTGATGTTGATGGACAGTCCATTGTAAAATTTAAAAAATAATACCTTTGAAAGTCGAGATAAATGCAAAAACAACTAAAGCCAGCAATAACACGGGCAGTACATTCAGTGAGCCAGTGATAATGACAGACAGGAGTGACGTCATACGAACTACAGAGGGGCGATCGCACTAATAAATCGCAAGCGAAACGCAACCGAACCGTTCGGCTTAACCAATCCGAACGCCACAATATCACGTCATCTGTTCGATGACGTGATATTCTAGCTCTCGGATTTGGTTTCGTTTCAGCTACGAAATTTTAAACCGCATTTTTTCAGTAATATACAGTCTTTTCATTTTGTAATATACTTGTGGTCTATTCTACGTGGAGTTCTTTAAAATGAGCACAAAAATAAAAATATTGCTTGTTCCCTATTATAATGTGTGTTAAAAATGATAAAATGATTGTGTGTAACATGTGAAGATATTGCAAAATTTAAATAGTCGATTTTATGATACTGATAACTTGGTAGATTATATTTTATATTTAAGATTTGCTAATAAGGACGTAATAAAAATTGTTCTGCGATATTTACAACTAATACATTTCTGAATTATCTACTATTCAAAACTAATAAAGATATTATCATTATATGGCTGTTTCATATACCTAGTTCAGATTCAGTTAGCAAACTGGTATTTATGGTACAATTGCTGAATTTCGCTGGATATTTAATACAGGGCTTAATATATAGGCTTAATATATTATATTGACGTTATATATTAAACAGGGCTGTCTCAAATGTATGAATTGACCTATAGGAATTGATCATAGCTAAAGGTAATTGATCTACATTCCTAACTAAAACCTAGTGACCTAGTGTTTTTCATAATTCTGAAAAATGGCCAATGATTTACTGACCATTTTTTCATATGCTTTTTTATGCTTCAAAACTACATAATGGCTGGTTATTGGTACAATGTAACAATGTTAGTTGCTAAGTTCGCCATATTTAGCTTAAGTTATAAACATAGAAGGATATACATAAGAACATAGAAGTCTAAATAAACAAATAAATATACAATGCTCTTTACACAGGACGAAGCTGTGTTTGCCTTTTCTGAAAAATAGCAGTCATGCTCACATTCTCAACTTGTCCCCTCCGCTCAACTTAAATCCTCATTGGTAAGTATATTTAATTTTTACTACACGCAAAGTATTTTATTATCCATGGTTTACACCATAAAATTCGTCACGAACTGCATCACACTACGAATATTACATTCTGACAAGTGCCTTCTTGTCGGTTAGATGAACTTACCAGAAATATAAAGAGTATTACAAATACTTATATACGAATAATAAGGTCGCAATCGCGGCATAATTTGTTTTTATTTACCTCTACTTTTCGGCTAGGTTAAGTTAAAACATATTTGCACGGTGGTAAGCCATTATACGTATATAAGTATGATTTTAAATTGTGTTAGTATAAAACAGGGTACTATAGAATTCCCAATAAACAAATTTAAGATCATTTAATATTCTAATCATATTAAAAATTATCTTCTTAAAAAAGGAATACTACACTATTAAAGATTTAAATGATAAATTGGCTACCATGTGGCTCGTAGCTGCTCCTCGTGAGATAGCTTACAGAAATTATAATTTTAACATAGTATATTTATATTCATCATGTTTTTAAAAGATGTCCATCTTTTAATATAAGTGCAAGTACGTCCATTGAAAGAATAAAATAATTATTTTATAATTTATGTTTTATAGTTATTGTATTATTATTGATAGTACTAGTTCTCTGCCGCCAATAAGTTTTAAATTGTATTATTTATTTTGATTTGACTAGATGTGTCTCAAAAAGGTGTGCCTCCAATTCCTTATGACTTCTAAAAATCGCAAAACGGGCGCGGGTGGAAGCCCTACTCACATCCTCGCTCGGCTTCCTACTGCGATATGACTTCTTCATAAAAAGAAGAGATAGCTTCCATGCAGCTACACTAGTCGACTTCTTATTGATGTTTTCGGTATTGTGCTGGGGTCCACTCTACTAGGGTATGATTTGCGATTTGGATTTGGGTCATCGCATTGATGTGATGACACTTACGAACAGTTACATACAGTCCCATACAGTGTAATGACAAAAGCCTGTCCGGTCATAACTGTTCAGCGGTAGGTGAAACTGCCTTTCCAAAGCCTAATAGCACAGATATGACTGAAAAGCTAACGTTTACATTTTTATTTATTTTAGTACAAGGTAATCAGATATATAATTTTCATTCTTTGAAAATTTTTTGAATGATTTTAGGTTTGCCGTTCACGTTGCTTACACAATGGCGAAATATGGAATGTCAATGTGTGTACTTGGCATGAGCGAAGAATTTAAGCGTTACAACATAGGCGTTAACGCACTCTGGCCGAAGACAGGTCGGTTATATAATATTTATTGTAGATGCCATAAATGAATATCCACTTAAGCAATTAGTATGAATCGCATATCCAAAATGATTGTAAGATACTATTTTACCTTCTATTTTAAAATAATATAAATATGATTTAAATTGGCAATCGCTTTCAATTAATTGCCTGTTTCTGGTCTGATATTTTGAATTTTTTAACTATGTTGTTCAAGCATTCTTTGCATTTTTGTTATGCTAATCGACTACTCCTTATGATGAATCTGAATCACTCACTCATAATCGAAACACCACCATCATATCTTCAGTATTTCGCTTAACAATAAGTCTTTGGTATTGTCATTAACAAGAACAAAACACTATTATTATTGGCAGTGCCTCTGTTCAGAACAAAATAATAATTGAATGATATAATAAAAAATATAAAGCTCAATATCATTTTGCAATAGAGAAAACATATTAAAATCTCTTTAATTTTCCAAAGAAACTAAATGGAAATCGTTAGTATATTATATTTAACTTCTATGTGACAGTTTTGAAGACTTGATCGAAGTTCACTTTTATAACAAAACTGCTACAATGAAATAACATGGTATTGTTTGCTTCATAAAAACATTCCCTAGTATTTATTAATGTAGGTTACGATTCTTACAACCAAGTGTGAGGATTAAAGAAAATACATAAAAAAAAAGAAATTATAAACTTTGATTGTTTGAATTATGTCGACTCTAGCCTGATATCTTTCCGTTTCATTTTTGCTCGTTACACTGTCTTGAAGTACGCCACGGCTTCATTCGGTGACCCGTGTGTGACATTTAATACAATTTGATGGAATATTACAAATTATTTTTTGTGTATTTACTAATAATTTACAATTAATATAGTTTGTATTAATTTTTGTACGAGATGTTTATAATAATCACACCACATATCTATATGATTATTATCATATTATATATCAATAAGATTTCAGAGATAACGTCAAAAATCACCTCTTCAATGAATACGTATGCATTTCCCTCCCGAAGGTTATTAAGAGAAGGATGCACGCTAGAATACTTTAGACCCCAAGTCCGTAGTCACTTCCTGTTTCCTGCTTTTTTCTTGCAGGATCTAGTCGAAATTTTCTTTGCCATTTACTCCACCGATACTATATTTCGATTTTCTTTTGTTTTTTCCATAATGTAAGATTTTCTAAAAGAGGTACATTTTAGCAATAAAGCTGCCGGTTTAGTAGCCTTTTGTATGTTTTGATACCCATCCTTTAAAAAAATTGCGATCGCATCGCTTTTGTAAGGCATGCACGGATATAACGAGCAGAGGCCATTTAAGCGAATTTAATGAAAGTGTGCGTGGAGTGTACTAACTACGAGAAATAAAGTTAGATAATTAAAGACTTTACCAAATTAGATCCACTAAAATCATTGTCATTATAGTTCAAAACGTTTGTGGCATTTCAATTTTGATGGTATTGAGAAGAGTTTCCAGTCACCTGTCTTCTCAACATCACCTAATTGATTTAAATATGACAGATGCTGACTCGCCTCTCACTAAATAAGGATGTACTTTAGCAATTACTAAAGTACATTTCGTACAAAACCTGTATTTTATTGCTCAAATGCAGGTTCATGTACAAGATGACAGAGACAGATATACAACCAGTTATACCAACGGGGAAACATAATTACTTTATTTTTGTTATAACCACTATGGGTATTCTCTAATTCTGTCGTATAACCTGTACATTACAAAAAGCGTGTATTTGTGTGTGCACTACATGCTGGGATCTGTGATTTAATTAATTAATGTTGTCTTATCGTGAGTTTAAAGTAATATTTTTTTCAGTATGATTGTAATTTAACTAGATTATTTATTTGATAATATTACTTTTATAATCTATTTTATTGGAATTGTTTTTTTTTCATAAATAAAGAGGTCAAAGAAATCAACAGTTATCGTGCAAACATTGTGCGAAACCGAAAACAGGAAAGATATATTTTCCCGCGGTAAATATATTCTGTTCTTCCTCGTATCTCATGTCACATCCAACCAATCCTCCTACCAAAATTGCTTCAAAACTCGATTAGCTGTTTTTATCGGATTTTCCCGCAAGAAAAATATACCTTTCCGTGATAAAAATGTCCCTATGCCCTTCTCCGGGTCTGAAAATATTCCTATATTAACTTCGGTTCAGTAGTTTGAGTCTATTTAAACAAATACTTTCATCGCCTATTTTAACCCCTTACAACCCTTTTTCGTATTAAGTAGCCTATATCCTTTCTTAGGCTCTAGAATATCTGTGTACTAAATTTCATTTAAATCGGTTCAATAGTTTAAGCGAGAAAGCGCTAAAGACAAACAGGGTTACTTTCGCATTTATAATATTAAGTAAAAATAAGTCTGTTTAAGCCTTTTATTAAATGCAAACGAAAGTAATACATTTACTACAATTATATATTTTTATAATTTTCTCTACACCCTAGAAAATTTACATTTCTGTTACTTTTCAGCGATCGCTACTGCCGCTATTGAGATGTTGACGGGCGACACCTCAACTAGCCGCAAACCAGAAATAGTGTCAGATGCAGCCTATCTAATGTTATGCAAGTGTGTATTTTAAACTTATTAAGAATCACTATTCATTTAAACAATACTTTGACAACGAGTTTAAATATATTTCGACCAAATTAAAATATTTCATAAATTTTAAAATTATTTTATAAATTGTTTTAATTTATAAGGGGCTCAATGTCTAACGTCAAAATTTGTCAAATTGTCAAATATTTAGTATAAAGATCATATTTGTAATTCCTGTCTAACTTTTATGTTATGTATTTAAAAAGGAACTTATATACCACCCATTTAAGCAGAAATATTCGTATATTGATATTAATTTCTGTATTACTAACCACATTTCGACTTAATGTTGCAGAGATCCGAAAATATACACTGGTAACTTTGCTATCGATGAAGATGTGGTGCAGCAAGAAGGCATTAAAGATATGACGCCATACGCCTGTGATCCAAGTAAGACATATTCTACCTTATATTTTTATTAGCAAGTATAAGGTAATCTATGTAGTTAGCATGATGTATCGAGATTAGTTTGTTGTATTGGCTTAACATTGATGTATTTTAATGAAATGAGTACTTGGTCATAATAATTTAAGGATTGTAGATAAAGTCATCACTAGAGATCGGATAATCGGATGCATATTTACCTAAAGTTAATTTTTGGCTCACAAATTATGGAAGCGGCTTTTTAAAATACATTTTGTTAAATAAAAATTCCGGGGAAAATACGGGTCTGCAAATTTAACGTAGTGATATTGTTTGAAAATTACTAAATTAGCACGTGGTATTTATTTTCAAAAGACCGAGACTCCGGGTTCATTTATACAACTATGCATACGTATTTACATGAAGTTTAGTTTCAGTTCCCCGTGCGATTTATGAATGTACGATTTATTACATGAACAGTGTTATACGAAAGTAGTGAGCTAGTTTGACTAAAACAATAATCAATTAATTAATTGAATAAAAAAACAGAAATGGTGAAAAATTTTATTTAACAAAACAATAAAAAGCCGTTTCCATACTTTGTCTTAAACTAACTTTAGGTAAATATGCATCCGATTATCCGATCTCTAGTCATCACTGATGATACATATACAACAAAAAATACGTAAATTTCAAATTAATTGGAATGGAAAAATCGCGTCTGTAAAATGTGGACGGTTTGCCAAAAGTTGTTGTACAGTTTATTTAAATATTATATGTAATTAAAATATACAGGTGAATTTTTAATTAGTATAATATGTTTAATATATAATGATTTTGTTTCAACCATAAATATACTATACACCTTCAATTTGACGATTGCATAATTTTAGGTATAGCATGTTGCTCGATTGTAGTGTTATATCCGCTTCATCCGCATTGGATTCAAAGCCGATCTATAAATAAGAATAATTTCTTAATGCGAAATTGGTTTCAACAAAAAAAATATTTCTTTTTCGAAACTCGTTTGGTTAAAATAATTATTGTTCTCATCTCGAAATTTTCTAATTATTTTTTATTTACATTAACCACATCATGGGTTCGCAAAAATTGTATTATCACAAGAACATCGCAAACAAGTATTGCTTTCATTGTTAAAATTAAGTAATTTGAAATTACGAGATACTTTGTAATTCAATTCAAACATTCCATTTTAATTTTCATTGAATTGGAATTACATTAAATTAGTAATTAATTACACTGATCTCTGATTTAAATTTTCAACTTTTGTGTGTGAACAAAATCTTCTAATTCTTCAATATCATGGGTAATGTTTTTTTTTTTTTCACTATTTGGACTAACAACTACCTAAATATGTACACGCTGCTGTACGTTGCTATACTAATTCCGTTTTAAGATAAAACTTGTTAATATTTCATATACATAAATATATGCAATTCAAGTACAATATTTAAATTCTTAAATCTTTGTCTAGTTTTAGACAAATTGTTTCCAAATATAGCTATTCCAAGTTACGATGGCTATAATGGCAGCGTGAACAAGTGATGAGCTTTTACAATTTATAGAAATGTACCGAGATGAACCAAAATGTGTAAGTCTTGCCATAAATATTATTACAATAACATTTATTTTTACATACAAATTTTCTATTGCATATAACATTTATTATTTTAATTTTTGTTATTACTACATTAATATAAAAACATTTAAAATATATGAAGTTTATTCGAAATGATCTCAATCTAGTGTAATAAATAAATTGTGGCTGGAAAAGACTGCACGTGTATCTTTATCAAACCGCCAATGTAAAATGATTAGTACACCTATATCATCATCACAGCTCATATACGTCCCCACCGAGGGGCTCGAGCCTACCCTAACTACGTTAGGGCGATTAGGCCTTAGTCAACCACGCTGGCCCAGTGCGGGTTGGTTGACTACCTACACCTTTGAATCGCTTCGCAGATGTACGCAGTACACCTATATATTTTAGCCCAATGTGTTGATGTAACGCTTCGACCAATATAAACCAACCAGTTTAAATAACAACACAGGTGTCTGGTATGATTTAAATGTATTACATGTCAAATATTTGCTAAACAAATGTCGTATCTGAAAGACCCTATGGTAACATTTATTGGTCGGTAATGCAATGACAAGGTCCCTCTTGGCCTCAGAGAACGCAGATAGCCTATTGATGGACGGGTTCCTCGACAATCCGAAGTCGATCAGTGACCACCAGAAAATCAAGAGCTTGGGCGTCAGAGGTTACCATACCTCTGCCGCTCGCTACAAGGAGAAGGTTGGTCGTGTACATCGCGTTTTTGAAATAACTTTTGCGTCCAGGAGACGAATTTTCGAAACAATAGAAAACCAATTCTCATTCGAAATCGTGAGATTCGTATACGAATTAGCGAATTCACTATTTCTGAATTTTCCTTTCGTGCGTTGTGCAACGAGTGGTTCAACCCACTCGTTTTTCATTTCTACTAGTAGAATAACCAACGCTGACATGACCTTGACAGTGATCCGTTTCACGTGTGAGACATCGCCAGATTTTTGTTTTTGTTGTTGTGCTTTTGAATTTTTCTGCGTGCGTGCGTGCGCGAAATTATTTTCTACTGCTTACAATTTAATCGATGTTTAAAGCACTCGAATTCAGTGTTGTCAGTAATACAAATTCTTAATTAGATTCCGTTTCACGCAGAAAAATTAAAAATACAACAACAAAAACGAAAAGCCGGTGATGACCCACACGTGAAACGAATCACTGTCAACGTCACTAGCGTTAGATATTCTACTAGTAGAAATCAAAAACGAGTGGGTTGAACCACTCGTAGCACAACGCACGAAATGAAAGTTCAGAAATAGTGAATTCGGTAATTCGCATACGAATCTCAAGATTTCGAGTGCGAATTAGTTTTCTATTGTTTCAAAAATTCGTCTCCAGATCGGAATACACAATGCAAGATAATGATAAGTATAGCTATAACAGATAATATGTTTTTACTTGTGCATCTTAATATGAATTGCACCTGATTTTATTTTCTTGTTAACAGAAATTATTGTTTAATTTTTTTATACATTACAATTCTTTGTGAATATTTTCTTACAATATACGATAAGTGACGATGAAGCCAGATTAATTAATGATTGTTAAATATGTATAGGTATGTCGTATATGCATACATACCATCTTAGCTATCAAAAAAGGAAAATTTGATAAATTAATGCATTGATTGTTCCGGTCAAAGATGGGAATAGCATGCTTGAAATGATTGCCGAAACAAAATCTATAAATAATATTAACAACTCGAGCACAAATTCTTTTGGTTTGTGCTCGAGTGAGTAGTACGTCGTAGTAGCTCGTCGTGCGTGTGTCGTCGTCGGCAGTATTCCATGCTTTTATATGAATAATTGTAGAATGTTGCATAACCTCTGTACTGCTGTAGATTTAGTTAATATTAATGGCTCTTTTCGGAAAAATATCAAAACGCCGTAAATTAGTTATGTCGAGGAATCAGTGGTCAAAAGGAATCGATCTATCTTTAAAAACTTGGTCAATTTAACAGTTACAAATATAGATATAATTATATTCCAAAAATTTCGTTATACCTACGACATACAAGAAAAAATTCCTTTAAATTGAAGTCGACTCATTTGTCCACAGGAAGCGTAGAGAATCTGTTGCTAGATTTCTTTCTGGACATGCCGGGACAAAATGGCGCTATAAACAATGAAGTCAACAAAAAGGTGCATTAATATGAAGTCGTATGATCTTTGTCTTCCTTTCTATGACCACTAATTTCTTTACGTTTTATGATACAATCGTTAGGGTTATTATAAACATTTTTTTCTTACCGTGCGGTCCGAATTTAACAGAGATGCGGTATTGGTACCAATAACATGTAAACGAATCGGTCCGTAACGAACGTGTAAGTCTGTCAAAACTAAATGAAAAAATCGAACTCAATTTAATATTGAAATTCGAAACGTTTTTGTTTTGAGGCAAATCAAACCGCAGAACGACGAACCTTCCCAGAATACTGGAAAAGAGTGTCCACCATAGAGATTTCAGTAAATTTAAACATTTCTTAATGTGAAAATACTTATTATTTTTTTACATCACTCTAAAATCTCGTTGTTTATATATCGATTTTGTCACTTTTTATCGTAAGTAAATATAAATACTTCTAGGGCGCGTAACGGTCAAATTATCTAGAAGCATAACAAGCGGGCTCGCCCGATTATATATTAGAAAATATATGTTCCCTACAAAAGAGAATATAGCTCAGCTAATTAAATTGTTTGGGTTTATATCGTAGTTGACTAGTAACACGTAGATCTTTTCTTAGTCTGATACAGATACGCCGGCTGGTGATGGACAAATACCCCAATTGTTCGCGTCGATCGGCAAGATCCTCTCACCAGAGCTGGTGCAAAAAACACAAGCAATATATCAATTCAATGTCAAAGGTGAGCCGAAATGAGATTTTACAAATTTAGAGAGATGTATTTATATTTTAAAATGTATGATCCCTTATGAAAATAAAGGTGTAAGTTGTTAATGAAACTGGATTTTAGGTAAGGAGGAAGGTGTTTGGCATTTAGATCTAAAGAATGGCGATGGAGCGTGCGGCCAAGGCGAGCCCAAGAATCCTCCAGACGCCACTCTCACAATGGACAGCAACAACTTCACTGATATGTTTGCTGGTAATCTAGAAATGTTTTTGTTATCTATAATTCTACATCATGCCCTAGTATCACGAATTTATAAATTTTGAGTTGAACTAAAAAATATTTCTTAACTGCTCTTGGTTAAGTTAAAATCTTAAGATATCTGTTGTAATGCCCTTAAGAATAGTTTATTACTAAAACATAAAGGATCACTTCCAAGTTACCAAGTTCACTTATTGATGATAGTAGTGTTAGGGCTAAAGGCTACATTATCTTCATTCAAGTCCAAGTTTTGGAGTACATGATAACTAGGACACTAAGTAAAAATTATAACTGTAGGTATCAACAAAAACATTATTTCAATTTACATGTATAAGTAGCTGATTCCAAAAAGTTATGGTTCAACATAAGAGGTTATTCACGCGGCACACATATATGTATTATGAATTTCGGTACAATCAACAATACGAGACGTCTATTAAGTAATAAGATTTATTCCATTTATTTAAACATTATTCTACATTTCCGCCATCCTTCAACGTAGTCCCTGCCCTTTGGGCAGCTATACAACGATTGCACTGCATTTTTCATGGATCTCTTCGACTGGGGTGTCTACAAGTACCCTCCTAACGGCTAAAGGTGTATTAGCCGTTCACACCAGTGTTGCTCCCTTCGTACCAACATCGGTCTGCCTTTACTTGGGCGGTCCATTTAGTGAGTAGCAAGTCACAATCTACCATATTTAAATCAATTAGGAGGCTTTGAGATGGCAGGTGACCGGAGCCTCTTCCATAGCCCGGTTTTCATTTTACCAAATGCAATAGTCCACAAATGTTTTGACCTGTAATAACAATAGTTTCTGTACATCAAACTGGACTGCATTTATTGTGCAGATGAATTTTAGACTCAATTGGTACACCCCACGCACACTTTCATTAAATTGAATTACCTCTACGCGTTGGATCTATATCCCCGCGCACGGCTTATAAAAGACCGTGTCTTATAAAGACGCGTGATATTAAACTTAATAATGAAATAATAACTAATATAATTACTCCACTAAATAGGTTTCTCAACCTCCGAGCGGGGTCGGGAGATGGCCGATCCCGCTCGAAGGAGGCGGCGCCGGGCTCGGTAGCACAGTTGGGGCGCCGCCGCGGGTCGCCGGCGGGCGCGAGGAAGTCGCGACCGCTACGGCGACCCGGGATGGACCACGCCCCTTCCGTGGCCGGGGGGCGTCGTCGGTGGAGGGGACCGGGGGAGGTGGTAGCTTCCCCCGAGGAGGGCTCCCCTCTAGAGGGGAGCGGAAGCTGGGGGTTCCCGGAAGTGGCCTTTGTGTTCCCGGGGGCTCCCTACATGCCTGAGGAAGGCCATCCCTGAGGTTTTTAGTCGGTAGGCCTCCCCCTTCTGGGGAGGAGAGCCCCACATAACCCCGGCTCGCCACAGCCGGGGTATGCAATTTAATGCATTTTCCTCAGGGGAACAAAAAAAAAAAAAAGGGTTTCTCAACCTACCCATGACACTAGTAGCATTGTCACATTGGATGGCATGTTAATCGCTGACCAAAAAAGGGTACCAGCATTTCGGCAACGTGTAGTCTAAATTGAAGGGCGATAAATTTCTTTAAACAATAGTGTGCCCCTGGTTGCCACAAATCAAAACTGTATTTCAAAAGGTATAAACACATAACTACTATCAATAAGATTGTATTTCCGCCTTTTGAGTATTTCAGCTAATTTCGATGCAGTACCAACTCAAACCCAGAGGACCCATCGCAAGGAGATGCGACACATCACAATGTCGGCGCAAGTAGCGTCCCACAATAAGCACCCAACCTCCCAACGAACTAGAGTGATTCCATTAGGCGTTTTACCATGATCAGAGCTAGGACCATTCGGATTCAGAATTACTGAGTAGTGGTAGTAAGAGCCCAACAAAGGAAGATATTAAGACTGGTATCTCGAAGGTAGATACCCGCTTTCAGGCAGCTTAGGTCTTGGAGACCAAACTGGCTCACGGCGTAGCCACATTGACAACGATGCAGAGCACAATATGCTGCGCGAAGGCGAAGTAATACTGTAATTCGTAGGATAGCAGTATCCACCAAGGTACCAGTATTAGGCGATGGAGGGCATGTTGAGAGCAAAAGCTAAAAAGCTGGTACAATCTGCGGAGCTTGAGCACGTTTATAATTGTTTTTTGCGTACTAGCTAGCACAGCGGCCCGTCTCATAATCGCTGTGAACTGAGATTACCAGTTAAATCAGAGATTGGGCAGGACGAACGCCGTATTCCTAATTTCATTCATGCCACTTATTCCATAATTGTCGACGAATAATGCCAAATACTGACTTATAGACATAAACATACATTAGTTGCATCTGATGAACTAGTTTACATTCTTACTTTTATTACACAAATTAATAAATTCGATTGATTTGCAATCAATGCAATAAACAAATATAATTATTCCAAATTAGTAACAATTCCATTTGTAAATTTTTGTTGTTTATATTTCAGGTAAGTTAAAACCAGCCACGGCTTTCATGATGGGCAAGCTCAAGATCAGTGGTGACTTACAGAAAGCTATGAAACTGGAGAAGATGATGAAGTCTTTGAAAAATAAAGTTTAACATCAAAATAAATATACTAATTATGACAGTAGGGAATAATTAAGTGAAAATATAAGAAATGCAATTGTTATTTATATTGTTATCAATATGAAATTTTATTGGACTGAAAAGGAATTGATGAATTTATTTATAAATAAATATTTGTTATACAAACACAGCGTAAAAATATTTTTACATAAAGCATGTTGCGATTATAACATGGGATTGCGTATTAAACAAGACTTATTTTTTAAGCGATACATTATGTATTATTCAAGTAATAAATTCATAAATGCTTAACACATCATCTGTTTTTAAATATAAAAAACATATGTAATAAATATCATTTCCTAAAAATGTAGATTTTTTGTAAGGCATTATTTTTACATATAATTAAACATCAAGTGTTTTATGTGTGTCAATGTACATAACAGGGTGACAATATTTATGACAAATATCTATTGTGTAAATAAAGATAATGCTGACTGTAGTTTTGTTATTTCCTTGATACTGTAATACACAATACCTTTGTGTTGGTATGAAATTTCATATCTACCTATATAAAATTAGAAAAGACTTGTTAGGTGATTTTTTTTAGTATTGTATCAACTAAATACTAAACTAAAAACTTTAAATACATAATAAATAGTTGAGAAATGATTATAATGGTTCATATCCACTAAAAATAACAAAATAACTACTTAAATGTTAGAAAAAACAGGAGAAAGTATTTCATGATGTGAAATTCAGGCAGCTGTAATACATAGTATGCAAAATTTTAAAGTTGAAAACTCTGTGATGAACTGTAAATATACCTTAACATGTAACAAAGCAACTATTACGGTAGATTTCCTAAGAAATCTAAGTTAATATCATAATTGAATTCAAGATAATTATTATTTAGTGGCGCGCCTTAAGTCATCACGCGTACTAATTCCTACTTGCCTTATCCAGCACTATTTATTTGGTACTTTCGCAATATCAATATTAACAACAATAGAACTTATTAAAATGTTCCACTTTCGTCAGACACTCTTATATAGTTGCATCAGGCGTCAATAGATAACCTTGTTATCAAATCTCCCGCGTAAGGAGACCTTGAATAGGTTATGTTCTCACTCATTTGGTCCGACGTGAAGCGTAGTGTCAGCTGTTTGTTGATATTTCTATATAAAAAATATAAATCTGAAATTGAAATACACGCAAAATGTTTTCTATTGACGCCCCTTTAGAAAAACAAAACTCTGAATATTGTAATTATCGGTCGCCGCTCAGTACCAGATATGCATCAAAAGAAATGCAATACAACTTCAGTGATCAGAAGAAGTTCTCAACATGGAGGAAGCTTTGGATTTACCTTGCTAAGGCCGAAAAGGTAAGGAATTAACCTACACTAAATACTCATTCCTAAAAAGATATTTACATTAGAAAACTAATACTATGAAGCACAGAACACTCGATCAGTATGTTATACTATGAAGATAAGACATCGTCCGGTACATACCTATTTTAATATAATAGAATTTATCTATTAGATTAAAACACTGAAAATACTAACACCTACAAAAATCGTCATAAATAATGTAAGTTATCTATTTCAAAAATAAGTGACAACATAAATATTTATTAACACCTATTTTTTTCTCTCCTTCATAATGGAAAGGCAAAGGGAACTAAAATTCATATCTAGATATCGACTTTGTTATTTAGTTTTGTAGCAAAATGCAAAAAGAGTATTACTGCTGAAAACCCATCGCTTATTTGAATGTGTCAGAGAAAATTAATGTACTATAAATAAAAAAAGCAGCTGAGCCCGTAACTACTGGTAATCCTAACTCATGTCCTAGCTTTGTTTTCATCATCTTATAGGATAGTGTTGAGAAGTGCTATAAAAGTTTCATATTTTACATATATGGTCTTTAAAAATTATGTTCGGGGTATTATACCCTATACTATCGAATCATAAAGAAATTGCCCTGGAACTGATCTGAACCTGAATTGATAATAATGGCATAATTTTAATTAATTTATGTGTCTTCTCCGATCGAATGACATATAACAAATTATTAAAGTTAATATATCAACATAATAATGACTCTTCAAACTATAGACTTATTTCCATTTTTCCAGTTACAAAATTTATGAAATGCGCAATTTGGAATTATTAAATAATTTGTGGGTTTGGGTTTTACATAAGAATAATTTTGTTTCATTAATTTTCAATGCATTGCTGAAGCAGGATTTGCACTACGCAAATTCGCTTTTGCTGCTTAGTAGTGTGAACAGGACGTAATCGGTATATACTATGCCCTCTATAAGGCTTTTGACGGTGTTAGTCATTAAGTACTTTGACATATATAAAGCAATTTGTCTTATAAAATTGGCTTCAAAAGTCATAAATAAAACTCAGTCTACTGGTGTACCCGTAATTTAGTTTGTTTCAGGCATCAAAATGCGACTAGTATTTTCTACATAAACTTATGGCTCATAATTAAAGTCATAGATAGTATTTACAAGAAGGTATATTAAAATAATATTCAACTTAAAACATAGAAAAGGGATAACTAAATTAAAAGTTCCGAAATGACAAAACCGTAGTCGCCACGAGACTATTGGTTTTCGTTTTCTACATTAATGATCCCTCATAACACTATACATTAATACATTTCCATACACAGCATATAATGTTATATGTTTATCCGCGACACTTTTGAATGGGAAAATGCTATTTAAAAGTGCGAAGCGAACATTTTTGATGATTTGGATATCGCATAGTTCAATAATGCGAGGTAGAAAATTTTTACAACCACCATCAAAACTAACTAATATCATCAGGGATAAAACCGGATTTCTCTGGCTCCCATAATATATGCTAGAGAGACTGAAGTACGGCCCAGATCTCGACGGAATGGAAAGTTTTCTCATAATCTACAAACGTCAACCATAATGACAGGTTAAACTTTTCGGTTTTCTGTATAACCTGTCACAGCATATATATGTAGTCTATGATACGGTAGCCTTTTCTATTTCCGCCTTGCTAGGGAAGTCGGGAATGTCGCTCATAATAATCTATTGAACAGCTTATAAACATGATTCAGAAGTGTGATGGGTCTGTAGTTCATCGTTCATCTGTAGGTCAAAAGCCTCTGAAGCGCGTTTCGGATTGGTAGTCCATCTGCTTCTCGCTCCTGGCGCCTAGTTTGCTTTTTGAGCTGTTTGACAGCCACACTAATCTCATACAGACTGACGTCCGGGATGTCATCGGAGTAATGTCGGATTAATTTGACTCTAAGGTCTGAAGACTCAATAATAGGTGGTAGTGAAGTCGCGTAAGGCTGTCCGTAAAAGCATTCGATTTTAGCTATAAACTCAGATTTATGTGATGACCTGACCTTCCTCTGTCTTTAACTTTACGAGCAGACCAGGACAGGGACGGGACCAAGCGAACACTTTGGAGATTTTGTTGCGCTCTGAGGACTCTTAAATACTCATAAATTAAATATCAAATTGTCGTATATCGCATGTCACAAACTTGGAAATATTGAGTCGCTGATGAGCATCTTCAGAGATTTGATGATCCATCACACGCCTTGGAGTTAAAAATATTCGGGGACTTGGATCTGGTTGGCTTCTCGACAGAAAGTAGCCTTTCAATATCATTCGGTTTTTACGATGAGGTTCAAGGTGCCTCTTACTAATCGACGATTATCGTTGAGTATTCATAATTTTTTGTTACGCCATCCGGACTCGCCAAGTCCATCTTGGATGCAACCGTTTTTTTGTAGAAAGAGTTCATTATATAAAATCCCTTTCTCTACATCGGTTAGCATTTGATCACGGTAAATTCAAATTAGAGTTCCAAATTGCACCACTTTCAACTCCTTTTGCATAGCCTTACATTAAGTCTTTCATGACAACGGTGTAATGAGTTGTGGCAGCATGAATTTCTCCAAAAATTACCTCATACATTGCGAGAAAGTGGGGAAGTAGACGATTAGATTAGAGCGTAAACCTCAATGACCTTCAAGGAATACCGTTTGGTGATTCTGAGTATTAGGTACGCTGCCTTATTCGACACACTTTCGATTCGTATAGCTTGTTCACAAGAGATTTGTGGACAATGAACCCGACATCACCTTGGAACAAATTTTAGCTCTCCCCAAAATAGAATAGGTTGCTGGATTTCAGGATTCCTATCCGCACCTGTACTCACAGTGTTCGCACGTTATATTCAGCCAACGCTAAGTACGTTCGACGGTTGCTGTCCACCGCTCGAGGATTTTTACATTCCTGACACTGGCACCGTGCTAACATCCGCATCCGTAGCACCAGTACCGCTGAACACTGGGGACCTTCTCTGCATTGAAAGTAACATAGGGGGTGTGGGCCGAGTTAGTGGGGAGTAGAGTGCTAGAGCTGTGTTTGTTATTTGGCAGGATGCACCGCGAGCTGGTGAGGTTGGATTGGGTTCCATCAGATATAATGCGTAACCCAAACACTCCGGCAAACGGTGTATAAAGTATCAAGTATGCTGTCATCTGTATGACAGTGTACGTCGCTAATTTGCAATATATACTCATAGACAAATTTAGAGGAACCCAAAAACAAAGATTTAATTTCTAGTGTTGTAATTATTGTACGTACTAGCCACAAATATTAGTAAATCCTATGAAAAGGAAGAAAGTATTGGAATGTTTTTTTTATTTCGAATTTAATTTCTTTATGTTGTTATTGCGTAATATTTTATTTTTCCATACTGACAGCTAGAGTTAATTTTGCTCACCATTACGAAAATTGGGAGGACGAAACTTGGAGTCAAGTGTTATTTACAGAAGAGTCCAGATTTTGCATGAAGCCAGATGATAGAAGGATTAAGTGTGGAGACGTCCAGGAGAGAGGTACGCACAGTGCAACATCACTGGAAAAGAGGCATATGGTGGAGGGTTAATTATGGTATGGGGAGGTATTTGAAAGGGCAGAGAGACGAGAGGTAGGGCACAGCGGAAGTCATTCCGCTCAAAACTTGGAGCAGCCCAACTGGAGAAGTACCTCCGCCTTACAGAAGATCGCAGCTAAATAACACTACTCTTATGTAGTGTTGTGTTCCTGCGGTGAGTAAGGTATCCAGAGCTCCTGAGGATTCGCTGTGTCGACAGCGGGGAACCAGTGTTGCACACTGGAGGGGCTTTGACCGGTGCGGGCGCGGAGTGTGGATGCAGCGGTCAGGGAGACCTGGTGAAACGGCTAACCACTGGCCGCCCGCAGGTTAGTAGAGTTCCCGAACCCAGGGACTACATAATCTCCGCCTTGGGAGGCTGAACTGCCAGCCTGCGAAAAATTCCTGTGGTTGCAGTCGTGCCGGAGAAGGAGACCGGAGTGGAACCCGGCTGTTGCCACAGGGGGACCGGGGGCCCTTCCGTACGCTGCATCGACAAACCGCAACACCCGCCTTAGTCATCGCCTGATTTGGCTACACATATTTGTCCCTTTAGCTTTCGGCACAGCGAAGTCTCCACACCTACTCGAAACCGTAGAAATGAATTTTAAAAATAAAAAATGGAGAACACTCACAGCGGCACCCTTTCCACACAGGTGGACTTTTGTGACATTAGGGGTATTCACGCAAACCTCAACGCTGTTCACCAACATCTTGAGACAGCGCAGCCGACCCTTTTATTTTTAACGGAGACACAGATATCTCCCCCGGCCGATACGTCATACCTTATGTATCCCGGCTACGTACTTGAGCACTCATTTCGCAGACGTGCCGGCGTATGTATGTATGCTCGGGAGGATATCTGCTGCCGCCGCCTATTTCATTTAGAAGAAAGGGACCTATCCATATTGTGGGTACGTGTGGACTGCGGGGGCCACACCCGCGTTTATGCGTGCCTATATAGGTCCCACAGCGGTGATGCGGACACAACTCGATTATTCGAGCACCTGACATTGATGACTGAAAAAGTGGTTGAGCAATACCCCTCTACAGAGTTGGTGATTTTAAGGGACTTTAATGCCCATCATCTAGAATGGCTCAGTTCTCGGTCCACTGACTACGCAGGAAGGTGTGCTCACGAATTTTCTCTGGCCTATGGATTCTCGCAACTGGTCAATTCTCCTACAAGAATACCAGACATTGAGAACCATACAAGCTCTTTGCTGGATCTTCTGCTGACCACACGTCCGGAAGGATATTCTGTCTCAGTGGATGCACCTCTCGGCTCTTCCGACCACTGTCTTGTCCGGACCAAAGTCGTATGCGCGCGGCCAGATCCATCTAGGCCATCTTGTTTGCGTCGTATGTGGCAATACAGGTCAGCAGATTGTAATGGATTGCGAGAATTCTATGCATCGTACCCGTGGAGGCAACTATGCTTCACATCAGATGATCCTGACATCTGCGCAGCCGCTGTCTCTGAGACGATCCTAGTGGGCATGGACTATTTTATTCCTAACGCACTAGTAACTGCGTGGGCAAAAAAACGACCGTGGTTTAATCGGTCTTGTAAGGAAGCTTTGTTTCTTAAGCAATCTGCTTACGAGGCTTGCACTCGTAGAACACATGACCCCAATGCAACTGATGTAAAACATAAGTACAATGCGGTCACGAGAGCCAGTAAAAAGATTATTGCCAGAGCGAAATTCGACTTCGTCGGCAGAATTGGCGAGCGGCTAGCAAGCTACCCTTCGGGTAGTCGTGCTTTCTGGTCGCTGGCCAAAGCTGCAGAGGGAAACTTTTGTCGGTCGTCCTTACCACCACTCCGAAATGCCAGTAACAACTTGGCCCATAGTGCTAAAGAGAAAGCCGATATCTTGGGTAAACTCTTTGCCTCAAACTCGACTATGGTTGACGATGGGAACGCCACGCCACCTACCATCCCGCGGTGTGGTTACTCCATGCCGGAAATCCGGATAACACAAAAGGAAGTCCGGCGGGAGCTACTTTCTCTCCGACGTTCAGAAATCGAGTGGGCCAGACGGTATACCGGCAGTGGTGTTAAAACAGTGCGCTCCAGAGTTGTGTCCTGTACTAACGCGACTTTTCATGCTTTCCTACCATTTAGGTTCCGTCTTCATGGAAGACGGCAAATGTACACCCGGTCCCAAAAAGGGCGCTAGATCAGACCCATCGAATTACAGGCCTATTGCTATAACCTCCCTTCTCTCAAAGGTGATGGAGCGTGTGATCAACACTAAGCTCCTTAGATACCTAGAAGAACACGATATGATCAGCGACCGCCAATACGGCTTTCGCCACGGTCGCTCGACTGGTGATCTTCTAGTGTATCTCACCCACCGTTGGGCATCTGCTATTGAGACTTGAGGTGAGGCATTGGCAGTTAGCCTGGATATAGCGAAGGCGTTCGATCGGGTCTGGCACCGGGGTCTTCTATCGAAGTTGCCATCTTACGGACTGCCCGAGGGGCTATGCAAATGGATTGCTAGCTTTTTATCCGGGAGGAGCATTAGAGCCGTAGTTGACGGCAGCTGCTCTGAAACTCGGATAATAAATGCTGGCGTCCCACAAGGCTCTGTGCTATCTCCAACACTGTTTCTGCTGCATATCAATGATATGCTGTCGCTTGGCGGCATCCATTGCTATGCGGACGACAGCACTGGAGATGCTGTTTACACGGGCCGTGCAAATACCCCTCGTTCCATTGTGGAGGAAAGTCGTGAACAACTTCTGTCTGAAATCGAGAGTACACTAACCAGAGTCTCCAATTGGGGGCGGGACAATTTTGTCCGATTTAACCCCTCTAAGACACAAGTTTGTGCGTTCACCGCTAAAAAACCCCATTCACTGTAGCCCTACAATTCCAGAACACAACCTTGAACATCTCGAAGAGTATTGGGATCCTCGGTGTCAACATCTCCAGTGACGCTCAATTCCGAAGTCACTTAGATGACAAGGTCAATCTAAAAAACTAGGTGTGCTTAACAGAGCTAAGCGGTACTTCCTTCCGAGGCAACGACTGCTATTATACAAATCGCAAGTCAGGCCCCATATGGAGTACTGCTGTCACCTGTGGGCGGGAGCACCTCGATACCAACTTGATCCTTTTGATTCGGTCCAAAGACGCGCTGAGCGTATCGTTGACGATCCCATACTCACATGCGGTATTGAGCCCTTAAGTCTGAGAAGAAACTGTGCCTCTTTGTGTGTGTTCTATCGCTTATACAACGGGTTGTGTTCCAAAGAATTGTTCGACATGATGCCCACGGCCACATTCTACCATCGCACCGCTCGCCATCGGCAGGGTGTTCATCCTCACATGCTGGAGCCTAAATGGTCACGCACAGTGCGGTTTCAACGAAATTTCCTTCCGCGCACGCTCCGATTGTGGAACGAGCTCCCTGCTGAGGCTTTCCCGGGGATTATAGTATGGGGTTCTTCAAAAAGGGAGTAAATAGGTTTTTAAAAAGGTCGGCAAAGCGTTTGTGATGCCCCTAGTGTTGCAAGCGTCCATAGGCGACGGTGACTGCTTACCATCAGGCAGGCCGTAAGCCTTTTTGCTACCGTTGTAGTACAAAAAAAAAAAAAAAAAAGGGCAGCACGTACAAAACTCCGTGTCATCGAGAATGGGTCACTAACAGCGGCAAAATATGTAACTGAGATTTTAGAAGAATTTGTAGTGCCCTTTGCCCCTTTCATAGGAGATGTTTTTACGCATGATAATGCACGCCCCCACACTGCGACTGTGGTTGTCGACTACTTTCGAGACGTTAAAATCAATGTTATGGAGCGGCCAGCACGCTCACCCGACTTAAATCCTATAGAGCACCTATGGGATAAGCTCGGACGACAAATTTTGAAAAGAAATCTTCCTGCCGCTAAATTGAGAGAGTTTAAAAACGCGATCAAGAATGGAACGCAATCTCTCAAGATTTTATTGATAACTTAATCAGGAGTATGCCAAGGAGACTTGAAGCAGTTCGAACAGCTAGAGGAAGCAACACTAAGTACTGATTAAATGGATTGACTGATTGAAGTTCCCAAGTTACAGGCTTTCCTTAAACCACAGGATTATGAAAAAAATGAATAATACTTTGAGTACAAAGTTGTTCTAATCTGTAAATTTATTTCTTTTATTCTTAATTTGGCTAATTCCTGCCATTTGATCGTTTGTTTATTCTACGTTTGCAATTTTAAATTAACGAATAATAAACAAAAACCAAATTACAAAAAAAAATATATAACGAAATGTCAATGTTTTTTTTTTGTTTTGTACACACTTTTTTGCGTTCCTCTAAATTTGTTCATGAGTGTATAATTAATATACAAATAAAGCAGTGTAGGCATAGAGTCTTGAGAGACTATCATTTACCGAAATTGATATTAAGAGCATTTACCGTCGCCTACGATCTTTATACCTCTCAGCTAAAACCCTAGTGACCAATTCGCATTATTTCTCAAGAAGCATATAAGAGGGAAGTTTCGAAAAAATGCCATACTCGATCGAAGACTTTCACTATGTCCAAACTATCCGTTAAAGTTTCGCCCTTACTGTCCATCGCCTGTGCTCAACGATGTGTGAGATATCAAAAGTTTGTACATGTAAACAAATTACGTAAATAGGTAAACGAAACTCAGTCTTCCAACGTCGTGAAGGAAGAGTGCCCAAAAGAATAACATTCTCCTTTGCGTCGTTATATTTTCCCCTGTGTAAAAGTGTGGTATTCTGAAATTCCCCTCAATTATCTGACCCAGCATTAACGTTGAAATTGCAAGTTTATTAATTTAAGAGTTTTGTTTCAAGAATTTTAAGAAAACATCAAAATGTTATCAATTTCGGCAAGCTTGGTTGATACCAAATACAAAAAACCGTCATTATATGGGCCGTTGTTTTTCAAGTGGCAGGCGAGAGTTTGATGGCCCAGGCGCTCTAGACAAAATATCATCTACGTACGTTTCGTTTTCGACATTCTTTCAGTATCGAATGGCATTGTATGCGAATGATTCCAGATAATTAAAGTAATCTTATACATTCCTCATACAATACTCGTGTATATAGATATTAATTTCTAAGGTTTTATTGTGCAATAAAGAAAGGATTTACTGAATCATTTGGTATGCGAGAGAATCGCTTGCATTGTTTCTGGGTGACACCTCGGTCCGGCTAATGTTGTTTGGAAGGAAAGGAGAGTCGAGAGTAATTGGTCCAGCTCATTGGAGCGCTTGCCGTGATTAAGATAATAAAGTACTGTCAAATAAGCTATATGGCTCTTCAACTGTAAAGGTTCGACGAGGCCATTAGTGTTGAAGTCTACCGGCCCGTCGCGTCGTTGCAATGCGTTCTGTTTCCTAAGTACTGTAAAGCGCAATCCCAGAGATAAAACCTCTCCACGGACAAATGAATTAGCCGTATTATCTATCGGGCATCGCTGTTTTGGTATTAAAATTTTAATCACATAATTTTTTATGAGTTTTGCCATATAGATATTATATAGTTATTAGTATTGTGATAAACTTCAAGTCCTTTTTTGTAGATATGATCGTCAAAAAGACATCGCGTCATGTAAAAAACACGGCCGCAGTGTGAACTTTTTTCATCTGCAGCTTATTTCGCATTTTCAATCTGTGTCGTAGCCAAGAATAAATATAAACAGTTGCAATATCTTCGTACGATCGATGCGAGATGTACATCCGGTTGCACAATTTATTTCACTGTAGGTATAATGCTGTTCCGCCGGCTGGGTCTAGAAATAGCGCCGCACAAGACCGAGGCGCTATGGTTCCACGGCCTTCCAAAGCGCCGGGAACCACCCAGCTGCCGTATACGGGTAGGTGACGCGGAGGTCCAGGTGGGGCCCTACATCAAGTACCTTGGCCTCACCTTGGACAGCAGATGGAGCTTCGAGGAGCATTTCGTGCGATTGGTCCCCCGAATCAAGAGGGTCGCGGGCGCCTTACATCGCCTGCTGCCCAATCTCGGGGGACCGAGGGATGGTGTTCGCCGCCTGTACGCGAGCGTCGTACGGTCCGTGGCCTTGTATGGGGCCCCCGTGTGGTCGCAAGACTGCACGAGGTCCTCCCGCTGCAGAGCTCTGCTCCGGAGCATGCAGCGGACAATGGCTATACGGATCGTGCGAGGCTACCGTACGATCTCGTACGAGGCGGCGACGGTTCTGGGGCGGTCCCCCCCTTTCGAGATCCTGGCCGACATGTACGCGGTGATGTACAACGCACCGCGGCATGTCGGTCGGGGGGGCGACGGGGGGAGTCCCCCGGCACCAGCGCACGGAATGCACAGACGGGAGTTGCACCGACGGGCCGAGAGGGCTTGGCGTGCGCAGCTAGAGCGTGGGGGCTACGTGCGTCAGCGCGCCGTCGGTGCGATACTCCCGCACTTCGAAGCTTGGCTCTGCGGGAATGCGGAAGTCACCTACCGCTTGACTCAGATACTCACCGGACATGGTTGTTTCGGTGAGTATCTGAGTCGAATAGGGAGGGAGGACACGACACGATGCCACCATTGTGCATCCGACCTCGACTCGGCCCAGCACACGCTGGCGGAGTGCCCTGCTTGGGACTCCGAACGCCGAGTCTTGGTCGAAGAGATCGGGCAAGATCTGTCTCCGCCAGCGTTGATTGCAGGCAATGCTGGCGGATGATGGAGGTTGGAGGGCTGTGGTCTCCTTCTGTGAAGCGGTGATGCTCCAGAAGGAGGCCGCCGAGCGGGATCGGGAGATGGCCGAAGAAGGCGGCCTCGGGCCAGATAGCCTGGCCTGAGGCGCCGCCACGGGTCGCTGGCGGGCGCGACGCAGTTCGTGCCCGTGGAGTCGACCCGGGAGGGACCTCACCCCCGGATGGCCGGGGGGTGACGTCGTAGGAGGTTGAAGGGGAGGAGGCGGCAAGATCACTCCTCCCCGAGAAGGGCTCCCCTTACGCACCCAGGGGTGCAAAGGCCGGGGGTCCTCAGTTGTGACACTCGATCCTGAGGTCCCCCTACAACGCCAGAGGATGGCCATCGCTGAGGTTTTTAGTGGGTAGGCCTCCCCCTTCTGGGGAGGAGAGCCCCACAACCACCGGCTCTCCGCAGCCGGGGTATGCAATTCAATGCATTTTCCTCCGCGGAACAAAAAAAAAAAAAGGTATAATGCTGTAGGTTATTATTGCAATAGCGTACCCGATTTAAGGCAGAATAAGTAATAACAACTACATATCAATCATATAATTATTTATTTAAATGATTATGAATGAATATGTGTTTAATACAAATTAAATTACGGTTTAAATAATATGATTGGTTGGCTACGAGTACCTTTTATATATTTATCTAGATATGTATATTATACTGTGTATAGCGTGTTATGTAATAAGGTAACATTAGCGCCATAACTATGTATTACTGCGGTTATAATATTAAGCTTAGAATTAATTTAATGATTTTGTTAAATTTAAGATCCATGAAAAACTTACACTAAGTAATAGAATTTACAAATAACCTTAAGTATCAACTTACAAAAAAAATACATTTCATGTGTTTCAAATTTATATTTATAACAAAATTTTAAGAATTATATTTAAAATGAAAAGGGAAAACGTTAAATAAGAAAAAGACAAACAAGATTTTACAAGCTTAACTACAACTGGACGGATACTGATTACTACTTTGGTTCTCCCTTTAAAATAAAACTTAATATTAGAATTATAATATAACAACCTAATAAAGAGAAATGAATAATGAAATTTTGTGACTGATTATAGATCATATTTTAAACCATTAAATCGTTGATAATAAATAAATAACATACGGTACACTCATTTTATTAGCACAAAATTAGTTACTGCTACCTCAAATAAAATAAATATCATGTTTATGCAAAAGATAGGCTTACTTATATAACTGTTAAAATCTTCTTAAAGTGTTCATGACCTTTAAAATACTTATTTCACATGGAATGTATTAGTATTCAAACAAATACTTATTACTATTATAATTCCAATCTAACTGGATTTCGTACAGTCACACGTAAGTTTTAAACAAGACTTTTGAATAACTGCAATTATACTACAATCCTTATTTACTTGCACTATCGGCCAAAATAAAAAGAAGTATGTAAATAGCTGCCTTACTAAAATCTATATGTGTATTTGGTACTAAAGCTGCAGTTTGCGAATTATACAAGTAGGTATAGCTGCCTTTCCATTTGCTTAATTTTTAAAGTGTGGGCTGCCTTATGCCAAATTCATGTAATTGTTACTATCTTCACATTCTTCATAAGTATGATACTTACCTATTTTATTTATAAGCTACAGCATAGGGCAAAAATCAAGTTTAAAAAAATATATGAATTTATTTTGAAGAGCTGCAGCATAAGGGCTTGCTTAAGTTATTCATTATAAAGAAAAGAAATTTTATTGTTACAACTGCACAAAGGGCAACCACTCTCGTAAAATATATATTTTTTAATTTTCGACGAGTCTGATAACATAAACATAATTATAAATATTTACAAAAAAAAAACTTAGACCTACGTAGAGAACTTACAACTCTTATACAATTGTTTTTAACTTAGATATTAATACTTTTAAGTGACAATATAAAATTATGATAAATATTATTAATAGTATTGAGTTACCGTTTCTATTATAATGAATTTTGAGGAAACGTCTTTGCACATTATTACTTAATCAAAGAAGTTGTCCATAACTTGTGTATTTTTTGTAAAATAGGACTGTGAAAGTATTCAAGACAAAAATTATACCAATTGTGTTTCTTCAATAATCAGCCTCTTTTCTAAAAGTGAAGAAGGCGTGAATTAGGAATACCACTGCGTTGATGACACTGAATACTCCTGAGGTGATGAGGAGATCATAGGCTTGCTTGTTCGGACGCTGGTTGGCGTAGTATGACCTATGCCAGTCTGTAATTATAAAAAATAACATAGAAATGCGGTCTCACTTTATAATGTATGAATTTAGTGATTAACGTCAGAATAAATTATTTATTTTAATCCTTTGATACGATCAGCGTGAAAAGTGTATCAATAATTTTGGAATTTATTGGTGCACTCAGAGAAGAATTATTAATACCTCTTTAACCTTCTTTTTGTTACATAATAATACTAAAGGATGACACGTTTCTTAATTATGGATTCAAATTGATTGTAAATTAATGTTTATCATTATTAACACTTGAATGGCACGCATGACAACCTGAAAACGGACTTATTATTATTATGTCAAGACATACATTTATATTGTAATATTGATTTAACTAATTTCACATTTCATGTTTATTTATTGAAATTAAAAAACTAAATAGCTGTAAACAAATTAATATTATAACTGTGCAAGAAATTAACGATTCTATGCGTTACGTGGCTTAGAAATGAGCGGAAGCTATAACACTAATCTCTAAGGAGCTGAACGTGTGGACCGTAGACGTGCCTTGTATGAGTATGTGGGCAGATGGACGATATGCAAACTTATCTGATGGCATGCATTCATAATCAGTTTTAAACAATTGAGTACTAGTTTCTGTGCTATTTTGCTCGAGTAGTATTTAATGTTCAAGTACAGTACTCTGTCTAAACCAAATACTACCTGCTTATTGTCTTCTTCTTTTAACTATTTATGTTCTAATTAATAAACGTATTCAGAAAATAGCAGCATGTAGTCAATGCCGTTCAATGTAAGTTCAGTTGGAGTGAGAGTGAGATTCCAGAAAAACCAAGACGGTACCGTTTCCTTTAATAGAGTAGACTAGGTGCTGTCCCGCCGTCATGATATGACACAGAAGAGCTTGCAACCTGCTTAAAATGACCGTTTCTAACGATGATAATATATATGTCTTGATTCTACTGTGCAGATTCTTATTAACTGACTATTTGAACGTTAAATAACTAAAGCCCTGGCTTTATTTAACGTTTAAATAGTCTACCCTAGACGCAAATTATTATAAATTTGCTACAATTTATATATATGTAGGTATCATTGAATTATTCGTATTTTTTTTTGTTGATATACTAAAAATAGCAGAGGTTGTTGTTGACTACTATATCTCAATAAAGTCAATATTTCAATATACTGAAATAAAGTCAAAATAAGTCTGTTCATTCTATTTTTTAGGATGTAGAAATATTAAGTATATTATTGCACATTGCACTTTCAAGTGACACGGGAATGCGAAATCAAAGTGGAATCCATTGAAAATTAACATCAACACTAGGTTTACCGTAGAAAATGACGGCTGCGGCGGCTGTAAACATGATCGCGCCGATCAGGGAGAAGCCGATGGACGTCCGCCAGCCAGTAGATTCACCGAGCAGCCGTACGATGATAAGCACGCCCGTGATGATGATAAAACCTGGAAAGAAGAAATTGCGGTAAAGATAACCGTAATGATATTAAAAATAATAAAATACACGCATAATAATATAAAAGCAGAATGATTTCAAAATGTTTCTTTTATTAACTGAGGCAGAAAAAAGATACAAATACAATAATTTCTATAAGCTCAAAATTTCTATTATAACACATGTGTTTTGTTTTGACGTCGTTTCAGTAAATGGCGTTGCTTTATGTTTGATTAGTTCATAACAAAAAATCGTAACTCCACGTTCAACTTTTCCATTTACTATAGAGTAAATGAGCAAGAGGGATTAATCCCTCTAAACTAAGCTAAGGCGGATTTTAAATACTCATTATTAAAAAAAAAATTTCAATAAAAATCAAAAAATAATTCAATCAAATTACAATAACATATTTATAGATGTAAAGTGTACATAACAAATTCGCTTTAGTCCCCAGACCATGTGACACGGTGGGCGGCCGCCCAGTTAAGTCAATATTGTCACTTTCTCACAGTTCAATGAAACCAATTTTCCAGTAAATGAAGAAGTGAAACTGATTGCAAAATAAAACACGCCAATGACACTGACGCGAGACTGCTCGCACGGAAATAAAAGTGCGTAGGAAATGGACGGAGGCATATAATCGCTTTTATGCGTTAATATAGTGCAATTAAAGCATATAAGAGACTATACAAGTAACAATCAACTGCGAACACATTTGTACACAGGTACGACAATTGTATTTGTATTTCTTTTTATCAATACTCTATCTGGTTAGTGAAGTTTGATCTCGTAAGGTTGGATTCATTAATACTCTTTTTCTCAATTTATTCTCGGCAATCTTAGACTTTCTTGTTTCTGCTCCAGACAACACGAAGCTTAATTTGAAAGAATTCTTAATTAATTGGTATGTAATATTCGATGTTTCTAATCATTGTTGTAAATACACACTAGTAACGACGTGATATTTTTCTTAATAAAGCAAGCGATACATAATTAATATTCTAGCCCGATATATTTGATTAAAGTAAAGAAGCAACTTAAATTATCAAATCGAACTACGTGTATTCAGTCCATAAATGTATAAGGATAAGTCTACTAAATCTGTATTTAATTATTATTATCCGCACTAAACTAACTACGTTACGCCAGTTTACTGTCATACTCTTGGTTAATCATGCAGATAAAGTTGGACTACCACAAAAAAGAATGTGTTGATTTATTGTTTGATACCATTATTCTCTTGTGTTTGTAGAATGTTCTCATGTTACCCATCTTATTTGTCAGTATTACCTACCCTTGCAAGACTATTTACTACTGAGTTGTATCTTCTCATTCCTGAATGCTATTTATTTTAGTATACTGTGGTAAACACGTTTAGTTTATGGTCAAAATAATCATTTGTTTTATAGTTAAATCTGTCATGCACGCCAACATCGATTTCCAGTGTCAGTAAATTGTTGTTAAATTGAAAGATTAGTACAAAAGACCTCGCCAATTTGGTCATGGCCGATTGTTCTAACAAGGGTCGATGGGTTTTGTAAAATGTATCAGAGATTTTCGCAACTGATAGTTCTTTCTATCAATTGTTCACGAGTACGACATTGTTACTTAAGAATTTGTCGTTTGTTTTTCAATACAATTACGAATCGATCATATTGTGAAATATAATTAGCAGAATTGTTTTTTATTGTGTCTGAAACATAATTAAGAATAGAAGCTTATTGTGAAGTCGAAAGATGCGAACACTGAAAAATGTATAAAACATAATTAATGTTAATGCAAATGTCTTTCCAGGTTAAAATTTATAAGTACAGATATTATTTATTACTAGTGATAATAATGTACCTCATTGCAAACGGTAGGATACGTCTGACAAATCACATTACACACCAAAGGGTGTCTGATTGTTTACACAATTTCAAAGAACAAAAAGCCAATTTAATTAGATATAACAAAAGCATTTTTTACATTCGTTTAAGGATACGTGTCCTTAAACGAATGGTTCGACAATGGTGTTAGTATCAAAATTTAATGAACTTACTAGAGTAGGCAGAGTAGATAACTGCAATGTGTTGAATATTCTTCTCGACAACCTGGGGCGAGTACAGTGCACCGACAATCAACCCGATGGCTATAACTGCAATTACCTGAAAATACAAATAAATTATAATAAGACCACACTTAAAAGTAGTTCGTAGCAGAAGTAATATTACAACAGTAATACTTACCGTCGAGCGTTTATATTTTTGTGCAATTTTGCTCTACAAACTAATAACATAGTACAAATATACGTTCTTGAACAGAAAAGGTGTCTATTTTTGTATTCTACTTTGTTTTAACTACTTTCGTACCTAAGTTTAGAAAAATCTGACATTTTTCATACTTCAACCATATGTTTGCTATGAAAAGTTGGAATTAGTAATTCCAACAATTCCAACATATTTATGAACGTAAATCCATTATTGGACACGAGAACCAAACTTTCATTGTTAAGGTTTTATGAGTAACTCTCCATAAAACTTACCAATACAAACTATAGCGTAAAACCTTACGTCAAGTAAATTTAGCTTTATGTTCACTATATCGCACCCCGGTGCGACACTGTCACTTTTGCAAAAATGTAGTTTTTCAGGAGAAGCATTTAAAACATTCACAGACACCTCACAAAGCAATGACGTTAGGAGATATAGGCGAGATGAGTTGCTTATACTAAAACGTCAACTTTTAAATTTTAGATAAGTAATTATCAAGTAAAGGGGTGCTCTAGGATAATTATTACATACGAGTACATAACTAATATTTGAATTTTTTGCAAAAGTGACAGTGTCGCACCGTGAGTGCGATATAAATTTCTTACATAACATTTTTGTAATATTTATTTCTTAGCTAATTTTACATAAAATTATCCTAAGCTGTAATCACAATATCTAATACTGAAAATCTCTTGAAGTGTTATTTTTACATAATTCTTCTTGCAATGTAAAACAAATACCAATGACCGACCAAACGAATAATTTTCTCCTCAAATGATACTTCAGCTGAACTTGTTAACTAAACTGTTTTTATTTTTACTTTCTAATTGTGAAAAACCATTAAATGAAAGGTCACGTACATAGCTTATACAAATAAACAATGTTGTCATAATGTCTATAATCAGTGTTTAAGTGAAAGCTTAAATGGATTTTAGTTTTCTCTTGTTCGGATATTTACGACACCGCAGACATAATTCCACGGTCGTTTCCTTACATGCCGACTTTTCACTTTCTTTTTCTAAATTTCCTATATTTATTTAATTAGTAACGCAACCAATTAAAATTTATCTAAACTCTACATTTTATTAATTAAATGAAAATTTATTTTCAAATAAAACAAAACGTATGGTAGGAAAAAATGTGTTTTTATGTTACCTTTAGGAAAATAAGATTCTTTTGAATTATTTGTCATTACCGAGGAACAGTACTAACTTTGACGATAAAATAGCGTCCTACAGTGATTTGGTGACCTGGTTGCCTATGTGCACTAATTCTTATACAAGAGGAAGTATTTACGTCCGCTGCACAAGGACAGATTTATTATGTTGCGGCAATTATCATACGGCCGTGAATACATCCCATAATTCCCACAGTTGCAAGTTCTGCACGATATTGATTTTTAAACAAGTGTAGTCATAAATATTTGTAAATATATTTATAGATTCAATGTTGATTTATGCTGAACTTATTATGTCAAAGAAGCGTTTGAAATGGATTAAATTCAAAAGTACTTTTATTTTACTAGTATTATTTTACTTACATTTTATTTATTTATTTAATGATCACCAACATAATATACACTATTAAATACAATTAATCAAATCAATATAAAACTGTGAACTAAATGTCATTACAATTACCTATAGGTGATGACAACATAAATTGTACAGTGTATACTATAAATTTATATTGTTTTAAGAGAAAAGAAATCACCTCCCATACATACAATTAATTGGTGGATGCTTTCCGACTTAAGTTGTATAAAATCAAAGATATCAAGCTATTGAAATGTAAAAATATCTAAATAGTGCGCTGTTTAATAAAATAAATAAATAAACATCACCCGGGTATACACTTAATGTTACTAAACATCAATGGAACAAATAATAAAATGTACTAACAAACTCAATAGTGCGGAGTCCTAAGCACCAGAACTGCTTGAGCGTTGCGGCGGCGCGAGAGTCGCGCTCTGGGGCAGCACCCTCTTCGCCCTTTTTGGCTTGCGCCTCCGCCTCCCTGTCGCCGGCAGACATGGCCCACACTACACGTGCTCCGACCCCGTAGTCAGCCACCTGGGTACATTAATTATCTGTTATTAACTTATTATATTATTAGACTTCTGCCATTACAACAACTACACCGATCAACCCTAGATGGCTATTTTAACATTCACAATGAAAATGAAAAGGACGTGAAAGCTGTATTATCGAGATTCTGTGGTACACAGACTGTCTCTTAACTTGGTGGGTAACTCAATCTTGTTGACTTATTTTAATCGCTAAATACAAGCGCTGGTGGTATGCTTAAATAAAGATATAGAAAAAAAAATGTGAATCAAAATAAATTTGCAACACTATAAAAGTATTATGAAATGAAAGTGAAGAAAAAATCAAATAAAAAATAGGAAGTTCCTTTTCCTAAATCCTTTTTAAAGTATTATTTATGTTAGTTGGAGGTGTCACCTCCAATTCAAGCAGGAATTAATTTGATATTAATATATGTAACTATGAATCATATTAACAGTCCATTATCATGACCCCAGTATACTCGCGAAGCCAAGTAGAAGTATTTTCTAAGGATAGTGCACTAGTCATACCACCGTTCCATACAGATAGATTTGGCAGCGTAACATTAACATAGGCGTTTACATTCAATACTCAATAGCATAAAATAAATTTACATTGTTTGTTGCTATCATAAAATTCACAATATCAACATTTTTTGTTGAAGTGAAACGAAACAAATACATTTACATTAAGCACATCCCTCGTGAGGTAGTTTGATGAAAAGGAATTCCTACTCGTAAGTACATGATGATTTCTACGAACATAAGAGTGGACAATCTGCTGTTGGATCGCGTGAGAGAACAAGTAGAAACGCAGACAGAACTCGGCTGCATACATAAATCATAAACTTAGCTTCTGATCAGTGGAACGGAACGTAACACGCACTCCACTTTCGAAATTCGAATATTGTCCGATTCTTGCATTTTTTTTTATAACAAACGACGTTACGAAACGAATTAGTACGTACTTTACGTACTAAGCATCTGTCTAATAGCGATGGTACCATAATAATCGTCCTAGCTAATTATAGTAGGACAGAATAATATTAAAACTTTTAATATTAAAAAAAAAATTTAATTGATTTCAGATTAACTTTATATTTTGACTAAATAGCTGACTCTTTTATTTTTAATAATCCATCTGGCCTGGAGACCTATTTTTGAATTAGGTACGAATGCGACTTCGAAATCACCGATGTGACTAATCATCATCGATTTTCAATAATTCTAATTTTTGAATATCACTGATGTGACTACCTGAGTCACACGTGTGATTTCATTACGAGTGCCCTCACCCACTCGTAATCAAGTCATACTTGTGGACCTATTTTTGAATTACGTTTGCGACTTCGAAATCACCGCTGACTAAATAGTCAGCGATGATTTTGAGGTCACGGAGTCCTAAACATCCAATTTTTTAAACTCGATCGCAGAGCTGCCAACATAGATAAAGTACACACATTTGTAAGGGTTAGGTTCCACGTAGAATGTAGCCGCTGCCGGTTATTGCCGGCTTAACCATTATGGCTATTATACTTATTATCTATACATATAATAAGACAGTAAAAATATTTTGTCTGTACATTTAGTATTTTTGACTGAAATGGATAGAGGGGCACTTAAATAGATTATTAGAAAGCAAAAAAATTTTTTTGGAATTTTTTGTCTGTCTGTCTGTATGTTTGTTCACGTTTATCTCCGAAAGTACTGAACCGATTTGCTTGAAACTTTCACTATTTGCTTTGTTTTAACTCAGAATAATATCTAAACTTTGTTTCATCAAAATCGGTTCATTAAAAAAAAAGTTATCGTCATTTTAATGAACTCAAGGCATGATAATAAGAGGGATAATAGATTGTATAGAAATATATTGTTAAAACTACTGAACCGATTTAAATGAAACTAGGTACACAGATAGTCTAAAGCCCAAGAAAGGACATAAGCTACTTTTTTTATACAAAATAGGTTGTAAAGGGTTGTAAAAGGTTGAAAGAAGGGATGCTAGGTTGTATGGAAAAATTGTTAAAACTACTGAAGCGATTTAAATGAAATTTGGTACACAGATAGTCTAGAGGCTGAGACAGGACAGAGGCTACCTTTTAAAGCAGAAAAGGGCTGTAAAGGGTTGAAAGGAGGGGGTGAAAGGTTGTATAGCAGTATTGTAAAAACCACTGAACCGATTTAAATAAAATTTTATACACAGATAGTTTACCCCGTATATACCAATCGTAAAACCCGAGACCCAAGGAAGGAAATAAGATAATTTTACCGACGGAAAACATATCCTTCCTGTGGGAAATTCGAATATAACGCGGGCGAAGCCGCGGGCGGAAAGCTAGTATATATATATATATCGTAATGAAATCACATCCGTGACTAAGGTAGTCACATAAGTGATATTCAAAAATAAGAATTACTGAAAATCGGTGATTATAGACTGAAAAATCAACACATCAACTTCAGACTCTTGTCAATATGTTCTCTAAACAAAACACAAATAACATTTCCACAAGTATGACTTGATTACGAGTGGGTGAGGGCACTCGGTAATGAAATCACATCCGTGACTAAGGTAGTCACATAAGTGATATTCAAAAATAAGAATTATTAAAAATCGGTGATTATTAGTCACATCGGTGATTTCGAAGTCGCATACGTAATTCAAAATAGATCTCCTGTAAGACCTTTTGGTTTGCATCACTTGCACTATGTAACCAATCATTTAGTTTAAAAAGTGTTTAGTATAAAAGACTAAAACTATTTTATCTTCATTTTTTTTCAAAAGAATTTATCTGTAACATTAGGAACAGATTTTTCGGATTAACAATTACAAAAACAGATCGACAGAGTTCTTGTGTATTCTTGTTTGATAAAGTATCACAGGGATTTATCTTAACAAAGAGATTCGGAGACAGAGAGATCCTTATGGTATTTGCTGCTTGTTTTAATTAGTCGTAGGGCTCTCAAGTTCAAATAGCTAACTATCAGAGTCTGACCCAAAATTTGTCGGTATTTCTTTATAGTAATCTAAGTCAAGCTCTTTTCTACGTTCGTACGGCTTATAATCTTGTGGGATAAAAGCATATCTATCTTATGTAAAAAAAGAAAGTTTAATATGCAGCGCTATTTCAATAATATCTAAAATAAATAATAAAGATAAGAATACAAACGAAAATGTATTTGTCCTGATTATATTACATGTTATTCATTACACGAACCTTCTATAACATTACATAATATAAAAGTCATGTTAAAATCTAGAGATCTTGAAAGTTACGAATTTCTATGTAATTCGACAAACATCTACGCGCATTCGTGGATTATATTTCCTTCTGTATTTATCACTACTTATTTCTGTATTTTAATCGAGAACAAGCTTTACGTAGTTTTATCTGGCCGGTAAGTTATATAAAGCTCCACATCACAGATGAGCATAAAATTTAGTTAATTTTATAACTGAAGAGCTACTGATTGATAACTTTTTCTTTAAGATGGACTTTTGCTTTAAGATGGCTAATTTGCATAGTATTGAGTATATTTTAATAACATTTGTCGTATAACAAAATCTTAGGATTAATGAAACTCCTTACCGACCTTAACATATAGTAAATTATGAAAAATAAATATACAGTAATAAAAAAGGGAAATAAGTAACAAAATCCAGATTTAGTGCTACTAGGCTTATGACGATATAATATTAATGAGATAAAAATGAAGCCGGTTCATGCTTAGAAAAATTATTCAAAGTATCTATATATATATGTAATAAATAATTAATTGTTTGCTTGCAAATATGATACTGTGAAGACTGCGACGTTATTTAAATTTTTAACACAGTCATTATGATGCTTGTTGCACTGTATTTAAATTGAAATTATTTTGATGTGTATTGAAAAACCACATACCAAAGAAAATCACGGCGGTACTCCTGTTGGAGTTCAAAAAATAAACACTTAAAGCACTTTATTTCTGTTATGTCCAAAATCACCCACTTGTAATGGAACGTGCGCGATTACACTGCTCAATGTCTGCCACGGGAGCTGATTGACTAGTGCGTCTTACGGGCGGTGTCAAGCGACTGCCGTTTCACATGCGTTCACCACCGTCCACGGCTTCGGTGGAATTCATTCGTTTTGTATTTGATGTGTCTTATTTAAGTTATGGGATTGTGAATCCAATAACGTCATCAAGCTATCATTGGCTTAACTGTAAAATGACTAAGTAGTCCTATAGGAATACTTAGTCATACTTGGTAGACTTGTGAAAACAGGGAATAGGTATCTAAGGAACCATTCTGTTCGAATAAGAACTCACGGTGAACAGATGCGTATAAATGTGTGAATACGAATAATAAACGTGCATCACCCCTCGTATATCCAATTATTTACTTACTTTATGCAAGAAAAACTAATAGTGTTTCATCATTCTATTGATTACTTTGAAACATTTTGTGTTTTTTAACATAATATTTGTGCTTTAAACTGGATTCCTAAACACTCACTAAAATAAATCCTATTGAGGGCTGTGCCATTTAAGGTCATCTGTCTATGTGTAATAAGTACTGTAATTTACAGTTCACATTGTATATATAAATCTCATACAGTATATATAGTTCACATTGTATACACATACACACTACTATACATAATTAAACTAAACAAGTGTACAAGGGCGGATTTATCTCTAGAAGAGCTTTCTTCCAGCCAACCAAAGCCATAGTGCGGGTATTGTACAGCAGAATAACAAAATATTGAAAGTAAACAAAAACAACTACAAATAAATTAACAACAAACAAATATTACTTACTGTAAAGATAAGATATAATTATACACATTAGAAACTAAAAGTGTGCTCTTATAAATTTCTTAATACAATAATTAATAGTGCGTTTTTAAAAAAGAGTCAACTGATGGTCTATGACGAATAGAAGCCGGTAATTACTATTGAGGACCGTTGCTTGAAATGTTCTTGAGATTCTAGCCATGTTTTTATTGTTTCAAGGTCTTTGTTGATTAGTTCAATAGTATTGCATATTAAATTCGACTCAGTGTGCCTATAAATATGTAATTCATTTGAATACTATCACCTGTGTGTGCTGAAATTAATTGAATGAGTTGATTTATAAAAAGAGAAAAGAGCAGGGAAGATAGTACGCCACCAACAGTGATTTGACACCAACTAGATAAATATATAAATATGTGTTACACTTACACCAATTAGCCTAGCCCAAACTAAGCTCTGTAAGGCTTGTGCTATGGGATCTAGGGTAACAGATAGGCGTACATATATTATACATATATAAATATTTTTATAGAAATATATGTCAACAACCATGACTAAGGTACAAATGCTCGCATTCGTCACACAAATATCTGCCCCCACTGGGATTCGAACCCGGGACCTCGGAGATGGCGACGCCTTTAAAACCGGTGTACTATCCACTCGACTATGGAGGTCGTCAAAGATGTAGAATTGTTATACCTAATACACTGCTGGCGACCACATAAGTTATAAAAGTACCAGGCGAAGATCGTGATAATCTAAACTGTAGAAGTTTTCAATAACGAACTTAGGTAGAGTGTACCGACCATCAATTTAGTAGCAAGCAGACTAAAAAGCTGTCTCGACAACTGAAGGGGACCTCCAACTGAATTCTCAATCTAAGTAAAGAGCTCCACCGCGGTTACTTTATTCCAACCGATCTTTTACCACAGATCTTGTTACCCCTTTTTCAAACTGTTACTGATGTTATAAACCTGTACCCTGATTCTAATACAATCACAATCAAACCCAATAGATCTATTAATGTTGTTATTTCCTCACCGGAAAGTTATTTATTGAAATGAATAAAACATAACTATATAGTTACCACAAGAAGTCAAAATCAAATGATCGATAATCATAGAATATTAGCTCAAGAAATATCAATATAAACAAGAGAAAAAGTAATTAGGTCTATCCAAACTCATTCCACTATGGAATTTCATAATAATCACATATATTATTATTGATCAATGTTCATTTGCAATGATTGTTTCTGGTTTACGTCTCACTAAATCCGGCTGTTGCCCAATAGCGACTGGTCTATTCAAGTAGGTGCTCTATTTGTTTTCTTGTTCGTAGTCCGTAGTCTTTCTTGTTTTATTAGAACTGGGACTAGCTATGTTCAAATTTTCTGACGATATGATAAATAATAATATATAAAATAATAATTATATATATATATATATATATTATATATATATATATATGATTTATTAAAGAATTTATTGAAGAAGACACTAAGGAATACATTTCCTTTCATTGAAGTGACGTCATCCGCCTTGAAATGCATAAGCTAGTTGGCGCTAAAGTTTCAAAAAAGGTTGGTTTTTTGCTATTTTCATTATGAAATAACAATTTTTTTGCAATAATTTAAATGAGAAAGTTGTTTGTCACAAAATTTGCTACAACTTTTGTTTGAAACGTTTTTTCTTAAACTTACCGTTTTCAAACTACAGGCGAACAAAAAAACGGGTCGCTAGCACTAATACTTGCTGAGATACTCGTAAATGCATTTTAAACTTTTTTGGACTTTCTCAAAATCAGCAGGACTTCAGAAATCTAACATTAAGTTCATTACTCGATTCGTGTGGTCAAATCCTGGTTAGTCATTTTTCGGAGAGTTCAAATTTTTTTCATACATATTGACTGTACTAATACCGTCAGTGTAGTACCATAACACAATAAGGTCAGTTTATTTAGCAGATGTTTTTTTTTTAAATGGACTTTCAACTAACAACATTATGGCACTCTTTGCGGCAAATTACGGACACTAGATGTTTTGCGCTAATACGTAATTGATAGGAATACTGTTTTAATTACAGGCAATAAATGAATATAGTATATAGGTATGTAAGTCAAATCGTATTAAATCACAATATTTTGCCAGCAACAGTGAAACGCGTGTGTGGCCGTAAAATGCGTGAATAAATAAACTTTCATAAAAAAACCATTTAGAATTTTCTCCTACCAGCACTAATACTACGACATAATATCAATATTAATTTAACAACATTTCTTTATTAAACATAATGTAATTATTTATGATACCTAAAATGATGGTATTAGACATGTATGTGACAATAGCTCCGTTGATGCCTGATTCATTTGTGTAGATACATTATACATAAAAATTAGAAAAGACTTGGGCTTTAACGATTCACTTTCGGGGAATGCAATTTAAATCCAATGTCTGACTTGAAGTATGGTAATGTTATTGACTACTGGTAGTATATAAATAACCCAGTTATAATCACTTCCCGGCATATTGTGGTAGCGTTCTCTTCGGCTGGTCATGCGTAAAGGACGAATGCACCATATAAAAGAGTTTTTGTTTGACAAACAAAACAACCGCGAGTACTTAATACTGTGCAAGGCTTAGTTTACCAGATGCAGCCATTAGTTCACCTGAAATGTGCGTCATCTTTCTCATGCAGACATTGTATTGTACGATAAAAAAGTTAATTATTTAAGTAACAATACTGCAACGATTAAACGGTCCAAAATACGTACTTTCAACCCTACCTATTCAGAAAACGTTTGTACATAAGTACACCTAAAGTACAACAATTTAATACTGATTTGTGAATGTTGAACGCTATTGAGTTTATAACATAAAAAAGGTAAGTATTATGAGTACGGTTAATATTACAAAGATAGAACGAAAAAGTAGTATGAAGAATTAGTACGCGCCGGCGAGGCATAAAATACCTGCATCGTCGAATTAAAAAAATCAGGCCAAGTGTGAGTCTGACTCTCGTAACGAGGGTTTCTCAAATAAGTTTATAATCTATTTAATTCCTTTGCAAGTAGCAAACAAACAAATTTATAGTTTTCAAATTATTTCCCGTACTTATGCTACATGATAAGCCTGCGCTAAAACTCGCGTTATCGTAGTCAGATTGAACGGATCGATCGTCGTAGTGAATTATAAAGACACACACATATTCTTATACTCACTCATACGCACACACACACACGTACATACACATGAACACACACATATAAGTTTATAAAATAAGGCAAATATTACTGTTAATTTATTTTCTTTTGTACTAAATGTTACACACTTACCCTACATTTTTATATATAGTACTCAAGATAGCAAAGTAAGTTTCTGTAATTGGCTTATGTACAGACATATTTTTTTTTTTGGATAATTATAATATGAATTTAAGCTGTAGAAACTGTGTTCATGATAAATAAGTAAATAAATAAATGATATTATTTTATACCAAATTTCATCATTGGGTCTACGGGAAGTACCATATGTTATAGGTAGAGTTAAGGGAACATAGGGTTTTATTCCATTATTAACATAAGACAATTACCGAAATCTCACAACAATAACAAAGGTACCAGCCATCCATAAACACCTTAGCACAGCTTTGCCATCTCTGATAAATACAATTCTACCTGTAAATACGACCAATCATTTGCTATGTAGCTATTCGAAAATTGAAAAGCCACTTTCTAGCGTTTTCCGGTCTAGAAGCGACGCGCATTACTGCATAACGCGCTCGCAAGTGTATCGCGCACGCGTGCACACTCGACGACATTATGGCACACAGTATTTAGCCCATGATTATAGCATCTAAATTTTCGTTATAACTGCGATGAAGTTTATTTATATACTCTGTGTATATATTATACACTCACACCTCTTTCCAATGGGAGTTGGCAGAGGTCACAGTTTTCCACTTGTTACGATCTAAACATACAACGACTTCGACTTTCATTAATACTAATTAATACTGTCATGCACCCTCTTCTATTCTTCAAACATGCTTGCAAACTTTGTACTAAAATATCTTATTAGTTTCATCCATCTCTCTTTTAATCAGAAATTTTGCATACAATTTACTAACAATTCTGAATAGGTTAATGTCGCGATAGTTTGTACACTCTTCTTGTGACCCTTTGCCCTTATAAAATGACACAATCACAGACTTGAACCAGTTCACCACGTGGCCTCTTTTTCTTCAATAAAGGTTATATAACAGGTACTGAAAAGTTGCCACGTAGCGCTATCCAGCCTTTAGTATTTCAGATATTCTGTCATATCCTGCAGCCTTTTCTCCTTTCAAACATGATGTGATGTTTTTTACCACCTTCTTCAAGGTGTATTCTTTTTCATCTATCTAATTTTTTTGCTGAACTCTGGGTTATTTAACCCTGACTCACCCCTTTCAAAATAATGTTTCCATCTCTTTAGCACGCAATCTTCATCTTTAAATCTTCTCCACTCTGGTCTCTGACTTTTAGCTTGAGGTCGCTGTTTTACTTCTAGGTGTTGTTAGAGACTTTCAAAAAATGATGTCTTTCTAGATGTTATCAGATAGCTTAGTGTCAAATGCCTCTTTTTTTATTTTTTTCTTTCTTCTAACAATATCATATCCTTAGTTGCATTCTTCAATCTATTATATTTGATCCTTACCTCATTAACATCATCTATTGTCTATTGCACTCGCACTTTTGTAGCAATCCAATCTAACCAAGCCTTCTTCTTACCAGAAATAGTATGCCTTACATCCTTATCAAATATATAAATTGGTTTTATTTCTTTAGTCACTTCACAAATACCAATAGCAATATACACTACATTATTACATAATCATACAAAATATTAATCCCGTATTGGTGTATTTAAAGTGCTAGTCCTGCCAGCGCTCAAGCAAGTCACATTTTCGGCTGTTTATCAAATAGTGTTCTGTGTCAACACCACCTCACGATACGCGCGCGTATCATGCACTTTTCAGTCTTTCATCTACAATACACAAAGTCAATCATGCTCTTTAAATCTCCTTCTTCTCTAGTATAGATCTTCTTATGATTAAAACTTAGTGTTTGTTATCATAAGATTCCACTCCAAGCAAATCTCTATCATGCTTCTCCCATTATCAGTCACCTTATTTATTTCTTACCTTCTTAATACACTTTCATAACCATCTCTTTTAACTTCTACTCATTCATTAAAATCTCCTAACATAACAATCCTTTCGTTTTGTTTGTATTTATTCAAAACATCTCCAACAAACTCCTAAAACTCCTCTCTTTTACTCTTTGCCTTTATGGATTTATTTGATCTTATTATATGACTACAACAAACGAATGGTTAACTCCAACCTTCTGCCTTAGTTTAAGGAGCCTTAAAACAATATATCTTTAAACAAGATTCCTTATCATGCCTCTTATTTTATATTACGTCAGAATCTTGTGAAAAATTATTTATCAAATGATCGCGTGAATCTCTAGCAATGGTAAGATATGCTTTTTTCTCTCCTTTACGGAGGAGAGGCGGAGAAGCCTCAGAAATTTAATTGTGTAGCCGGCTGCATATATGATTGTTTTGTAATACCAACTAAACTCTATTCGCTTGAACATAATGCATAACAGTTATTATAAACTGCATTTATTAAGGTTATTGGAATAAAGGAGCCTCAATAAATTAATTAATTTATTGGAAAAGCTATTGGTATGCCTTACCCACACATCTGAGAAGAGCGCTATTTTACCACAGTTGAACATTGCAAGACATGTGACTCGTGCCTACCGTAATGTCAACAGTTTGCGTGCGACTTGGTGCTTTCTTATTTTATTTCATCAATGTATTTTTAATAGGGATAGTTCGAATTACAGCATATTTTTTGTATCTTAAATGACGTCAACGGATTTGCCTGAAGTCGTACACTATTAAGTACTGTAATATTTCTTTTGAATTGATTTACGTGGCGTTTTCCTGTTATTTTAGGATGATTCTGAATTACACAGTCTAGAGTTCATTCTTAAATGATTCATGAATATTTACTTCAGATGGTTAGTATTGAACATTTATTGCAACCAGTCTAAACTTATTGTCATTACTACAACTTTTTTTTTGTATAGGATAGGGCAGCAAACGAGCAAAGAAATCACCTGATGTTAAGCGATAACCGTTGCCCATGGATACCCGCAACACCAGAGGAGTCACAGATGCGTTGCCGGCCTTTTAAATGGGAATATGTTTTTTTTTTTTACTTTTTTGACTTCAGACCTCTAATTTCAAAGACGCGAAAACATTGACCAGTTATATTTTATTACCTATTATTATAAAAATAAGTTCCAAATTGAACTCGTCAATGACTAAGCTAATTTCATTGAATATAGTTACGGTAAAAATTATCCGTAAATTAATCTCTGGTCTAAAATTTAAGACTTTATGACTATATCATCATCGTTCAGACAAAAGAATGCATTTATTACAGTTAAAGTCTGAACATATTGATTATGTATAGATAAACGGTTTAATGAAGGAAAAATTAAGGAAACACTAAGGAGTGTATATATGTACCGTATAGACCGACCATATTATCATCAAAAATTCTAACGATTAGTAGGTGCGTAGTTGTAGCATGCATATAAATGACAGCGTTTTTATGTGTGTCAATTAAGTTTACGAGGTGAACAATGGCATCTTTGTGCCATCAACACGCGTGGATGGCCCATTGTTTGGACAACCTATTGCTTGCCCGGCTACGGCCACTTTGACGTAAAAGACATATTTTACCGCGACATTCTTATGAACAATCAATATTAGATTTTTTTAATATGTATCTGAAATATTTTACTAATATTATAAGTGTGTATGAGAATGTAACTATTGTTCTGTAAAATAAAACTAATAAAATTAATATTTTTTTCTAAATAAGTAGAAAATCTACTTAAACGAGTTTATTGACATTGACTGTGACTATATTAATTATATAAATATAGTTTTTAATAAATCAATTGATTCTTGATCCCAGTACCCAATCTCACTTAACACGTAGATTGTATATGGAGGTTACCAGTATAACCTCCATATACAATCTACTAGGTGTTAATTGTCTGCTACAATTAACAGTAGTAGCTACAATAATCCCAGTTCACGTGCTTTCTTAATAATTTCTCTTGTAGTACGCTATCCATTTTGACACCAATTTGTTACCTATCCTATAATATTTTTTTAGGCGACATCTTCATAGTGTATCTTGACAAGTACTTGTATTTTATGAAATAGTGTGAAGTTTTCAATTTTGAGAATGATATTTATCTAAACATAAAACAATCTAACTGGGAACAATTCTATATTTTATAACTTATCATGCGACGGCTACACTTATCAGCATTCTGTCACAGGCAAGCCGCCATTGTGGCTCTCCGTTTGGCGCCAGAAATCCTACCCCGGAGGGCGGTGCGGGCTATAGTAATGTAATGACCTATTTGTTGAAATAACACTCTGTCCCAATTCGCTACTAGATATAAGAGAAATATTAGGCACTATAGGGGATACATGTGACTGCTGAAGTGCTTATAACATTATATCGAATACCTACCTAATTATTGTCAATTTATTCCAATCCAAAAGAGATATTATAAATGCTAGTAAGTAAACATGATCAATTTTACATACCTACCTACTGATTTTAATTATATCACATCTTTTCGTATAATCTATATTAATATATAAGTTTAAATCATTACCTGTTTGTTCGATTCGTCTCCGTCAAGAATAGAAATTTTTTTATATAAATTATTTATTTATTACTAAGGAAACGATTAAATCGTTTTAACAACTCTTTATTAGGATGCAATGGAATATTGTTCGGAAAATCCGAAATTTCAGCGATTCCGCTGCAATCCACCAAAATGTTCTTCTTGTGCTATATATATAGGTATATTAACATCTTTATTACAATGAATTGACAAAAAGTAGCTGCTCATATGACTAAGACATATGACTGGCAGCAAATCTGCAACAAGAACGACAGAATTATTTGCTAACATGTGACTATATACTTCGTCTATTTCACTGCCTATCTTACCCTTCAACTCGCAGCACAGCAATGCGAACATTGCTATTTTGCTGCAAGAAAAAGATCAGACAGAGGTACTTAAGTATTGTACATACCACAACATGACTCAAATCCCTAGTGATAAAGATCTCAAAGCTCTTATGTAATATTTTTATCTTAGGAACGGTATATGTAAGTTGTAAAACAACAGGGCATTCAGTTAGCGCGCGCTGGCGCAACTAATGTAAACCAATAATGGTTAGGCAAAGTGCAAAAATATTTTATCTACAAACCATTAGTACTTAAAAAAATGCGACCGGTTGGTTATAACTTTGCGATATGCGTGTACCTTCGTTAACTATGACAAAATAGAGGAAAAGGAATTACAGGTACAAGCTGTCTGTATAAATAATATAAGGTCACTTTTTGGAACAGACTGTGGATCTGATTTAAGACATTAAGTAAATTTATTGATAACTATAATTAACAAATATAATTAAAAGAATCATATCAAATCAAAAATTTATTCTTCAAATAGGATTTTACAATCACTCTTGAATGTCAAAGATGCTACGCTATTGGTTCACAAGTCTACGGCGGGAGACCTTGTACTGGACAGAACCAGCAAGGGCAATTTTTTTTCTCCCTGTGTTACAGAGTCGTCTTTTGGAAGCCGGCTTCAGATACACAGTCTGAACCCAATCTCCGATACAAGTTAAAACAACTAACAAATATATATTTCCGTCACAAGAGTCATATCGCATTAAACAAATCTGATATGTATAATATGTCCGGTACAAAACAAAATTTAATTTAAATGTCCTCAAAAAAGGCCAGGTCAGAAGTACCCGCAATCGTCGAGCATGTATGAGGAATGTTATGAAAGTAGATGAAGCGAAAGAGATATGTAAAGACCGTAGCAAGTGCAAAGACGTAATCTCTGCCTACCCCCGTGGGAAAAAGGCGTGAGTGTATGTATGTATGTATGTAAAACAAAATGGAATACTTTTAGTTATCGTTTAAAATAGAAAAACATAAACCATAATTGATATTACATACGGTTTCTGTGAGAGGCGCAATTTTGACAGCTTCAAAGTCCAGTTCCCGCATGAGTTCCTTGAAGGCGGGGGAGAGAGTGCCCAGGCCCCAGGAATCCCACGTGGCCTCCTCTATCCTCGACTGAAGATCCACTTTTGATAGGGCTCAGCTCCACTGGTGATTGACCAAACCTTGACAGTCCAGATGTAAAGATAATTATTTTCGTATGTATTTCAAAAATATTTTTTCGTTTTGTAACGCTTGTGAGTTATTAAGAAATTTAGACAGGTTCTTGTTGATTTAGCTATTTAGTAAATAGGGAGAAAGTTTAATAGGTATAACTTCACAGTAACTGTATTTGTAGGATCAAGTAAATTGACACTCTACGCTAAATTGATTAATAGTCAATAACATAAATTATTTCATGTTGATTTCAACATTTTAATGAGACATATTAACAAAAGCGTTAACTTACATGTGACTTCCAGCTGCCGCTAGTCACCCGAGACTACAATCACCACTCTAATTTGTAACAGCCTCGTCTGTGTCACATCAGAACATCCAATTGACCTGCGACTCCTCTAATTTAATACTCAAATTAACCTCGCATAGACTATCTTGAACGATCGCCTCTAATTGTGATCAAATTATATCATCATTATATGAACTTGTCATCTTTTCGAAAATATTACTTTCGAACGGTTGTTTTGTATCCATGTTGGAGACAGAGAAATGCATTGATGTATTCATTATAAATACATAGGTTCACTGTGTATATAGACACAAAGTTTAATAGAAGTTTAAATATATAATTATTATAAAAAAGCTATAATAATTTTATGATTGTTCCTGCAAAATAGATATATTACCTTGAACGAATGAGGGTCTTTATTCATCTACTGTCTACACATATTAACAAATATTCTATGATTAACTATAATTCTAACTTTACTCATTTTAATAAGATGACTTAAGTGTCAATTTATATAAATATTAAAGACATAATATTTTATTCTTCCTTTTTTTTAATTGAACGTTATTAATTATCATATCATAATATTCTTTACATTACCTTTATTAAGAAAGGATATTATTTCCTTGAATAATTATTTGTCGCGTATCATTTTGATATTAATATTGATCTACCAAAGTCGTTCGACGGCATTGATAACACTGTCATGTCAATTCACATTATGTTTACTTTTTATTTATATACTCGTAACTATCGGACCCGACAGACTTCATCCTGTCAAAAGATTTGTAAAGTGGCAGTTTTTTGGATCCTTTTTTTTCTGTTTCATACTTGATTTTGAAATTAATCCGAAGACATCTTATATTATGTACAGAGTACTAATTAAATATTTATTGATACTTTAATGTACAAATATTAGTGTACAAAGGTGATCTTACAACTCCTTAGGTTAAAGGAAATCACATGATCCCTCACGTGATCCGTAATGGATCTTCTAAGCTGTACAAACATTGCAGAATCTGCATGAAAAAGCTTTCAATCACCAAAATACCTTTTATGCACTGATACATCCAGTGCCGGTTTTAGCACTACCAGCGCCCTGGGCGAGATAAGTACGACAGCACCGAACCCCCCCCCCCCCCTCCTCCCTCCGTTAGGAGTAGATTTTCTTACAACTTTATTAGGACCCCCAAAATTTAGGGAATTTACATATACATACTTACTGCGGCGCCCCTTTGTGGCCGGCGCCCTGGGGGGTCGCCCAACCGCGCCCTACCATAACGCCGCTACTGGATACATCGGTGTAATCGTAGTCTAGGCAAGCATAGCGTGAACATTGACAGGAGTTATGGAGGAATTGTAAATTGATCTAGAATCACAATAAATCTATTTAGGCCGCCGTTAGGAATGGCTAGTATAGTTCAAAGCCCATAGATAAAATAACAATAACAAGACAAAATAAATCAATAATATACAATACATTACTATTACATTAAAAAAAAGATATATAAGAAATTTTCTCAAATATACATATATAATTATCTAAATGTCATTACCGAAAATTCAAGGCAATCTACAGCCTAATCCCTAAAGAGCCTAAGTTTCATTTCCCTATAGTAAAAACTTACTAAATTTAATTTTAAAGCTAAGCTTGCTTTTTGAGTGAGTGAATTCCATAAAGGAAAATAATGGAACAAAGGAAAATCCACAAAAAAGGAAGATTGTATCATATCAGAGAAGTGAGGACGAAAATACAAAAGGCCACTTAAGGCACAAAGAAGAGTTTTATTATGGGAGGTATCTAAGGGCTTGAACATTGATATTGAAGTAACTAGGGGTATACGGGTTTATTAAAAAAAAATACAGCGTCAATGAAGCTATCATATACTTACGAATCCATATATGTAACCGCAGTCGGAACGCAGACATGGTCGGTTTGCCTTAAATTAAATACGAATCGAATGGAGTTGTTTAAAAACGTCGGTCCAGTTTATTAATTACATTTGCATTCATTGTAGTAGAACGCAAAGTATGACGGTATAAAAAAAGTATTGCAATAAGGACCGATTCATACATTCTTACAATAACAATCTACAACTTCAATCGGTTCTATTATCTATCGACTACATTTTTATTTACAGCTTACTTAATGCAACATACAAATCCTCGGAATAAAAATGTTCGTAAAACATTTTCCTTAAACTAATCTTTCCAAAACAAAATCTTCATTCGTGCTAAGATCTTCGTTTCTAAGATAATAATTTAAAGTCGAAATTTCCATGTTTGTTTGTCCAGCCAATTGAGATTTGCAAGTGAATGCTGTGAGTAAAACTTGTGATATCTTCTCTCCATTATTTTGAACAAAATATAGATAAAATATCTGTAATATTTATTAATTTGGTCAGAAAATGCAGTAATGTCTACAAGTTTTTAACAGATTATTCTACCTAATAGTTTACTATTTTATTTATCATGATTAAGTATCTGCTATCTAGTTCATAATGAAATCAGCGTATACAGACCACTAGCCGTCTCGCTCCAAATAGTTATTTAATAAACAAAGAGGAGATTCAGTAGTGCAATAGTGGATTAGTTGGTAATTATCTGATGGAACTTTGATGGATAACTTTAAAAATTATATTCTACTATATATGTTATTTTAGAAGACACACACACACGCACACATGCACATAGATATTAGACTTTTGACGCTTTACAATATATATTATCTAATCAAAATGTAACATAAATTTCATATAATACAAATTTAATACAATCTGATTATATTTTATGTTTACACATATAAACTTTAAACCTAACCGTTCGCAGTATTTTAAATTAACAATAATTTTTATTTTATTTAAATATGTATTTCAGCTAGGTTGCGACTATTTTCTGTCAAATTTCTCTAATCGCTCTTACTCACTCTCAAATTATTAGCGCGGAATGAACAATGCCAGGACGTTGGGACCATTCTACACTAACGAAAATGACCCAGAGCTAATATCCAGAGATAATCCAACTTCAAAAGTGAAGAAACGCCTCTGCATTCACTTCTTTCATGTATTATTGAAATATAAACAAGGACTTGCAAGTTATTGCTTTTATAGATTCTCGATCCACGATATCAGCGAAAGATTCAAAATTGACATGATTACAAACTTAAATTTAAATTGTTTAATAATATAATAACTATACTATATAATAATAATACTTTTATGTTATTTATTAGCTAAAACGACAATCAAGGAAAGTATATTATATTAATTAAACAAACCACATGATACGTTAAATGTTTATTTAAAAATAAAATAAACGCATGACATTAACAAAATCCTATGACATACAAAATCAAGTTTAATTATTTTGTTCTAAAACTTAGCTATCAAAAGAGGTGGGTGAAAGGGAAGTTTGAATGTCCTTGGATATTTTTAGAAAAATACTTAAATTACGTCCGCACTTAAATTACGTTAAATGTTAAATAATAGCTTCTTAAGTTAATGGTACTATTACATTTCTTTAGTGAAGTGTATGACTGATAATGCCGTGTCAAGCAGGTACACGGCACCTTGGATGACGCAAAGGGCTCCGACCGCCAACCCGACCTGTAATTTATCAAGAAAATATTTTAAATAATTTTAATATATAATTTTGTATTTTGGTAAATATGTACCTATATCTAATTAAAAGGTGTTTTTATCACCGTAATATTAATGTGTAATTATTGACAATAGCAAAGTAGTGCGTGAAGAAAACGTCAAATAACCTGCTTCTCTGCGAATACGAACTGATACTGGTGTTCGCCCTGGTAACCGCCCCAGTAGTGGAGGGCCACAGCACCCACCGCAAGCCACAGGAACACACCGACAAAATTCATTACTACTTCTGACAGCGCCCTATAACAACATAAAGTTTCATTTCTTTTATGTGGAATGAACTTGAATATTTGCGAAATAATTTTGCGCATTTAGACAAAAGTAAAACGTTTCGACAAAAATCTTCGTAAAAGTAACTATGTAAAATCAATTTAGATTAAAATGTTATATTAAATTTTGTTTGTTCTAAAATTAATTTTAAGAGCTATATAAGTATCCAACAACCACACCAACCACTTTTTTAATAAATGTATAAAACCTTGCCCTTTGATTGTGTAAATCTGTTAAATAAAAAAAATATTTTATTTTCATATATAGTAATATGGGGCTGTTATTGACATCAAAACAAAATTAAAGATAAAACAACAATGAGCTATTTAACGTTGTACAACGCCACGTCAAAGTAACTGAACGAACAAAGACAAAAAAGACTCTACCTGTTCAGAAACAGGGAGAGCATCGAGAAGAATCTGTTCTTTCGACATTTACAATAACATAATTAATTTGATACAATGATACATAATATAATAAAATCATAATGTACGTCCACACACACATTCCTACATTAAATGCCAAAACGGAATAGAATCTTTTAAACAAATCGAGATCGCTTTTAATTGCGACCTTTCTGTATTGACTCCGGTAGGATTCTCAAAATCATAACTATCATGAATATAATTTTTTTTCAATTCTTTTCTTTTTTCATACATCTCATCTCATCTTTTTCATATAAATATATATTATCCAGAAAAAAAGTATCTACTGTTTCAAGGTGCCGCCATAAAATCCATTGAGCCGTTTTTAGGATCATTGCAAAAACACACAGACGTAGCGTCGGAAATTCTTTTAATATCAAGCTAGATTTTCACTATCACATATACAGTGTGTTAGGGATCGGACTTCCGATACTTTACCAACGTGTTGTATGTTAAGTTTTATCGACAAAAACCTATACAAATGGGGGTCGCATTCCTCACCCCGATGAATGAGAGCTATTTTAAAATTTTATTTCTCGTATTTTAAGAAGTTTATTAAATCTTGCTGTTTTACGATTTTATTTGGTCTACATACACAAAAGTGGCCTTATTTCAAAGTTAATGAGCTGTGCTAGCATTTAACAATAAAGTTAAGAAATTCTTTACAATAATAAACAAAATCCTTTGATTTAGACGGAAAACTGGGTAAAATTATCTATTTTTTTTTTTTTTAGTTATTGCGCTCTACCTAAAATTCCGGCCCCTTGATACAACACGTTGGTAAAGTATCGGAAGTCCGATCCCTAACACACTGTATAAAATTTCTATTATTCTTTACACTATGGGATATATATATTATAGATCGGTTGTATTTTTATTGCTGTTAGAGCAAACTGGCAAAAGGCCCTTCTGATTTTAAGTGGCTATCATCACTCTTGGACATCTGCAATGCCAAGGGCAGAGCTCAGTCAGTATCTCCCTGAAGAGAAATCCTTTTAAGGTTCGTTTGTAGATAGATATAACATAACTGAAGCTGGCAACTTATTCTCGAGTTTGAACATACGTGAAAGAAATTAACAATGAAACAGAACTGATGAAGTCTACAGCGGGGACGCGTAATGTTATGCTGAATAGGCATCGAAAGCACCATTACAATTCCTTGATGTACTCTTCGCCAAAGAGCTTCTTTATATGGACTTCTCTATCATCATACGCTAAGATACGGCAATATCTTGGAGCTGTGTTGCTGCTGCTCCGGACCAGCGCTGTAAGATATTTTTATGTGCCTCAATGGAAGGGAGATCTATGTTGTAGAGGAGGTCCATAGCTCGCATATAACACAGGACACCCGTGGCACATGGGAATTCGTTTTGAACCGTTTGTAGACTTTTAAGACGACATTTTGGAACGTGAGCGAACCCTACGCGTGTGTGTATAAGTACACTCTAAATATATGTAAAGTGTCAGCTTATTTCTATGTGTTCAGGCATTTGCTTGTTCTATAATAGAGACAAACGAGGGTAAAGAGAACTCAGTAATTAACCCACTTATCGTATTATAAGTTGTTCTGCCTCACGTTATAAAATGTACATTACATTTTAACACTTAAGAATATTTTTTTAAAAAGTCGTCGATTTTTATTCTGTGCCGTGGGTACAGTCACAAACAGGAATCTCACATGCACAAACACCCAGACCGGAACAAATTTGTATAGGTCATACAAAATATCTGTCCCGTGCGGGAATTGAACCCGTGACCCGTTGCGTAGAAGCGTATTACTCGACCACTGCGCTAAACGTGTCGTCACTTTACTACTTACTTTACAGTTAGGACTAAGTAGCGACTAAACAAAAGAAATAAATGGATCGACATACCTTTTATGCTCTGTAGTGCCGAAGAGGAAGGTAACGACTTGCACGAGCGTGTAGATGAGGTAGCCGACGATAACACCGGAAGCCACGATCTCAGCATCAGGATTCTTTTCTTCATTGAGGTTCCAGGTGCCGCCAACGCCGAGGAACTCGCCATTATAACCAGTGCGGTATAGCACGAGAATTATAATATTCAAGAGCTAAAAAAGCATAAATCTTATGATTAACTCTTAAAAAGCTAAATTAATTATATGAATATATATTATATGAATATATTAGAAATATATATATATATATATATATATATATATATATATCGTATTCCATATTTTCGTGCAATCTGAAGTATATCGAAATCATCATTTTAGCCACACCAAACCATGCTTCTGGCAACGACCATTGCTACTTCCGACCTTAGCTGCCTTTAATATTCATGCCCTGTTTATTCTAATTTTAACATATCTCTTTTTGTTTTTATTACTCATTACGATCCTTATTTACCTATACTATCATCATTATGGAATGCCAATACTCATTCGCTACCAGGTATTCATAATTCCGACAGCACTATCTCCCTTATCTACTTCGCCTGAATCAGATATGATGTTGATAAACAGTGCACAATGTTATTAAAATAGCACTTTTTTATAATTCGGAATCTGTTATTTCTTTTTTTTACTCTTTAGATGAGCAAACATCTATACAACAAAATTTTAAAACAATTATTTTTTGTTGCAAAATCTAAACAATCTATTTTTTTTATAAACTTTACTACGCTATAATTTTTATATAAACTTTTTTTTATACACGATATTCCTTTTCATATTGAACCGTTTTTAACACACTTATGAGTTATTAGTATTCATTAACATACATAATACTATATTTTAAGCTTAGTTATCTATCAATTCGTACATTGAGCAGTTACGTTTTATTGTCCTGTACATTTATTCCTATTGGCATTACACAATAAAAGTTTTTGACTGAGAAGAAATTATAACAAAATTAAATATATATCTAATTAATAATACAATTACATCCTTCAATGTTGCTTTTTTCTTATCAATATTAAAACGAAGAGGAAATGGTGTGTAGGTGCAGGATAAGATCAATTAAGACGGTCTTCGTCACCCGGTACAGGAGTTAACACCTTCAATGAAATATGTGCCAGATAACAAGCATACACAGAATATATATAAGAAATATATTTTTTAATATATATAAGAAAGAAGAAAGAAAGGGGCTTGAGCCTTCTCTATCTATGTTAGGGTGATTAGGTCTTAAGTGCGATTGGTCGACTTCACACCTTACTACACCTACTTCGAATTTCTTCGCAAGTGAATGCAGGTTACTCGCTCGATGTTTTTCTTCACATTAGTAGCATCATAGATGTACATACAAAATCAGAGAAATGAAAAACACCTAGGTCTTGTTAGGATCATTTCCCAGTCTATTGATTCGAAGACCATTGTTGAGATTACGTCGCTCCCTTTAACTTGTTATCATTGTATTAAATAACTTTTTACCGATGCCAAAATTTTACTTTTATTTATAATATATGTACTTATTAACAAAAATTATGGAAGTTATGGAGGATCATCTATATCCTTATGTACTCTGTGCATATTCGACTTTACAGTTGTAATGATTAAAGCGACTTTAATTATCATTGAGGCAGGATGCTTGGATTCAAACAATTAATATATTAATGACTTCCTCCCTTGATTAACAGTTTGCTTATGATTGTCAGACAATCAGCGTTAAATTAAGACTAACAAGCATGTCGAAAATACTTAGATGTTTATCAACTTTTTAAGCCTAGCAACATTTGTGTTTAATTACGATTGAAAAAAAATATGTTCGTCACCTAGCTATATTGATGATAATATAGCTTCGGGTAGACATAAATACCCGAACTGTTCTTCTACCTCTTTCAATTTAGATTGCAAGAGGTAGAGGAGGAGGAGAAAATTCGTCTAGCTAACCTATGAACAAAATAACTTTTCATAAAGTATTAATAACAATTATTTTAAGATGCATAAAAAACTATTTGCCTGGTGGGTTAAGCCATATACTTATTTTAGATGTAATTATAAAAAATAATATTTACGTATAATACTGTTAATGTCATGAATAATTACATGATGTAGACGTTGATAAGCAACTGATCTTTTGGTCTCATCTATTTCATATACATAATACAAGTGTATACTTTTCAACCTTGTCATAGTAAAAAAAAAATACTTTTTAAACCTCATATTATTTTAACAATGATAACAATTAATTAATAAATATAACAATTAAAATAAAAAACAAAATAAACATAAAACTTAAAATAGACGATCACGTCGTGTCTATCTAAGAATATTTTACATAATTTTTTTACTGCGACTAATATTGCTATGCCAAGAATAATAAATAAACTTGCTTAATACAAAAAATTCTAAAAACCCTATCACGAATTTCATAATTTGTTAAGGAGATGTTTCCTGTAGCCTTCCCGAGTTATCACATTCAAGCAAACAAATTTATCAGCTTTACAACATTAGTATGTTAGTATAATTATAAAAGCACTTACCCTAACCTAACAAGTTGATGGAGTGATTTTATTTAATTTAAAGAATAATCGCCTTTATGTGATCAAATAGACTATCACTACCATCATTTAAACAACCAAATCAAAGCAAAATAAGGTTATTGCATAATATATATATTTTATTTTTAATTTAAATTATAGTTAATTGTTATAGTTACAACACATTTCATTAAATTAGCGCTTATTCAGCTTCAGTATCAGCCTTGGTACTGTAGATGGTAAAATTAATATTTATTTATTCATATTTTAATAGTATAGGGCAGTGGTCCCAACGGGGGCGATACCGCCCCCAAGTGAGCACTGAAGACTTTTTGGGGGGCGGTAGCGGATTCAGAAGCAAATGATAAGCAGTCAAGAAAGAGGAATGGTGAAATAAAAATGATTTAATAAGGGTTAATAAGCAGATTTAAATTAGTATTAATAATAATACTAATAATTATAATATTTTTTTTTAGTTCAGAATAAAAGAAAAATTGAAAAAACATGTTCGCACATAGACAAGTTGAATCATGCACGAAATGAAACGTATAAAAGCAACAGTTCTAAGGATGTTTTGTTAGTTAGTTGTATGTGCTTGGCCATTGATTTTTCTTTATTATTAATTTTGTATTTGTTATTGTGTTGCATTTCTTATTTCTATTGTGATTGTATTTCTTATTGATTCTGTGTTTATATTTAAAAGTTTAATAAACAATTTTATTGTGCATTTGGTAGTCGTTTAATAAATTTCTACTTCAATATTCCTCTAAATTTTAAAATAAAATTTAGACATTTATTGAAGTTAAAGCTTTATACATAGCAATTGGGAGGGTACAGATGATATTCAAATAAAACTAACTACTTTGGACTAACCAGTGACTGAGGGGAGGGGGAGGTGAAATTTTTGTTCTCTTCTATAGGGGGCGGTGGTCCAGAAAAGGTTGGGAACCACTGGTATAGAGATATTAAAATATGTATAAATAAATATGAATATATAAAATGACATTGATAAATGTCAAATATTCTAAACATTTTTGCAAATTTAAATTCCTACTGAAATAGTAATGCATAAGCTTTTACTACCTTTTCAATCAGTCTGGTAAGCTCACCTTGTGTGAGCGCCCTCTCGTTTTGTTTCATAATTTAAAACAATACTTACAATGTATTCCGAAAATTTAATATACCTACTATTTATTTATGAACCAAAACGTTGACTCTTAATTAATGCTATTTTTTTTATTGCATGGAAAGTAGACTTGATATCAATTAATTATTGTAATCTATTTCTGTTATTTATTTATAAACTAAATGTAAAGAACAATTCATGTGACATATTTTTCACATTAGTTATGTGAAATATTAGCTAGACAATAACCTTTTTTTTTTTTTTTGTTCCCCTGAGGAAAATGCATTAAATTGCATACCCCGGCTGTGGCGAGCCGGGGTTATGTGGGGCTCTCCTCCCCAGAAGGGGGAGGCCTACCCACTAAAAACCTCAGGGATGGCCTTCCTCAGGCATGTAGGGAGCCCCCGGGAACACAAAGGCCACTTCCGGGAACCCCCAGCCTCCGCTCCCCTCTCTAGAGGGGAGCCCTCCTCGGGGGAAGCTACCACCTCCCCCGGTCCCCTCCACCGACGACGCCTCCCGGCCACGGAAGGGGCGTGGTCCATCCCGGGTCGCCGTAGCGGTCGCGACTTCCTCGCGCCCGCCGGCGACCCGCGGCGGCGCCGCAGCTGTGCTACCGAGCCCGGCGCCGCCTCTTTCGGGCGGGATCGGCCATCTCCCGACCCCGCTCGGCGGCCTCCTTCTGGAGCATTACTGCTTCACAGAAGGAGGCCACAGCCCTCCAACCTCCCTCGTCCGCCAGCATTGCCGCAATCAATGCCGGCGGAGACAGATCTCGCCCGATCTCTGCGACCAAGACTCGGCGCTCGGAGGCCCACGCGGGGCACTCCGCCAGCGTGTGCTGGGCCGAGTCGAGGTCGGATGCGCAGTGGTGACAATGTGTCGATCCCTCCCGTCCTATTCGACACAGATACTCACCGAAGCAGCCGTGCCCGGTGAGTATCTGAGTCAATCAGCTAGACAATAACCTAATTTGATAAATAATATTTAATAACAAATATTAAATATAAATTATAGAATTTGGTTATACATAGGTACTATATAGTAATTATCAATACTGAACCCTATGTCCCAGAATACTGCACGCTATAAAATAAGCTGTGTTTATGCTATCAAAACAATTTTATTGATCGCCACGGATTTAACTGGTGTGATGCCGCATCAAGCAAATTTTACAGTGAAGTCTATGGATGCACAGAACACACTGGAAGCTTCACGCGTAACTGCGTCACTTTAAACTTAATGACAAACTTGATTCTAGCTGGTCTCCGTTAAGTGCCGCTATATTCCTAGATGCAATTCCTTTATTGAACACACATTCATTTCAAAAATTCAAAATACTTCGCATAGGCATAATATGTATAATATAGATATTTACGTTCCCTAGCTTAGTCTTTTTACACCACACCTTAATAAATGCATAATATTTATGAATTTATTAAGGTGTAGTCCGTAGAGGTATTTTCACTCATTAACAAAATTAACAATAGACTTCAAGATATAGTTTTTTTTTTACTTTTAATGATTCCTCATGGTCACAGACAACCATGCCCATATTGCTAGATATTGGAAGACGCTTTGGTCATTTATACTACTTCCAGCGTCGCACTTCTCGCGATGACTCGAAAATACTTGTATATCATAAGATTTTTTACATTAGCGTTTCAGGCTACGGACTCGTGGTCGTCCAATACTAAAAGTAATTACAAAGATATTCCCAATAAATTGCGTACTTAAATCGGGTGTTTCTCAACAATTCTCTTAATTCAACAGGGTATTCTAATATGTAGCTTTAATAGTTAATTTTATTTTGTGTATATGTTTTTAATTTATTATTAATATCTAAGCCCTACATTTATAAACTGTATTGTTAAATTTATGGTTCTATTTAGTTTTACATTTGTACGCATAATAACGCGTAAAAATACACAATACCTAGCCATGTTACTCATTGAAATGTTGTGTATATTATGAAGTAAATCGGTCACGTACTGCCTGTACATATTATCTCGTAATGGCAGTTTCAAGGCAACCCCCCATGCTTCAACGTCCGCAAAACCCAAAGGACAGATTGCTTACGCAAACGCATTAAGGGCTTAAAAAAACTATGTTTTTATTACATTGTCTGCCGTACAATGTGTTCTGTTTTTATTTTGTATGGTATAACTTCGAGCCAGTATACGAGAAACCTAATGGCTAACTTTTACAGTTATGTCGCAGAAACACACCATAACATTATTAGCTGCATCTTGTTACATAGAGGTATTCCTGTTCATGTAGTTCACTCAAATAATTTGTAACAAAATACGCCTGTGAGTCACGTACATACAATGAACTCGTAAAACAAGTGTGACCAGGGAGACCTATTTTCGAATTACGTATGCGACTTCGAAATCACCTATATGACTAATAATCATATGTAAGAGATGTTTTCCCGCGGTAAAAAATATGTTATGTCTTTCCCCATAAGCTTCAATCTTTCTCCATACCAAATTACATCAGAATTGGTTCAGGTGTTTTTCTTTTTTCAAAGTATCCCACCAAAAAATAGATATTTTAACGTGGTAAAAATATAATATATCCCCATATCTAAACTATTTTCATGCAAAATTTTATAAAAATCGGTTCAGACATTCTAACATGAAAACGTAACTGATAGTAACACGGAGTTATTTTACCATATTTAAAAAAAGAGGGGTAGATACCCAAGCCTATAAAGGTGCGCTTAAATCGCATTGATACCGGTCGCCTTGGAATACCTAATGACTGTAGGTACTTCACTATGATGATGCCTGATTTATAAAAATCAACAATCTCTTCCAACCAAGTCTTGCAAGAATGCTCTTAACTTCTACAAATAATATTTAAGGTGTCAAAGCTGTACAAGCTACCTGTGACTAACAACAATAAGTAATTAAAATATTGTATTTAATTATTATATATATTGTATTAATAAAATTATATTCGCTGTCCCCAGTCAGTATTCATTGGTTTCTGCACAGCAACGTACAGTAAAGTATTTGGATCTTTCATTACCTTCAATCTTTGGCATTCAAAATAGCGTTCATGTTTTATAATTCGCTTATGAGATCTTGAAGCGTCCACAGGGGAAATCTGTGTATGTTTGAAAACATCGACAATAGAATGCACGAAACAGCAAAACAGTTTGCTGTTTGCATCTGATTATCATTGAATACTTCTCATTTCCTTCGTGCCAATCTGGAATTGTTTCTAGTGTAATGAAAAAACATTGTTTGCATATTATACTGTTAAGTTTTAATAATATTAATATAATATTGTTCTATTATATAATTACATTGTTTCAGTAACTATAGTTTTAACAAATTAACAAAGTTCAAACTATTACAACGATCAATGTGCAGGTATATGTATATAACTTAGTTAATGCTCAACACGCATACTCATTGCTAAACAAGAACAAATACTTCGTTATCTGATAAGTACGTGTGTATTATTCATAGTGGCGAGGAGTGTGGTTGGGGCAATGAGACTATGTGACTAATTGATGAGTAACCTTTTTAGTATTAGCGATATATTAGAAAATTATAGTTAAAAACATTACTTTTTTGTGCTTGCAAACTTATGAAATATTCGTTACCTATCTCTTCCTAACAATACCCTAAAGGTACTAAGTAACTTTTCCCTAAAGAAACTTTTATATTTTCAAAATGTGGAGGTAATGTAAAAGTTAATTGTTATGTCTAATGTAGAGAGAATACAATCTAAACCACATATGTTGAACAAAATTAATATGATAAAAAGAAGGGTAATTAATATTGTTAAAAACTATATTTCAATTTCAAAACTTGTTTAATCAATATAAGTAATTAATAAAAATTACGGTGCGTGCTTTTCTTTGCATCGGCAAGGTGTGGCGTTATCGAGCGATAGGAAATGGGGCCGCAAGGGCTTTATGATCCAGTTAAATTAAACGAAACATGAAGCTGGCTACACACATTTTAGAACATTTACGATAAGGAAATAGCACAGCAAAAAATATGAGATATTAAATATATGTATAAACTTACATAAGTAACATTATAATATCAGCTTTATTTCACGTAAACATACATGTACACATACATTGTTGATGAAAGCTGTATTTTAAATTCAAAACATATTGAAGAGATATCGTGTACAATAATTAAGGAAGGTTGGTAATATTGTTTTGTAGAATATTTGAGGAGCAAACGCAATGTAAGACATTATTATTCAATTAATATCTCATTGTCAATAAAATAAACACCTATTGAATCATATTTATGACTCATATACTGCGTTATTCATTAATAGTCATTCATCTTTTATTATTATTGTAATACCAACACAATTTAATAATAACAACACCTCACATAAATAAAGTTCATCTGTAATCATGTTACGTTATCGTATATTCGAAAGCAAATGTTTTTATACATAAAGGTTAAAGTCATAGTATCTAATATTCGGATTTTTCTTGTATTTAAAATCTTCTAATAGATATCTCGTGTATAAACGTATAAACATGTATCTCGAAATATTTTAAGTTGTAGTTTTTTCATTTCATATTCATACACAAAATTTTATTTTAGTACATTTTGCCGGTCCGGTCTTTTTCTATTATTTTATAATATATTTAATATTTCGAATTGTATAATATTTTCTTGCCTAAATGATTTCAGGTTAAGCCGTATAGTGACATGTTCAAGTGAATTGTCACCGTATGTACTTACAATCTTAAACGCCTTCACTACTATCGATGCTATTGTTTGAACGGACACCATTTTGCACTATTATCACTTCTTAATAATCAAACTAAGTTTAGTTGAATTCACTTCAAAATTTTTGTTCAAAGAGTTTTTGCTTACGTAGGGATCTTTATTGTTTTCAGACTGTTTTGGTGAACAGTTTCTTCGTCACTGCCAGTTATCCATTTATCGCCTAATGTATCTTTATCAGTGAAGTCCGACTAACTTTATCTAATCAGTTTAGCGAATTTGTAGGACAGGTACCCCCGCATCACACGCTTGAATTGCTAGCATCTATTTTGTGTTTAGCGTATATTTGAATAAGATATATGTAAAAAAAATCTAAATTTTTTCATGATTCAAATGGATTTGTTTATTTTTTTATGATTATTTTAAAATGTATAAAAATAATATTTATACGTATTACTTTTGCAGGCGATAAATTCAACAGAGTTCAAAATACCCTATCTCATTACACAATTTTAGATATTAATCGGTTGAAACATTTTGAAGGTTTTTCTTACTAGATTATTAAACACTTTCTTCCAATACGACGCTTAATTAGTTTGTTTTGGGTTGCTTGAAAGGGATAACACAAAAAAACAGTCCAAAAATCAATACGGTTATAATATAATATTACTTGTACTTTAAGTAGAGATATGTTTACAAGCGATATAAAATATTCTCATTAATTACAACCTCAATGTGACTCGAATATAAATTTACAAAAATTGAAGAGGAGTGCAATTATTAAACATAAAATATCAGGTATATTAGGCTTTTTTCATTTATACAATGGTCACGTTGCTAAACCGCTGCATAAAAATGCAATGTCTGTCATATTACAATTTTATGCAGTAATTATATTTTTTATGCAACAGTAGATCTGTTGTATTTTAGTGTAGTTGTAGAATAGCGAGGTAGCACACAGAGCTATATTTTCCCAATATACAGTCAGCAATAAGATTTGTATTTGCAAACATCACCGCTATTACGAGTGAGGTAAAGGCTGTCAAGGTTAATTTCAATGTTCAAAAACATTTAAACAAAATTGATAGATTTAGAGCTTGATATTCTGTTGTCCATAAGAAGTTGGCGGCCAATGCCGTATGCTAAATAATAATAAAATAAACTAAAATTTTACTTCACCGGGCATAGCTGCTTCGGTGAGTATCTGTGTCGAACAGGACGGGAGGGGTCGACCCATTGCCACCACTGCGCATCCGACCTCGACTCGGCCCAGCACACGCTGGCGGAGTGCCCCGCGTGGGCCTCCGAGCACCGAGTCTTGGTCGCAGAGATCGGGCGAGATCTGTCTCCGCCGGCATTGATTGCGGCAATGCCAACCTCCCTCGTCCGCCAACGAGGGAGGTTGAAGGGCTGTGGCCTCCTTCTGTGAAGCAGTGATGCTGTAGCACGGTAGCACACCTGCGGCGTCGCCGCGTGTCACCGTATCCGCGGGCGCGATTCCTCGCGCCCGCCGACGGGCCGCCGCCGGGAGGGGCCACGCCCCTTCCGTGGCCGGGGGGCGTCATCGGTGGCGGAGATCGGGGGAGTTATTGTGGCCTCCCCCGAGGAGGGCTCCCCTGTCCGGCAGGGGAGCGGAGGCTGGAGGTTCCCGGAAGTCGCTTGGTGTTCCCCGGGGCTCCCTACATGCCTGAGGAAGGCCATCCCTGAGGTTTTTAGTGGGTAGGCCTCCCCTTTCTGGGGAGGAGACCCCCACATAATTGCCAGGGTATGCAATTTAATGTATTTTCCTCAGGGGAACAAGAAAAAAAGACAGCTGGCCTAAAATATCAGGCCCGACCGCTTACAGTAATAAATAAATAAATATTTTTTACACTTGCACCAATTAGCCTAGCCCAAATTAAGACCTTGTGTTCTGGGATCTTGGGTAACGGATAAACATACATATATTACATATATATAAACATTTTTAATAGAAATACATACTTTAACAACCATGAGTAAGGTAGAAACGCATTCATCACACAAACGTCTGCCCCCACTGGGATTCGAGCTTGGGACCAGATATGGCGACACCTTAAAACAATAAGGAGGCTGCATGTCACCGATGAATAAGGTTATGCTAGAAATTAAGATAGACAATCTAGAAAGAAAGACCGTAATAGGCAAAAAATTACGAGCCTTAAGTGGTAGTGGGCAAGGCTCATTTCTCGCAGGACTGACAGAAAGGTCCCGAGTTGCAAGCATGTGCCGGGAATCAACAATATCAAGCCGTTTAACCGTTTCAACAATATCAAAAGGGGGATTGATGATAAATTGGGGGTAAAGGAATGGGAGATGGGAAGGTAACGATGCGAGCAGCGCATAACCGTTATATTTGGAGATCCGATTGAGATTGGGGAGATCGATGTCGAGTAGTGGGATTCTCTTATTGAATTACAACAATGTGGGTGGAAAATCAGGTTCTGTTAAAGAAAGTAAAAGTATCTGCAAGAAATACTATAAAGATAATATCGCTGCAATGAATACATATTGTGAAAATTGTCCCCAGGAACCTTATTTATGAATCAAATGTTATTCATGTTTTTTTTAATTTTGAAACATTCATTGTTTGTATTTATAACTAGCTATGCCCACGACTTCGTCGCGTGGAATGTAATAAAAAAAATAGTTTTTTTGTGAGTTATTCTAAAAGTAGTCTAAGTTACTCCTTATTACATAAGCTATCTGCCAGTGAAAGTGCCGTCCAAATCGGTCCAGCCGTTCCAGAGATTAGCCGGAACAAACAGACAGCCAGACAAAAATTTTAAAAATATGTCTTTTAGTATGTGTACCGTATATACATTCATATGCATGTTACTACATACATAGAAACATATATACATAGAAAGCGGTTATTTTAATATTACAAACAGACACTCCAATTTTATTTATTTGTATAAATTAACAATATAATTCTCAATTATTTTTAATGTAATTTTACATATTAGATATACTATATTTACAAATTTAGTAATCAATATTAATATTACTTCTTAGCCGATTTGGATCGCACAGAAGTTACTTCATATTTGTTTATAAAACGGTGATAAATTCATATAATTTGTAATTATTATTCCTAATTTGAGATAAATACAATAAGGCATTGATTTATATAAATATATTTTTATTACACAATTCACCTTCTCATTCAAATAAACGTAAAAGTACTAAGGTAATAATTGAGTTCTCCAGAACCGAGCCAAGCACATTGCATATTATACATTTTATGAATTGGTGAGCATCGTTCAAATCAATCAACTTAAACTTCAACATCACACGCAGTATGCATGACGCCCATGTCCTGAACAGCGATCTACCTATTGGTCACCGGTCTCCCTGTAGCCTTAATGAAATTACATACAGTTTTTGATGGTAATTTAACGTAATAATTTTGTTTAAACACATTCAATGATAAATACTTGTTACCATCGTGTCACCTAACGCAACATAAGCCACCAAAACTGAAGAACTGCTGATGAGCAATTTGTGATCTATTCATGCTACACACAAATAATGCTCAATTAGACAAATCGTGGATTCTCGGAAAGAATACAGCTTCATTAATATCATGTTAAGTGAGGCTATTGAAATACAACAGAGATTATTATTATTGTCAGAACAGGGTTGTCTGGAAAATAATTTAATCTGAAGCCCGTCCACCACCTGCCAAAACCAGACACATACTCGTAGTAATGGCTTTTGGGTTGAATGTACCACTATTTTCTTCTTCGTTCTTACATCGTCGATGACGGTAGAAAAATATTATTTTTTCACTCTGGCAGAAATATTTATAATAACATAAAATAATCCATAACATCTAGTTAATATGGAAAGTTGCAACATGTTTCAAATATGATACTTGGTGTTATTACAGGAACTGGGCCTAGACATCAGTGATGAACAAATTAGCGAGCTGGAGGAGGCCATCCACGACATCGACTTTGAATGTGTGGCAGAACACGAACGACGCGTACGACACGATGTAATGGCGCATGTGCATGCACTCGCGCAGCGTTGTCCCAAGGCTGCACCTATTATCCACCTGGGCGCTACATCGTGCTACGTCGGAGACAACACCGACCTCATCGTCTTGAAACATGGTCTCGACTTATTGTTGCCTCGCTTGGCGGCTGTGATAAGCAGATTAGCTGTATTTGCTGATGAGAATAAGTATGTCCTTGATATAAAAGTATAAAGTAAAATTAAATAAATCCAAAATTTTATTTCAATTTTCAACTCAATTATATATTAAATAAATTTAGAAACTATGAATTAAAAATGTCCTACAGCTGGGGGTGCGTGGAAACATTACCTACAACGCTCACAACGAATGCCCTTTGAATTGCCAAACTAATCAGTTGGCAACGATAACTGCCAGCTTTCTGGTCACCAGAGACTTAAGTCATTAGCACTGACAATTTTTACAATTTTTTTGCATTCGTTGAACCAACGGACTGGAATATTTTAGGAGAACCGATCTTTTTTTTTTACGAAACGCTTTTCTGTGTACCTGTTAATGTGTCAGTGTCTTGTCAGGGTCGATTGTGTTACGGGCTTTCTCTCGGCCGCTAGGCAGAACGGTGCGACTTTACTGGGAGAAGACGACCATCCACTTCCACCTCATCCATCCTAGCAAAAAACATTCCGCTCATGTGGGTCATTATGTCACGCTTATATAGCTTTCCATCGCTTCCAAAAACCAACCAACCTCTTGAGTTGCTGTCCCCAGCAGTAGGTAGCCAATTTAGTAATTTACCCAATTCTGAGCGCATTTATTTTATTTATTTATTTATACTTCTTGTACAATTAAAAAAAAGTGTACAAAGGCGGACTTAATGCCCGAGGCATTTTCTGCCAGTCAACCTTCGGGTGATGCAGAGATACAATGTGGTAGATGTACCAACAAAATAGAAAATGAGTCAATTTACAAATATTGATACTATAACTTGAAATATATAAATAATAGATTTATAATCCTAATACATAAATAAAAACATATTATAATACACTAATATATTATAGCCTAAATCTTATTTGCGAAAATTTATAACAAAGATATACACAACCTACTTTCCAAATAACCTAAGTTTCATTACCCAAAACTTTCCTGTAAGAAAAGCTTACGCAACTTATTCTTAAAACTAAGTTTGCTCGGACAGTTTCTCACTTCTTGAGGAAGTGAATTCCATAAAAGAATACATTTGACGAAAAAGGAGGAATGAATTACATCAGAGTGGTGAGAAGGACATTTTAGAAGGCCATTTGAGGCAGAACGAAGATTTTTATTATGCGAGGAACAAAGGTATTCAAAGCGCATTGTTTCCTCTTCGAACGGTGGGGGTTCGAATCCCTCAGAAAATGTCGTGCGAAGGGCAGCCACTTTAGGAGATTCGACCTAGTGATTTGACAAATTATTTTTAATTAAACAAGAATGATAATACCGGTAAAGACCTATCACTCGATATCCATTATATTTAATAAATGTGAAAAAAGCTATATTAATACTGCCGTTTTGTTGTAACAGCGACCGTCATGAATTTTTATGTGTAGTGTAATGCTACGCTGATCTAGACTATTTATAGTACTTAGTGTGTATATATGTATAGATAAACATACTAACTTCTATAAACTGTATATATAAAATTATTAAAGAACATTAATTTACCGTTTCTACATTTATTAAAATTCATATCACACAAGGCTTGGTCGTGATAATACGTCACGATTCAGGACAGTCCATAAAGATTTCTATACGCCTTTGATCAGTGTACTTGTTGGTTTTATTTATAAATATTTTAGTAAATGGAAATAATACTAGTAAAATGTAATATAAAAAAACATTTGATGTCAGAACAAAAACAAAACATTATTAACTTCTGGTCATAATTACTTTAGTTTTAGATAAGATACATATATTGCGTTCCTCATAGTAAAAATTTACTTTTTTTTTTCACTGGAACCCAAATATTTCCCTTACGAAACTACATCGAATCGTAACGGCTATTCATTATTACATAATAATAGATATAAAAATTTTCCTGTGTAATGTAATGATCATTTTGTAAAAAAAAATATTACAAGATAATGAGGTTATGGTGAATGTCCACTTCGACCACTTCTGTCGGGCATGCCACCGTTGCGGAGAGTCAAACATATTATCTCTCGTTTTTCTAACTTTACCAATGGCCAGTAATACCGAGCAACAAACCTAGTAGCCAGGATCATTCTTTAGCAACTTGAAAGAAAGAAGTCTGAAACGCCGTATTTACTATAAGTACGTGCCAGGGTCAGTTCTTGAAAATTGTATTGAGACCACTTTATCATCACGCATAGGACGTATGTTTGCAATAAATCTGTTATTATAGTGGTCGACTGGTCCGAGCAGTACTTGCCGATGAAAATCTCGTTAATAGCTGACAAGAACAAAGCAAAGCAAAGTAAGTACCTTGTCTCGGCCCACGAGTTACCCACCATGTGGTATGTTGATTCTAGGATCATTGTGCCTAGACTTGTTTCTTCAAATTGCCTGATAGCAGCTGTTGGTTAATGAATTTATTCTTTCACGTCATTCTTTTTATAACTAGACTAACTTTTCCTCCACATCTTTGCTCGAACTATTTTCGTAACGTTGTTTTTTGTTTCATGAAATTAAAGACGATGACGTTATTTTTGAAATGAAACTTCTTTAAGCACGTTTGACTTCCGGGAATAAGCTGGCGAATGCGTAACGTAAGTGTTACGAAAAGTGTGATCGGACGAGGTGAACGGGAGTTGACTGGGGGTACTCGTATAAGCAAGAGAAAGCAGTGCGCGCGCTCATTTTTTTTCTCTGTTCCTCTCATAGCCAAATACGTTCACGTACGTACGTCATTAGCATACTTGTTTTTTTTTTATTATACATATAAGTCATATACTATAAAATATTTATAAAAGGAGAATGCCCATTGTAGTATGGACTTTAGTATCGCCAAAAATGATTTTGTACCATAATGATTTTTATGATATATTGTAGATTTTTAAGTATATATTAAAAACTATTTGACTCTATTTCGATGGGTAAAATAGAAATTAAACACCAAAGACTTTCAAGTTACGAATTTCTCCTATCATCATTTTTGATAATACCTATTTAATTGTAGAAGATTAAAACTATAAAATGAATAAGTCTATCTTATCCAATAAATATTACAACTATCCAATAATTCATATAAAATAATTGATTAATTTAAAAATAATTGTTTTAGCAACATTGATATTAGCTATCTGTATAAAGAAACTCTTAAAGCAGAATAATGACTAAAATATTAGAGAAAGCAGAAAAAAGACTAAAGAAAATTAATTGTTTTGGTATACCTTTTACCCTTTCACGAGAGGATAGTGGAATGTATCGAATATATTTTTGACCAATCGATCCGATCGTTAATATATGGCAATACCGAAGAGACTATTTATCAATGAAACTAGAATATCATCAATAAAAATACACGGCGAATGAAACGGAAGTGAAATAATTACTAATTATTATGTGGATTTATCTCCGGCGAAGTTTCGGCTTGGTATATTGCAGAGTTTTGTTAAAAATTGTTACTTATTTTTTGGTATTAGTTTGGTTAAGGCACAAGGACGAGTAAAGGTGATACTACGAATGGGCATACTCCTTTGTGTAAATTAGCATAACACCCGTAGGATAGGTTTTCGAAACACATACATATCCTGTATATTTATGTATGTAAAATGTCGTTATTAAATGTGAACGTTTTTGTTTTACAGATCACAGCCAATACTGGGTTTTACACATCTCCAGCCTGCCCAGTTGACGACTGTAGGAAAACGAACCTCGCTCTGGATTAGCGATTTACTTATGGATGAAAGAGCCCTATGTCGTGTTAGAGATGATCTCCGTTTCCGTGGTGTTAAAGGAACAACTGGCACTCAAGCATCTTTCTTACAATTATTCAAAGGAGACGGATCCAGAGTACAAGCTCTTGACAAGAAAGTTGCTGAACTCGCTGGATTTGATAAACGCTACATCGTTACAGGTCAAACTTATTCTAGAAAAGTAGACCTCGAAGTTATTTCGGCATTGTCTGGGCTTGGCGCTACAGTTCATAAAATGTGCTCTGACATCCGCATATTATCGTCACGTAAGGAATTAGAAGAGCCATTTGAAGCCTCACAAATCGGTTCTAGTGCTATGCCGTATAAGAGAAACCCGATGAGGTCCGAACGTTGCTGTGCTCTGGCCCGTCATTTAATCACCTTGCATGCAAACGCAGCTAATACACACGCCGTTCAGTGGTTGGAAAGAACTTTAGACGATTCGGCTAATCGCCGCCTTACCCTTGCCGAAGCTTTTCTGACAGCGGATGCTACGTTATTGACTCTTCTTAATGTATGTCAAGGTTTGGTGGTTTATCCAAAAGTAATTGCTCGTCATATTGCACAAGAGCTACCGTTCATGGCTACCGAAAATATAATCATGGCTATGGTACAAGCTGGTGGTGACCGTCAAGTCTGCCATGAAAAAATAAGAGTACTTTCACATGAAGCTGGAGCTCAAGTAAAACAGCACGGAAAAGACAATGACTTAATCAGCCGTGTAAAACGTGATCCGTACTTCGGTCCAATCATTTCTCAATTAGACAAAATTCTTGACGCGAGTACTTTCATTGGCAGAGCTCCTGAACAAGTAACTGAATTTATAGAAGAAGAAGTCCAACCAATTCTATCAAAATATACAACTTCTTTAGAGGCTGTCGAGAAACCGGTTGTACTAACCATTTAATATTTTGAAAACAAGTAGATTTTAAAAAAGAATTAATATTGTAGCTCATTTACATTTTTAAAAGGAATAACACAAATAAATAGTGTGATTTATTTAAGTTTTTTAATTTAATAATTATAAAATTACAAAACATGTCTACAAAATATTTATACAAATTCGTAATGCTACTTGAACTAGGCAATGGTAACATAATATTTTAAATACTTAATAGATGATATGAATGTTTCATGTAAACATAATTATGAAATATAATGAAAAATAAATAACAGTGATTTAACATAACAAAATGAACAAACAAAAGCCAATTTCTGTATGATGGCATGTGGTGATTCTTTTCATAAAAGTGGATATCACGTCCCTTAACTCTAAAGATTATTGAGTAAAGTGTCACCCTGACATGCGGGACCTTGACTAGGCCAGTTACAAGCCCCAAGACTTTCATCAAAACTCAAATGGACTGGGCAATTGAATACATGAAGAGTAAATCTTTGTTTCGTACAATCCCATCGACAAGCATAAAACTTATTGCACTGTTTTGGATGACGGAACAATCCTGCTCTCTGACAGTCTATTGATCCTTGTAAAGTTTCGTCTCGATTTCTCCAACCTCCAGGCCCGTATCTATCAAACGCTTGAGATCTTAATGTAGAATCGGGCGATAATTTTGCTGCAACTTCTTGGTTTAATATAACAGTTTTATAAGTCGGGGCAATTGTTACAGCTTTGACTCGTGGTCTTATCTTAACAAATTTTTCAGTTGTTGAAAATGTACTAGGTGTACTTGATACATAATTTCCAGTATACGCTTTTAGTCCGCTAGATTTAATTGATTCATAATTATCTGCCCCCTGTAGATCTTGATAGTATGAATCATCTGGAACTATAATAGGATTAAACGTCGAAGTAACCAGTGGTGTAACAGTCACCTGTTGTTGGTCTCCTGGTGGATATCCTTCTTTCCAAGATTTTTGAGATATTTCATGTTCGCTTATATCACCGCGTCCAGAATCGTTGTAATCGTCACTATAATCACCGAGATCTTGTTGCGGACGAATTGCTTTGGGACGAGTTCCTTTTAAAATTAAAACAGGAGACTGACAGCTACAAACGGCTCCTAATTTCCTTACAAGAAGTGGGTTAAAATCGTTGATTTTGGTTACAATGGCCACTTTAGGTTTGACACGTTTGATAGGAGTTGAGATAATAGATTCATCTGTTTCATCCTTTAAAGGTGTTATTACAGTTGGTGATAGAGTAGAAGAATATATTTGACTTGATAAAATAATAGGTGTTTGTGTACTAGATACAATACTCTCATCTGAGCCCACTGATCCATAACCAAACTGAGACTTCGCAGTTTGAACGACAATGTTCTGTTTTCTCACAAAAGGTCTGTTTGAGTTATCTATTTTCCCATTTTGATTGTATGAATCATAATTATTGATGTTGGACTTGTCTTGCGTTGCTGGCGGTAAATACTCAGGAGCTTTGTAACGTGTATTTGATTCCACAACTTTAAAATTAGGTAGTAAATAAGAGTTTGTGGTAGGTTTCGCAAGTGGCCTGTATGTTGACGTTACAATTGGCGACGACGTTATAAAATTTGCAGGCGAAACCAAGCCAGCGTCCGGCCCTACTGTACCAAAACCAAGCAAATGAGGTTTTGCTGTCTCTATGACCCTAGATGTAGATGAAATGGGCCTAGATGTAGAAAATGGCACACTAATATTGTATTTTTGATAGGGGTTATAATTGACATTAAAATTAGATGCCCCATCACTATTTTTCAATCCAAAACTTTCGAAATGTACGACTTTTGGTCCGCTATTTACTATAGGCGACAAGGAATCCGGTACTTGATAGCGAGATGATGATTCTTCTGATTCGTAATCGAGGCTATGTGTCGTGGAAGATCGAACAGTTGTAATAGGAAGATATTCACTAGTAATAGGACTATACGTAGAAGAAACGATTGGCGGTAAATATTCCTCAGCTTTATATGCTACTTGAATTTCGGGAATTTTTTGGTCTGCTTGCTGATATTTCGTAATATCTTTAAGTCCCGGGTACGTTGATAAATGTATAGATTCCTCCTTAGGCTCTATATTGTGATTTGTACTTTCTGTAACTTGTTGCACTTTTGATTTTGTATTATATTGTTCAGAATACTCTAGACGGGTATGTTTTTCATCATTATAAGCAAGGTGAATATCTGAACTTGGAACTTGAACAATTGGTGAAGATCCTGTTTGTGTTACGTACGATTGTTGATAATTGTTCTTGGAGAGTACGTATTCAGGGTTTCCGTATTGTATTTGTTTATGAGGCTCAAAATCCATGTAATGATCTTCATATACTAACGTTGCAGGCGTGGTAGATACAAATGCAACGTCTTTTGGTGGATTATGTATTAAATTTGATTGATGTGAAACCAAGGTTGCATCCGAATAGGACTGCCCGCTTCTTAGATTTTCGTTATTCCTTTGGATTTCGGGTTGACTATACGATATTTGTTCTTGATCAATTTTAATATTTTGCTGTAAATTTGGAAGTTGCACTGGTTTTTTAAATACTGTTGGTTGGTTAATGTGATTAATATGATGCTGTACAATTTGTGTTACAGGTGCAATTGGTGTGCTATGTGGTATCTTTTCTGGATATCCAAATAAAGGATTTTCGTTAATTGAGACTGCCGGCTTTTGATAAATAACATGTTGTGGAGAAACAGATGTTGCGGATATAGGACCAAAGTTTTGAGTTTTTAATTGATGGTATATTTGTTGGCTATAAGATTGTGGCTTATATGTAGAAGCAGATATTGGAGTTGCTGTAGTGTATTGTGGTTCATTGATATAATTTTCAATAGGTTTTTGATATTCATATCCAATTTGTCTATTAGAATAACTGTTGATCTGACCTTCAATATGCAATTTATTTTCATAAGGTGTTATTACTGGTTCTTCGTAAACTATTGATTGAGGTGTAGAAAATTGGGCTACATTGGGGACATCGTATGCAACTTTGGATTCGTAAGCGGATTTTCCATGATCTGCTGAAACGACCTTTTGATCCGAAGTTTTATGAATTGTTTGTTGACTATAGGACAGGGGTGAGACTGTTTGCTGAATATAAGACAACGGCGTCACATTTGTAGTATATTTCAATAAAGGATTTTCATATTTAGTGACGGTGTGTTGTTGGTAATAATTAATAATAGGTTTCGGCGTCATGGGCAAAACACTACCATGCTGTTGTAATTGATTAATTATTTGATGGCTATACGCCTGTGGTTTGTATGTTGAAATTTCTGGCCTAGAAGTAGAATATACATACTCAGTCTTTACTAGGTCATCAGATGTATGTGGATTTTCATAATTATAGCCTGTGCTTGCAGGATATTTATTAATTTTACTAACATCGACATTATGAATTGTTTGGTGACCTGGTATATAAGACCCTAAAGTAGATGAAACAGTTGGTTGCGGTATAGTATGCGAAACAAAATGTTTCGGCGTTTGGAAAGTGATCTTAGAATCATCATTATCGATAGCTAAATCATAGGTGTTACTGAGTTCCACTTTATGATTAATCTGGTGGCTATATGGCTGTGGTGCACCAACAACTGTAGATTGTACGAGAGTATCCTTAGGAGTACCTGTAGTGTAAGCCACTAGTTTTTTGAATGGAGGTTCAGTTTGTGGTATTGCAGTAGTATAATCAAAACCTACAGCTCCACTTTATGAAGAATTTGCTGATTATGACTAAAACCACGTGGTTTGTAAGTAGAAACACCAATAATGCCTGGAACTGGAGTTGTTGGCGTTATTCCATCTTTAAAGATAATGTCAGGTTTGGAATATTGGTATCCTTTTGATCCAAGTGCTTCAGAAGACTGATTATTAAAGGTGTTGTGTTCTATAATACCATCTTGTCTTAAAGATACAACAGTTGGTTTGACATAAGTTATGGGTTGTTGCGAATAAAATATTTGTTTAATATTTGTAGTTGGTTGTTGTGGTACATATGCACTTGTATAAGAGGTTGTTGGTAATGCAGTAGTAACTGCAAATGGTGTAGCCGTGGTAGGTATTCCTGATGACGTAGGAGTGGTACCATAACCACCATAAGCATAACCATCCAAATTATTCTCGTCTGTGCCTAAATGGTGAATCGAGACAGCAGGGTAAGAAACATATGACAAATGAGCTGAATCGATATTTTGTTGACTACTGCCATGATTTAATGTTGAAGCAGAATCATCTCCGCTACTAGGTTCATGCTTAAACTGGTTGATATAACTAGAATCAACCAATGTAGTTTTACCGACTAGATCAACATTGACTGCTCCAGCTGTCAACGTATGAGATTCTCCCATGCGTACTTTAGAGTCACTTAAATATTTTCCTGAGTTTGAAGAACTATATTGCTTAATATATTTACCACGGTCTTCTTGATATAGTCCACTATTGATTAAACCATCAGCTTTATATACACCAGCTGCATATTTTCCATAATCTACAGATTTTAATGCTGAGTAATCTTCATTTTTTGTTCCTAAATTACTTTCCGATGCCTCGTTTGAGAAACTATTATGAGCAAAAGTAGCAGAATTAGCGTGCACGTATTGACCACTATCGTCATTATCTTTAGTTTTGTAAACATTTCGAGACGAACTATAGTATCGGTTATAATCGTAATAATCACTTGATTGTTTGTAGTCAGCATTGTCATGTACATAAGGAATTGCTGGTAAATCATTATGTCTATAAGGTTCTGCATGATCTCCTGATGGGTCATGAACATAAGCACCAGAATCATCATCATAATTTTTGGCACTTTCATATTTATTGCTTTCAATATATGATTGTCCATTGAGATTTTGATGCAAAGTGAACTGTGCTAGATTTCCGGAATTTTCGAGACTTACTTTAGACTTGGTTGGAAGTCGGTAATCGTCTAGAATTAATGACCCACTTGTATATGTCGCTTGGCCGGTACTTTGTGCAGTTTGTGCTAAATTAAAACGTGATGAATCTGCATTACTATTAGCTTTGTTTGAAAAATCATTTCCTGTTAGCCCAGGAGAATAGTCAAATTTATTATTTACATCTAAATTGTAAGCATTATTTGCAAATTCTTGAGATGTTATAAAATTTGGATCTATGGTGTCACCTTTTGTCAAATATCCTCTCTGAATTCCAACCATGTTATTTAATGACGCACCCGAGACAAGGCTTTGATGAGCAGCAATATTTACTGCGTTCGCAGTCTGACCTTGGAAGCCTGCAGCACCTGAAACAAATATTTATTTTTATTTTCACATAACTACTTATTCATAGCTACCTTCTTCGTTTCTATTTGATCGTGATTTCAAATCGACAAACATTGCAAATTTTTGATAATTGAATTTTATAACTAGTATATCATTTACAAATGTCTTACTTAAATTATTCACAAATTAGTATCACGGAAGACAATTATTACAATTACTATGTTATATAAAATAGATGTATCTAGCCATGTAGTACCTACAATTTTTATGTAACTAATGTTACCAATAAAATTTGGTAAATGTCAATGACATTCAAAATTAAGTAGTAAAATTATTAAACCGAAACCTGTTATGTTAACGTAATAATTAATTTAATTTAGGGCCTCGTTAAACAATTTAATTTGTATTATTAATTTCAAATTTCCCCATTTAATTAGTTAGATATATAAGAATAATGAATAGACTACTTCACAATTGCATCATTTTTCATGCAAAACCTTTTTTTTAATGTATTTTTTTATAGAGAAAGTTGTGCTAGACATGAAATAAAATATGTACTTCTTTTTCCTGATATATCGCACCTAGTGAGGTAGTTGGAAATGTACTAATATACGCAAATCTCAGTGTAACCGTAACTTTTCAAATATATGGTAAGCTATATGAATTACCTCAAGATAAAAAATACCATTGAGAGTAGCAATAAAAGTAGAAAGCGTAGAGCTCGTAGCGGTTCAACTAGTCTGCATTCCTGTGATTAAAAAAGTACCAGTGAGTATAGCAGAAGCCTGGGCCTCATAGCGCGCGATGTGTCCGCAGCCCGGCACGCGCCAGGGCCAGTCGCAGAGGCGGCGCGCGGCGTCGAAACCGAGGCCGAACGGGCAGCGGAACTCGTACGCCGCGGGCCGCGCGCCCCCGTGGTCTACGCACGCGAAGAACCATCGGCAGTTCTCCGGGTCTGCGTAGTAACCTGTGGACATTAAATAATTATGACCTGTCAAATTCATAATGCTGTGTTAAATGAGGAGTTAACTGATACAATGATGTGAATATTTGGAGGGCCTCTATGTATTAGAACGCACTTGCAGTCTTACTAGCTGATCTCTGTTGACACAGAAAATCAGTTAGATGAAACAATTTGTAGTTTGCAATTTGAATTATGTAAATATATGTTATTTTTATCATTATATGTATATGTATGTTATGGGTTTATATGTATATATAATATATATCTATGTGTGTGTGTGTATGCATATATTGTACATGGTACACATATTCTTATATTATCTTGAGCTTGGGCGTATACTGGTATATTTATTGATACTTTTTTTTACAGTAGGTGTACTTGTATTTTGATGTGAAACAATTGCTTTTTAGTTTTGTTTTTCACTTTTGTATTTATTTTTAATTTGCATAGTTATATATATTTCTTCTTGTATAATTAAAGTTAACTATGGAAAACCTATAATTGGCCATAATGTTAGAACATAGAAACTGTAAAGTAATTATTTAATACGCTGTTGTTTTTCAAATAAATAAATAATATTCTAAAATAAATAGTTATTAGTTAAAAAAATATGTAAAGTCAATCAGTCGTTTATTTGAAGAATGGAATGGAATGAAGAATTGATCTGTCACTATCTATTTCTGTACTACATATTTAGGCTATAAATATATTTACATTACTAAACATGTTCAATAGTTAGGTTACGTTAGATTATTCCATTATGTGTTCATACGATACATTTTATTTATTTACGAAAAAAGGGGTCAGAAAACTAAATTACTGCCCCGTTCTAATGTAAATTTGCGTTTAGATGATGTTATAAGATTGGATACCTTCAAGTTGACATACGAATCTGGAATCGGGGACAGGCGCAATCTCCGAAGAGCCGGGACAGGCCTGCGAGTGCGGCAGGCTGCCCGGCCATACACACACCTCGTACCGGGAGTCGAACGCTAGCCCAGCAGGGCAGTCGAACTCAAAAACCTTGAATTATACAACAACATTTAAACATAGGATCTATTTTGTACTTTACATTTAATACACGACTTATTTTTATTCTATGTTTGTATAGAATTTTGACTTATTTTTATTCTAAGTTTCAAATACAAATGGCAACGTGTAAAAAAACAGACTCACTGTAAATTCTGGCGAAAGCTGATCAAACTTAACGCAGCGGTAGAACCTCGCGCATGATCTCGGATGAACGAAGTAACCCTGTCTTGAACACTTAAACTCCGTTCGAGTATCCTAAATATAAATGAAAACAAATCAAAGTTACAATGTATTCTATATTATATAGTTACCATATAAGAGGGTAAGTCAAAAATTATCCGGATTTTATTTTTTACAATTTATTTACACAAAAATGCAGTTTACTTTTCAACATAGTCCTCCCTTTTCGAGGCACTTGGTCCAGTGACAACACAAGCTTGCGTATTCCTGTTGGAAAGGTTTTGGATTGCTTGCGAAGCCACTTATGCACCGTTTCCTATACTTCTTGGTGTGATGAAAATCTAGGGTCCCGCAAAGCATCAGGCAATTTTAATTTTTTTCCACCCATTCAAAATCACTGGGCGACATAGTATTCTCTCCACATTGTGCTGAAATGTTGCGATAAATTTCAGCCTAGTTACACCTTTTGACTAAAGGAAACGAATAACGACTCTTTGTTCTTCCTTGGTGCAAATTTCTAGCGAAGCTGTGATTTCCATTGATTCAATCCAACTTGAATATAGCATACGTCACTACAGTAGTACCAACTGTAAGCATGCAAGTGCGGATGATGATATGACCAACATAAAGCAAGGAAACAGTCACAGTTCGGATAATTTTTGACTTACGTTCGTAGTTACTTAACTATCCTACTAATAACAACTCACGGACCCTTTAGTTTGATTGCTGAAATTTATAGAAAAAAGTATTTATTTATTTTCCTATTTATGATTTAGGTACCTCTCTGATAGAGTGGATGACTCCATCGGAATCGACTACTTGAGTGATGCGGTAGGGGGACACTTGCAATGCGTCTAACGTGCGGACCTGGCCAGGCGCTGATAGAATTTCGTGTTCAAGCGACCTGTAAAAACGAAAAAGTTTCAAATTTAGTCCGATCAGCAATTAAAAGCAAATTATGAAAAGATGATCAATGATTATAAAAACAAAAAAATTACAGATTAGGATCTGAAAAAAATTGGTTTATGCCACTATACGGTGTAGGACTCACCTCAAGACAGCAGCTCTCGGCGCTCTACTCTGTTGGTTGAGAACCTTGACTAACGCGGTCTTCAAGGTCGGTCCACAAGGAGTCTCTACGTCGCGGTCAGCGTCGTGCAGCGCCAGGCCAGCCAAACCCCGCACCCTCGCGTACTTGCCCTTTACATCCACCGAGGAGGAGTCTTCAAATGATATCCACGTGGTGTTTCTGAAATGATTGTTAACTTACAGAGCTTAACAAAATGTCTCTCCAGAAGATACCGAATTAAAATACTAATCTTCAAAATACGTAACCTAATAATATATTGATGACGCGTAGAAATTAACCTTAGTCATATTCAATTAATACCCTTCTATGTGCCAACCGTAATGTGGTCAGTTTTAAACGCACGACAATTACGCATCTTATACACATGACCGCGGTGTCTTGGTATTCAGGACGCGCGCCTTCTCAAACATAATGTCAATTGCGATACGGTGATGCATAGCTAATGTGTAAACGCTAGTTCAATTGTTATTTCATTACTCGGTTATTATTAGGTAATTATATCTAAAATTATAACGTACACATACATATCCTGTCCTTTAAATCACAATGTTTAGTCTGTCCTTATAAAATCATAACAACGCATGTTACTATGCTTACATACACAAAAATTTTAAAATAATTTAATCACATAAGAATTACATTTTAAATTTATTATGACATTCAATACCCTTTCAATTTATACACCTAATTATTGACCTATAATTGACATCACACGCAATTAATTAAGTCCAAATATTATTATCCATTGCTTCTTATTATCTATCATGTCATTTATATCAAAAGGAAGATCAGTAACAATTTGTTGTAAAAAGCTGTACATTTCCACATAAACCTCTAGGTTTTTGAAGCTTCAACGTTTGGAACGGTGTGTTTTTATTTTAATTATTATCTATTTATTTTAACTCAACCTACTTAAATGCGTATGGCCCTGATAGATCCTGATCTCTCTCAAGAGTCCATCTCCCCTTCTGCAGCAGGCGGCACAGTTCCGCCTGATCGATTTCCTTAGGCTGGTCCTCCATTGTAGGGCTACCAGGAGTGCTCAGGGTCGCGTTAGACAACGTGAACTTGCGAGCAGTAGCGGGTAGACTGATCACTACTTTTGAAGGTGGCAAACCAAGCCCGATGACTAAGTCTACTACGGAGTCCTGAAACGTAACAATTGAAATTTTTAGTTTAATCCTTCTCCTGGGATGTATTAGTCATCTAATCAAATCCGAGATTCGATCCTGCCATGTACTAATATGTTTTTACCGTTGTTTGAATTGCATATGTATTAATTGTAAGTGTAATTGTTTGAGTTGCATCATTTCGACCACCCTTTGGGTGACTATACGGGCTCCTCTTAACCTCTACATATGGCACTTTGTAAGTGGTCAGGTCAAAGCCATTATATATCATTCTGGCAACATGTATAAATCAAAGACTCGTCTTGAAAAACTGCATAGAATATGCCACGTCATTTTCCGAACGCGGGCCAGCACAGGGTAAGCCACCTAGAAGGTGTACTGGCGATTTGATAAAAACCAATGGCGCTGGACGCTGGGACACGCAAGATCAATAGTTGTGAAAAAAGCCTACGTCCAGCGTCTATTTGCCGTAATCATGAATGATGATGATGAATATTTTATCCTGTGCTCTACGGGTACACTTTGTATAAAAACAAACAGGTGTATTATAAAATCAACCAATCCGTTAGCGTAATTAACTAAGGATCATTCACTCTAACTTGATATCAAGGTTCGTAGTATCGATGGGAACGTTTATGGACTGTGGTGATGATGACATTCTCGTAACAATATAAGGTACGTTATAAATAAGTATAACCACTTTGTGGCGCCATTATACGATATTAAGTAATTTTTACATATATAATCGCGCTACGTTCTACAAATTAAACTATGTTCAGTTCAATTCCAGCCCCTGGATTATGTATATTACTACTTTATTAAGATTCAATGAATCTTCACAAATCAGTAGTATAGCTGCACTATTTGTCAGTTTCAGTCTAAATATCATACTCGTAGCAATAGAGTTACATAATCTGCTTACTGATTGTTCGTGTTGAATTTTGACACCTCACCTACATTGTCCAAATACTAAAATTACAAATATCATAAATCAAAATAGGGTAAAATTATACAATACAATCAATATATTATTGAGTTTCTCCCAAAAACCATTTTAATTCAATAATCAAATTTTAATATGTGAAATCACAAAGCAGACGTGAAATATTAGAAGATTACCAATAAAAGATATAGATATATATATATAAAGATAAAAGATATAGATAGATATATATATATATATATATATATATATATATATATATATATATATATATATATATATATATATTTTTTTTATTTAAAATAGGTTTGCGTTTGTCCACAATCTCACCTGATGGTAAGTGACGATGAGGACTAGGATGGAACTACACGCTTACCTAGCAAATGCCTATTCACTCGTGACTTGAAGACCGTAAGATTATATTGTTCCGGGAACACAGACGTCGGCAATATATATATATATATATATCTCACAATGTGATAGTGATTGAATGTAATATTTTGTCTATTATCACTATGTAGATAAAGGCCAGACCAGGCTAGGCCATAACTACTAGGCCATTTATCTATTCAGTATTGTTAATTATCGAACCTCAAATTAGAACCAGGTTGTCTCTATAGAAACTGTTAAGAAAATGAGAAACAACAACTCATCAGCATTATCAGTTTATATAATCAAATCATAAAATGTTAACAAGTTTTTTTTCATTATTTTTTTATTATTTATATATAGCTTAGTGGTTTAAAAAGAACACAAGGCTGTAAAAATGTATACAGAGACAGTGCTTAAACTTAACCAGTTGCTAATGTCCATGTCCTATTTTCTTAATTACTGACATACTGCTAAATTATTTCACAAACGAAGATCCACCTATTTTGGCCTAGCTCACTTAAATAGTCATATAACTTTTATCAGTCTATCTTGTACAAATTTGAAACTTAACACAACAGCAAAAAACCTATATGGTTTGCAAAATATGTACAAGAGTTTCATTACATTTTTCTAAACTGGCTTGCCTTCACCGTTTAAACCTAGACAAGCTGGCTGATTTATTCTTACGTGAATTATGTAGGTGAATATCGTGATGAAATCTGTGTAATGCTCTTAAGTCGTAATCATCAAACCTATTTTTTTTTTTTAGACTTGTCTACTGTACGAAGTTTCTTTAAGCTTTTCTACACGTTACACTGAATTACACAAATTTCCATAGATATTTATTGGAATGACTACTTTCCAGATGTACCTCGAATATAGGTATATTTTGATTTAAAAAGATGTTAATTAGCCCGACTGATCGAACGCTTTGCATTATACATCGTCATGGCATGACATCTCCTGCAATGTCATTTTCATGTTTTGACTACAAGATACAACAAGATTTGAGTTATTCTATAATGATCATGCAAATAAAAGACAAGACTACATTTATTTTGTTTGAAATTGAATGTTGATATTAGTTTGTGACTTAGTTTTTGAGAGAAACTATCAAATAATCTTAATTATTACCAATAACATTAAATAAAAATAACACCTTACATTCCTTACTGCCCCATCTCCCCGGCAAATAAGATCCGCACGTTATATGACTCTTAACGTAACCTAATAAGAGTATCTTATTTAATCGGCTGAAATTACAGATAGGTGATATAATCATTATATAGGCGTTACTATCGCGATGTTATGATCACCTCTCATTTGGATATTTTTAGAAAACTTATCAACTGTTATAATGTTGTCGGAACACGTTATTACTATCACTTCTACAGTAGTCGTATTTCTGTGTTCCGTCTTGAAAGATAAGATATGCCAGCAAAATTACTGGCCATCGTGACTTTACATGTTATATTACAACTTGAAAATGTATGTATACTGTTGCTCTTGCAGGGATTTGCTGCGGATCTCACAGAAACCACATGTACACTACTCGTACCACAGGTACCACTAAACTGTAACCAACTAAAGTCAGACAGTGAGTCTAATTGTTTATAAGTTTAGTATCATAATCAATAACTAAAACTCACTGTATTCATCATATCCCAGAGCCCACTCAGTCGACTCGGGTGATACGTGGTCCTTTCCACGACCCCCAAGGCATGTGTCTGCACCATCATTAAATCCACCTTCTTAACCAGGGCCCTCAGATCGTAATATTTGGCGAGAAGCTCGGGATGAGCAGGCAGTGCCAAGAACACGGGACCACCACCTGAAGAAGTCACTGCTGATTTTGCCGCATCTACCACTTCAATAATCTTTGTTCTGTTAAGAGATCTATGCACATCATGGATCTCTAAACCTTGCACGTGTTTGGATTTGAGTAATGAGTGGAGGTCCTGTAAGAGAAGAAATTATATTTAATTAATAGTAGATAAATATTATCCGATTGTGTGTGACACTTTTTGTTACATTCTAGATGTATAATAAAGTAATGAGAAGAAGGTGTCCGAAAGTGGGAGAAAACTGTCCACCAGATGGTGGAAAGGCAGTTGCCTAATTTGATTTGACGCTATTATTGATTTCTGGTCGCTACTGTCACTGCCATTTGGTCGCTACGTGTCGATCATGTGGAAAGTGATTGAATGCATTAATTTAAATACGAATCCCTCGAACCCATGCGGTCTATATAGACCCTGCAGATGTTATTTATACTATCTTTTCGACTCAGAACTGGAAAGTCTATTTTTTATTTTTATATCTTCTGGATAAAGTGGTTCCAATATTCGCATTCTCGTTTAGGTACACAAAAAGCCTTTCTTCCCTACCTACTTTAATAACTAAAGGTATCACTTTCTTCTCCTCCTCTCTCCTCAAATCGTGAATCGCCACTAAAATTAACACGCACATTGTGTTCAATAAATTTATGGCTCCTTACTCAGAACGGATGTAAGGCTGAGTCCTGTGGTACAAAAGGAACTCCTCCTCATAGACATGACCAACAAGTTTGGCGAAACTGCATCATCTCTTTCTGCTGTAAGCCTAATAATTCTGTAACACATTCGTAGGAAAAGATTTTAAAGCTGTATAAAAGGTCCTTAACAACATGAAACTGGATGGACGTGTGGGGAGAGGAAGACCGAAGAAAAGTTGGATGGACCATGTGAATGTTGTTAAAAAGAAAGTGTCGAAATAGCGAGTGATAGAGGAGAGTGGAAGAGGAAGACATTGCGCCGACGCCAAATAAAATAAAAAGAGAAAGAAGAAGAAAGGTACTTAATAGTCTATTGTCTGCTGGCTATAACGTGCGCGCCTTCAACAGCAGGATAATACCCCTACTGATATATCCCTTTAGCATACGGAAATTAATTTAGAGAAAGCTGGATGCCTTGGATAGGAGAGTCCATGAAAAGTTTACAACATATCGTATGCTTTATCTTCAATCTTCTGTTATGAGGCTATAGACTCCAGGGAAGTAGGCATTGTGGTTTTTATTAGGGTAGACGACTACAACTGATTATGGCCGTTTTTATAGTATAATTATCTGATTTGAGCAATTTATATCTAATGAAAGTATGTCAATATAGAAATTTCAGTTTAATTACTAAGTTATATTGTTTTTAGATTTCTAAAAAATGAGCAATTATTATTTACTTAATTCTAATGAAACGAACACATTTCTAGCATTCTCGCATTAAATGTAACATTTTTTTATATAGAAAGTATACCTATAAACGTACAAATAACAAAGTTATTTTAAAATTTGTTTATACGCTCATACAAATTAGGCGAGTTTACTGAGTTATGACGTCACAATTGCAGTGTTTTTAGTATGGAGCGTTTTTGAGCGACCCGCGACAGCGCCGCAAACATGGCGATGTATCTTCAAAAGTAATAGGTGCAGGTGTACTGTTGGTTCTACAATATTTCTCACTTAAAAGAGTACTCTTATTATATACAGAATTTAAAAAATTGTCATCTACCCAGGCAGTCTACAGCCTCAGGATCTTCGTAATTAGGAGTGTGGTTTGTATTGTAATGTTGCAGCAGTTGAGAGGAACTTTATGATTATAATATTATAATATTGAAGCTTATTTTTTTACAGTTTCGCCGACATAAGTATTAGATGCGAACTTCAAGTATTTACGTTCATACGTTTTCGAAATCAAAAGGTCTTGACTGACAGATGGAATAAGTGATCCTATACGCTTTCTGTCTTTTCTTTCGAGGTACCGGAAGCCTAAAAATACATTTTTCCCTTATACACCCAATTAAACTATTTTAACATCGATTTTAATGTCGGGAGTGAACAGGCTTTTATTGACTAGGCATGCTCTATTTTCGTCCTCATCTGTGTTTATGATCAAACGAGATTATTTTTTTAAGAAAAGACGATAGTACTTTATATTTTGTCTTACTGAAACTTTAGCTACGCAGTATTTAGTCCAAGGTAGTTTGGCATGCTTATTTATTGTACGTCTGTGTTAGTAAGTAGTCAAGTTAAGGCTAATTACTGATAGACAACACTGATGCATAGCAAAGCAAACATATGTACTGCTTAAACGTAAGTAGGTACTATACTATTAGAATAACTTTAGTCTCATTAAAAATGGCGCAACTTGGGAGTGCCAAGTCACAATGTGGCCGAATTGATGTGGAGATGGCAATCGCGAACTTGATGGCATTGCTCTACATAATACAATATCTGGTTCATAATCATTTTGTTGATATCTAAAAACAAGAACAAACTATGCTCTACTGCTATGTTTTCTTAATAAACCTCATCTACTCAACCTTACCACTGCAAACTATAAAGCCGCAACTGATGTAGGCTATACTGTTTGCTTTTTTGGGTAATTTGTCAGAACAAGTATATCTAACTTATCACACACTAATTGATTTAGCAAAAAAGTAAACTTAAAATTTAAATTGCCTTATACTAATATGCTCCCGCATTTGCTGATTTCGATTTACCTAATTACGGATTTACCTGTTATGGCTTACCGTATAAAAATACTTAGTAAATATATAAAAATAATAATTCCTAAAAAAATACAAGGTAAAGTTAAAAACAAATAATTGCAAGAAATAAGATATTATTCGCTTATTGCAAGGTAATTGACGTTTTAGTACAGTTAAATTTTATATTGAAAAAGAAAATACGGAACACGAGAAAAACAGATTAGAAAACTGTCGGTTTTATGTAAATTTGTTGTACCGAAATCGAACAATGTATACGGAGAAAGAATATTAGACTAAAAAATAGAGTAATTTATGAAACAGAATATTACATGGGCGAGAAAAAACTTCAAAAAAGATTAAAAAATACTTTTATTTATGGGCAGATTATGACATTAAAAAAAACATACTTTGTAAGTATGAGTCGCTCTTACATATAAGCAGTAACTCCTATATAGAATTTTTAATAGTGGTATTGAATAAATAAAAAGACAGATGAAGTGTTAAATTCGTAACGCAGTGTTGAAAATCGGTTCGCAAACGTTTGCAGTCGTGGATAAAAGATTTGAAAAGACCAGAAGGAATCCGATTGAAAAATATAAAGCAATAATTACAAGAACCATTAATAAAACGAGAAGAACTTTTATTGTGCTTTTTTAATTTTCTTGAGTACATATCGAGGAAAACACCAAATACACCTAGGGGGGGTCTCAAAATCAATGCAAAATATTGTCACTTTTGACATGAGTAACAAACAAGTAGGTACACAGATGTCAAATGAAAACTATTGTATACTTCGTTTCCTCTTTTAGGCGTAGATGATATGGCTTACTACACCACACTGGTCAAGCTAGTCGGGATTTTCGCTTCAGGGATATTTGACCTCAAGACTAATGATCGGGTCTTACGATTTTGACTGTAAGAAAAGGACCGACATATGTGAGTATTCTTAATGACGCACCGCACGTAAAGTGAATTAATTGTGATTTCTATTATTATTTAACCGAAGACCGTATTCTGCTGCTGAGTAAAAAGCCAACAACAAAACACTACGTTGATAATATGAAAACTAGCACTAAAATCATCAATATAATGATTAATCATTGACAGCCGTATCACAGAATAGAGTCAAACTCAATTCTCTGCTTGAGTATAATTAGAAATTAATAGCGATAAATAGGCTCAATAGCACCATTGCTTTCTAACTTTGCTGACTCAAATCGAGTTCGAGTCTCATTCTATAATACGAGCCTCACATTTAAGTAAAATAATGTTTATTCTGTGTGTATCCGGTACGAAAGAACTATGATACTATTAATAGTATCATAGTTCTTTCGTACCGGCGTTATATCGCTTATTTCTTTAAAAGCTCCATCGATCAGTTACCAGTTACAGTAACCTTAATCTCACATTACGTCACATTCCTTCACACCAATATAGAAAAACCGATATAACAGCAACGCATTCATTTATTACATTGTTATAATAAGAGATATGTTTATAAGAACGCATTTATGTAGAATTTTAATTTTAGAAGAACCTAAAAATCGATATATTGTATTTTTGGCAAATTTATTACTTTTTTAATTATTGTTAATTATTTGATACATTAGAATATTACATTCGTCACCATAAAGAAAAGCTGAATAAGTATGTATCCTACAAGTATCAATAAGGAGAGACCTATTATAAAAGGACTATCATTATGTAATTAAAGCAGATACACGCCCACAAAAAGTAACTAAAACCGTTCTATCAATCTAATATTCAATATATGGATGTGTTGAATGTTAACATTTCGGATATCTTTTGAATTATTTTATAAGTGACCTTTTTTTATTGGATAACATACTTCAGCTATTAGTCTAATGTTTCATGGTATCACTAATCATTACGGCATAATGGCCCGTACAAACTTATCGATTAAAACCTTTATAATATCGCTATCAACCCTATCAGCACAGTTATAAACTGACGTTAGTTTAATAAATCAGAAAAAAACAACACATTGCGTAGTTTAGTTATTCTATTGCCTTTCAGTTTAATCGGATGTAACTAACACGCATTACTTTGGTTTATATAAACAGATTAAAATTATAAATTAAGTTTTGCTAAAAATTTATCTAAAGCTACAAATATATAGATAGTCAGTTTTTCTTTCACTGTTCACTTTATTTTTATACGATATCTTTTGCCAAAATGATTTCAACTAATTGTTTTAAATCAATGTGATTTGATATCATCCCTGAATATTGTATTTGAGTATATAATTAAAATGACGAACAAATGGAATGAAAAATAATAAAATCTTTTCTAGCGGAAAATAAATTCGTAAAATAAATAGACATAAATTCTAGATCTTCTAGGACAGTCTCATGCGGGATTACTAAATATATAATAAACATGAAGACTCCATTCATTAACATATAGAAGCTATAAATCCTGATAAAAGCTTGTAGATGAAAATAAGTGCAAAAGTAATTTAAATTACTTGTAGCGAATGTGTCCAATACATACATTATGAAGGTGAGCCGGTTGTCAGTACTGTTTATCACGATCAAGAATTTGAACAAGGTATTAGTAAGATTCATTAAAAAAGTTTAATTAGGCATGTGTGACTAATCTATCGGAAGTAGTAAAATCCAACAAACTAGAAGTCCAAGGGTTCAATTAAATTTGCAACTATAAATTATTTATAATCACATTTTTCTATGATACAACAACAAAGTTTAGTGTCTAAATATGCGGCATAAACGGATTACATAAACCCCTATCTTTTGATTGCGTCGGCTTAGAAGTTTCATTTATTTATAGCAAGGGATTGCAAACTTGAGTAGTTAATATTAATTTCATCTTGATACCTGTTCCGGAGAAAAATGATCTGGATATATGGGTAGACAAACGGAGAACGAAGTGATCCTATACGGGTTCCGATGTTTATGATTCCGAGTATGGAACCCTCAAATTAGATAAAAATATAATAAACATCATAGCATTCTGCTTACTCTAGGTAGGCTTTTGATTTAAAATATACACTTAAACTAAAGGCAATTAGGCTACAAACGCTCTATTAGACAATATAAACTGTTTCAGCCCTGAAGAATAGATAACGCGAATTGACATTAAGATATCTTAAAAATCTGTTTGCGCACAAATGTCGGTATGGATCACGCTTTGTAAACATCGCTTCAATCTTAACCCTATGTATATACTGACACATGTCCAACCGATGTTGATTTGTATCGAGTCAGATTTTTAAGAAAATTAATAGGCAATGAAAATAATTACTGCAATTAATTTCGTACTAATCACAAAATTAAATAAAACACCAAGCTCACAATGATGTTTGGTAGTCCGAATATTCAGAATTTTCGCATATATCTTTAACATAGAACAGTTAATTGAATAGTCTGTAAATGTCCATAGAAATCGAAATGCCATAAAATAATTGTATGGCGCAAGAAGCAGGTTGGCGTATGGCGGAATGATAAACGATCTCCTTCGAGTAACTCACATTACTTATTAGGAGCAAGACAAGCCTTTGCAACATGCGCCGCCATACAGCGCTAATAAGACGTGTATGTGAACCAGTATTAAATTATTTAATATTTTCTAAAATAAGAACATACAACAATATAGACCTGAGTTACAGTCGTAATCACAAGTCACATAAATTCGAGTCAGATGCTTCATGCTACGATAGTTTGCGGTTTCTGTAAATAATGTTGCAACTAATTAATCAGCCTAATTTGTTTTATGGTGCCTGTAAACCTTAATAAACACATTTATTTGCACAATCTGGAACAAAGAAAACGTAGCCAATGGAAAGTGAATCGAACTCGGCTCTCTACCTAGCATATAAAATGTTATTTTTATAAGATTATCTTTAAAATCAATACAAGAAAAAATATTTTGAATATTTTGACTGTACAACGGATTTCTTAACTCATCGAAAAAAACGGAAATTCCATAATTCTATCAATACATTTCCATTCCATTTTTCTACCAATATAAAAAAAATGATGGCATGACTAAAAAGGTCCTGTATCTTTATTTAACCTGATGGTAAGTGACCATAATGCCGTATGTAGGTATATTGACACAGATCTTTCATAAGAATCTCTAGCTGCGAGGTCCACGACATATTGACATATAAAAAGAATAAACGCTTTCTAACTTTTCATTGAAACATTTTATGAAACAATCATAATAAAACACCGTAAAACCTTTCGGGCGCCATAAATCTTGGATGAAAATCGCTAGAATAGTCTTGAAACATCAACTCAAAAAACAACCAAATTAAAACGGTTAATCTGATAACAATTTTATCTCTCCTTGACCATTAGCTAAAAGATTTTCCCACTGATACTCCAACAAAACACTGATCACACACATGTTTTACATAATGAACAATACGTAACGATCATAAGTATCAAACCATATAAAGTCCTTGGAGCGCAGACCGCCTGTTTCATGTTCCATTGCCAATTTACTACTGCTGTATGTCATCAATTGCCAGTGCGAAGAGGTCGTGTACGACGACCACTCGATTTGTTTCCGCGCCATTGTTTCTCGGTAATCAGACCAAGGATGCGAACGACATTACAATACAATTAATAGTTTTTGAAAGATGGATGGACTGTAAACCGACGTGCGTAGTCGGCGGAAGAAATATTAATAGTTAGCATATTTTCAGTCTCTTCCGACTTAAAATAATGGCGTATATAATATACTCGTATATTAGCAATACTACTTTTAGTAGTTTTAAAGAACTAAACCTTCTCCTAAATTGTAGTTGGGTAAAATTGCTATCTTCAAACATCAGTGATACTGTTTTAATTACTGGACCTTCTAATTTCCCATACAAGGGCCAAGGCTGGCACATGAACCTAAGTAATTTTCAACTATCGACGAAGCATCCGACATTATGAGGAAAAAGCAAGGAAAATTTTGTGAGTTATAAAAATGCATATCCCTGCGAAGAAGTGTAGTTGAAGATCTAAAGCAATCTTTTTTTTTTTTGGTATTCTGGTATATACCTACCTAAATACGTAAGGTGTTATTTATTGAACATAGATTTCACAATTAAAAAAAAACGTGATATAATTTTCTGTTAATATAATGTTGGTTTAACATTGTATATTAACAATAGTTTATCGAAATTAAATTAGAAAAAACTTCTCTTTTATTTGTTGTTGGTTTAATTTGGAAGAATGTTTATTTTATTTTTCCTTTCAACTATATAGTTTTAACTGATTTAAAGTTAGTCGAAGATGGGACCTCTAATATAATTGAACTTTTCAGCCATTAGGTTACACAGACATGGATACAATATGGATGGCATATATTTTAGACTTTGTATACGTTTAAATGACTTAATGTTACCCATAAACAAAAAAATAATTTCAACGAAGGTTGTAAAACAAAAATGTTATAAAACCCCACTGGATTTGAATTCATTAACAACGACGGTGATTAAGAGTGCAGTCGTTAGTCTAGCGCAATCCAGCGGCTCATATGTCCAACTGACGTATAAAAAACTACTCATACAAATTGCTGGTAACAGATGCTGATTTGAATATAACTGATACAACTGCCATATTCACATCCTTACCTCCAGTTGCAATTTTACAAGTAGGCTGATATTGCAGTTCAGATTCCCTTACTAGATTTATGAGAGTTAATACTAAAAGCTATTTGTCGTTGTAGATGTTTCAATTAGTATTTTGAACACCTTTTTTCTACAAACACTGCGTGGACGTCCTGATCCTATTCCTTTAAAAACGGGAGATTTCATTGTTCCATAACCCAGTGCACAAAACATTTGACTATAACTAGCGGATTTAGTTTCAAAAATTGTAATTTCCTCACAGCGATTCGGTTCTATTTATCACATCACTCCATTTTAACATCACAAAAATTTTGGTCAGCCGATAGACGTAAAGGAGGAAGTAAAGGAGAAAGCAACGTAAATTCATACAAGAATGATAGATTCCAAATTAAATTTTAAAATATTGTTTATTTTCAAATATATTATATTTTATTTTTATTTGCATATATATACACAGTAATGATTCAGACATATATTGCTCGTAATAGCTTTAGTACATTTGAATTAGGTTTTCCTAATTCAAATGTACTAATACTAATGCATGACGTGTTGTTGACTGTACAATAAAGCACTTGTAAAAATATGGAAAATAAAAACTTATAACACATACATACGCTCACACTTCCTTTGAAGTCTTTACAATACTATATATCATTATGCAAGTGTGGTTTCAAAAGGTACCAACTAAACAACCTTATGGTTTGACCGCACCTAATTCATAAATGCATAATGCAAACCATAAACAAACCATCAATTAATTCGCACGTTTAATCACAAAATAACAGAGCAAGGTGCACGTCAATGACATTGGAATCTAATAACAGGGTAACATACATCAAATTTACATTAAACTTCAATCTGATTTTGAACTTTATGTAGTCGCAATAAATCAACATAATTCATCATAATACTTTAATTTTATGTACATTATAACATTAGGTGTGAATGGACCTGTTGGATACTGTTATTATCACTGTTACAGGATATGATGATAGGATATCTTAGAATACTTGAGCAATAGCAGATCCAAATCTAATTATAATACATCACTTACTTTTCGTTTCTTCTGCAGTACATAGTTTTTACAGGTTTAAAATACCAGATATTTATTTCTTCAACTGTTAAAACTGGATATTCGGCAAATAAATAAATTCTATTTTTTTCAACCAATTTTTATTCTAACTAATATAGATATATCTAACCGATATATTTCGTTTGCGAATTTTATTTATTATGGTATTCTTGTGTTCACGATGCAAATCCAAATAATGTAAAGATTTAGTATTTACATACCCTTTATTACGGATGATGCAATGCTCTTGTTTGAACGTATATAGGAGTTGAGCTATCATCTAGCTAACTTACAGCAACATAAATGTTATCTGTACATAATACATACATATATGTATATATATTCATAAATGTAATGAGGAGCTATTGCCACTGTCTGCCGGGTACTTCGAACAAGAGGTCTAATGGCGACAAACTGCCCAAGTCAGCTCTTATATTTTCTACGAAATAATAGGAGTTCCCTAAAAGAAAATTAACTACATATATACTTAAATATCAATTTAATATCACCACCGTCTTCTGAAATATTTGTAAGAAATACCCAAATCAATACCAAAATCCAAAAAAATTATATAACTTAACTAGAAACTATAGCTTCCAAAATGAGTTGGCTAAGATGTGAGACTATTTCCAAGCAATAGTATAATTAATTATGATTCTAATTGTAATCCATTCCAATACTAAATTCTATGCGCCGAAAGCTGCTGGGCACAATTTTTAACACAGTAATAAACGAACACGTTTGCTTGACTGCCGTTCATGTGAGAATGAATTTACAGATATGGATTTCTTAAATGAATTATGTCAGATCAGCGTTTGATTATATTTGATGAAATGTCTAATGAGAGCTTAAGACCCGCAGCATTCCATATCTAGACGAACAATGAGGCAATAGTGAAACGAAAGCTGTCGCAACTACAATCAGCGAAATGTAACGATTTATACAAAACCTGTTCGAAACACCAAGTAGGGCTGGTGAATATTATTTATTCGATTTTTATCAGGTACTATAATCGAAGTGTGCATATTGTCAATAAATAAAATAAACTTGGCGTTCCAACGTGCATAGGTACTTCAAAAAACTAGATGTTCGAACGTGGTGAAATATATTTTACTTTTTACAACAAACTTCCACAGAGTGTTACTGCATTTTCTTTTTAATTTGCCATAAATTTAAAGCATGTTAATATTCTAATGAAAAAAATGGTTTACAAGTTACATTATTTTTTGAATAATAAAAATGCATTTATATAAAATTATATCCATGCATTTATAACACAAATTTAATGATTCTGTATTAAATAGATAATTAGTTGTTTTAAAGGGAAGATAAAAATTAGACCTTGAGACTTTCTTGCCTGTTCTTCTCGAGAAGGCGAATTACTAAATAAGTGTAAAGTTATTGTCTTATTTTTTTCTCTCCTTTTACGTACCCATGTGACGTTTAAGTTCTCAAAAACACAACCTTATAATGTTATATTTGTTTGAATTACATTAGTGACCAAAATATGTCGAATAAAGATAATTTTGAATCGTTGACTTTGTTACTTTGTATACCTACTAATTGACATAAGCTTACAAATATAGTCTCAGCAAATATATAATACTTACTATAGTAATAAGTTGTGCAGTTTAAATAGCGTGAAGACTCTATTTGGTCAAAGGGCACTCTTATATGAAGTTATGTAAAAATATTAGTGCACACAAAAATTCTACTAATAAAGTGTAGAATGTAATAATGATTAAAAAAAAGCTACAAATTTTATGTCAGGAAACGGAACAAGCTTCCGAAGTGTAAGTGATAACTTTGATTTAACGAATATGACAACCCTATTCAGCTGTCAACTGACCAGCCCGTTAATGATGACATATTCAGCTCTTTTATACAACTTGATGAACTTCTCAAGGACGTGAAATGTAAGTGTTACGTGTATTACGAGCGGTTCTTGTATTTCTGGTTCTGAGAAATGGCGATAAATGTCACAGTTACGATCAGTGTCGATTTTTTATTTATTTGTGAAATAATAATTTGAGACAAAATGTTCTATCTTTCGAAACATTGATACAGTCAAAATAGTAATAATAATAATAAGTTTATTTGCAATATACATTTGTAACAATACATAAGGATTCCCTGACCACCGAGCTAGACTAATTGTCTGTATTTCGGTAGGCAGTGTCCTCCTCCTCTATAAAGACACAGATAAACACAATCATAACAAAATAATATAAACTAGTGCATGTGTGCATGCGTGTGTGTGTGTGTGTGTGTCTGTCTGGGTATGTGTGCGTGTGAGTGAGTGTACACCTAACTAATCAAAGGCGTCAGTCTCATCATAGTCACAAACATTTCTACTCCTTCTTTTACTCATTACAGTGACGGTGCCGAGTAGAGAACTACCACGACTATTGCTTATTACATTGAGTATATATAGTTGCCTGACAGTCAATACTTTACACTCTTCGTAAATACTCCTAGTAGGATATCTAATTATTTTAAAAGTCATTACTTTCAGTAATGCTCTCTGTGCTCTTTCTAAGTTTATCATATGAGACTTACAGGCCCCACACTTCAATACAATAGTAGAATAGAGATTGTGCTAAGGAGTAGTAAATGACGGACGGTCTCCAACATCCAGCCTACTTAAGTTATATTAGGGTGTTTAGGTCATAGACAACCACCTTGGTCCAGTGTGCATTGTTCAATTTGTTATACACCTTAGAGTTTGGCCCTCTCGAATAGAATACCAGTGCTGAAATGAAGTATGTTTTTGGACATTTACTTAAAAATATTGATACAAAGTTAAAAATTAAGATCCTTCAATCTATTTTGGCATTTAATCAATGCCTAATAAGACTCATTCAAATTCAAATTCAAATGTTCAAATTCCTTTTCCTCATAATTACAATACGTGGAGTTAAAGAAGTGTATGTAATTAATAATAATAAATGTCAATTGAACAGTTTATTATTATGCATATATATACAAACCGATAAATAATTAGTCTTTTAGATGAGGTATTTTTTAATTTAAATAAAAAATTTTTCAATAAAATTTAGATATTTACCTTAAAATAAAGTTGAAGTATGCGTCAGTTAAAAAAATGTTGTATACCAATTCATAGCAAATCACGATATAAAATAAAAATAATATTTGAATTATAAATATATATAGTAACAATTAATAAGACACTATCGCTCACATACACATCAGTATTAAATACATATTTAGTTACAACTTGACGCGACGTCAGGTCGCATTCCTAGGTCAAATTAGCTGTCAAAATGACAATAGCCGATAACAATCTATGCTGCCCTTGACACCATTTGCCGAATCCAGGGTCAAGAATACGAATACTGACAGTGACAGCATTGTATGAAGAGTGATTAATTTCTTTATCCATATATATACATATATAGGGAATTTAACTTCGATGTTTAATATAACCTATTATAAGCTGTATATAGAGATGGTACGAGATGTTAATAATGTATACTTAGCTCAAAAAGTTTCTTTAAAAGTAAGATTTTATCCTAAACCACGCCGACATTATACAATTGTTACCAAAGTGTCGTTTTTAATGTCACTGTTTATCAAACTCGGGAATTAGTATTTTCTTTTATTATAATCAAAATCAATACAAATCTTAAGAATGTATAAAATAAAATTATAACCAATCTTGCAATCTATGTACCTATATAATTGAAGGCGCCGTATTCGATTATACATAAATCGAACGGAACTTACGGACGAGTTTTAAATTTAAAATTGCTGTGAGGCCACAAGCATAAAAAGTTATAATTTAATATAGTTGAATAAACTATCTAAAGTTTATTTAGTCACTTCTAACTAAAACATAAACATGAGTAATTATCGGATTATATTTATCAATATACAATCAATATACAAAATATGCACAAATAAAAAGCTGAAATGTAAGATTTCAAGATTATAAGTATTTATGTTGCCGGTATAATAACATAAAAAACCGAATAAAATAAATATTAAAATTAAAACAAAAATGTCAGTGAGGCTCCCTTACAAAAGACACTTTATCGTTAGACATTTACCCATAAACGTATATATTTGTGGTGAAAATAGTCATAATATTTTTATCGTAATTTCTTATCCCAGTATTCCAAAAAAATAATACATATATAGTTAACGACAATCCTTACCTTTTCTCGAAGCGCCTTGTCTTTTTTTTGAACCCTCATAACATAACTTGACCAGATCAACAAAATTTTCAGAATATTAATACATTTATTATATATATTTAATAGTTCCCTATGGACTTATTATTATATATATAGCGAACTTATTATTTCATTAATATATATTATTTCCCCTGTTAACCAGCAAGCTTTACGGATTCGTTCTTTCACTTTGCATGAGCGATATTTGGAACTATGAAAGCAACCTTTCCTTGATAATCTAATATTTTAATGTCAATTAATTACATTTATTAAAATCGAAATCTTCAGATTTAGAGCTATAGTATTTAATAAAGTCATGCGTGTTGTCATTCCAAAACGGATACAAATTTAAACGTAGGCGGTAAAGAGACTGGGGCAATTGGTTACGCCATTATGAGGCGATAAAAGACGCCCCACGCGTAATTATTAACTACTCGGGCACCTGTCACTGTGCTCCATATGAAATTAGCAAGCAAATTACGATGATATGTTATAAAGTAAAGAGATTTTAGATTTAGGCACTATTTTCACAAGTTTGGTTAGAGAATTGCACCTTGTAACTAGGTGCAAAGTCCTGCAGTTTTCGAGCCTTGTTACAACTAAATTTATTGTTTTTTTTTTTAATTATCCGATGATTAGTAAAGACAATCATTTCTGGCGCTGAATAATGTTTTACCTTTCCAGCCACTTGCACGGCTTCTTTAAAACTGGTGTGTGTAGACTTTGTCATTCACTTTCTATAGTTCTGTACAGTGTTTTTCAACATTGAAAACCTTTCACGTTTCATCTGCGTTTTAAGACGATATTTATTTTGATTGTTCCACATTCTTTAACTATACGGAGTTATTTAGTGTATTTAGCCTCAGACCATGTACTCAAAACACTGTCGTCACTGTCGTGCCACATTTACTCTAACTTACATACACTCAGTGAAGTTAGAGCAAAACGTGTAGCGAATCGACAACTTTATTTAGTTAGGCCTACAGCCCATAGTCAATGTAACATTCATGATATTCGTTTTAGATATTCATGACATTACAACGACGAATTTTCCGGAATCTGGCTCTTACAACATTAACAATCTCTGTAATTCTAATAGCAAACGGCCGTGTCGATATTTTATTGTGTACGACAGAAGAAGTATTAGTCTATCTATCAACAGTATAACATACTTAAATACAACCGACATCAAGCTTTTGATTTGTATTGAATATGACCGATCCGAATCATTGCAATCCAATTTTCATAAACACAACTTCCATATATGCGCTAGGTTTAGATTGACCAGGACGGTACCTCAATTATTTTCAGTTTTTACAATAAATAACTTAAGTTTACATTTTTTTTAAGAAAATCTTATATCTAGTAGGTGGAGGCGAGACCCAAAGTGGTTTAGGACTGCAGAGAGAGGAATCCCCGGACAACACCTGCCTTATCCAGAATCACGTCTTTCTGTATCCCTTAGTAGTTTATATTATATACTTGTTTCTTTATGCTTTCTTGACTTTTAGTACCTTATTATTATATTTCATTTCTATAACACTGTTATACTTCAGCGATTTGTAGAGAAAAGTCTTTTTTTTTACCATACTATAATGAAGCTGCTAACAAGAATTAGAAAGAATGACCAGCAATCATCGACTAACAACTATTTTTGTATTTAATTAGTACTACGGAATAATTCAAATTCGATTAAAGATAAATACATAACACTAATACTGGTACACAATCAGTAATTCAAATATTAAACCGCCAAACACGTATAGAAATCGAAGAAAAGCACAAAAAAGAATTCTCACTTTTAATAAAGCACAAATGCAATAACGAACTAACGAAACAGCAGATTATGATCAAGCGAAAGGTGTGATGAAAGATGTAATTCTAGTTTTCATTGTAAAAAAAAAACTGTTTAGATCTACATAATTCTATTACGATAACTCAACCACTTGCCTTTTTTAGTAATCGAAATTATTAATTAAAGTAGAATTTTATTATATAGAGCTAACTTTTTATAATCTATTTATACACTTGAACCGCATTTCCACACCTATTTCAGAACAGAAAAACTAATGGAATTGATTTTAAGGTGACGTTTGTGATTAGAAGATTTTTATTTATTTAAGCAATCTTTCTATGTAATTGCTTAATATTGTTTTACTATTTTACTATGTAGTTGCTTAATATTAAATGGTATGTGAAATCGCAAATATTTTTTTTACATATCTTCAGACTGGTGTACAGGCAAAGACTCAAACAACTCAACTCAACATACTGTGATTTACATAATATCGGAAATCTTTACATAGGATACATAACCAAGTTTCTCTTACAGTTTTTACACCAAGCTCTAATTTAGTAAGATTAACATTTACTCAATGGGGTAATGCGTGGTTACCAAGAGTTACGCACTAGCCTGAGCTTTACCCTACTAATTAAGTGATATGTATATTGCACATAAAGAGGAAAACAGCAATTCTCGTACCAGAACAGAAACTATTGCGCAATTTATACAGCTTTCATTAAGTGATACCAAATTTACTTTAAAAAAACCGAAGTGGGAATACTTGCGACCGTGAATGTATACAGGTTGCGTTGAAGAAGCTATATAAAATAAGGCAGAAAATACAAGATTGATTATGGAAAATATAAAATTTTATAACTAGAACTCAACACAAGAATGAAACTCTTTAAGTGTATATGTAGGGAATATTTAGCTATATTCAAAAATGAATTGTCTATATTTGAAAAAACTTTTCAAGTCATTCCTCTCTATGTTATCATTTTAATTATTTAGCGCGAACCTACGCATTGATAGTTTTTGCATTGTGCTATGATGTTGATGTGACAGGTAATAACAACTTTGAAAATAAAATACTTCGAACACTTCCGATTACAAAATTGCATAGTAATTATTATTTTTTAAAAACAACACTTAAACTGAAAAATTAAGTCACGTTCTAGTCAAAAACTCGATATACTCTTAAGTGCTTCCTGCTTTAAACACTAACTTTAGAATACACTCGTTTAACTAACTAATACGCTGCGCTTATTTAACAGTTACAGATTGGTGTTATGTGTCTAATAACAATTGCTTGTATTCGAAAATCATGATTTCAATAAAGTTTATCTCACACTCGAAAGTTAGAATCTTTGACAGCAAATAATCATAATTGCTTTACTCTTCAGTCAGTCCTCTTCAGTACGTAATTAATATATTATTAAATTAGCTTTTAACCACAAACGTGTCGCCAAGGCTATTGTCAGTTTCGGTATTTCTCTTTCTTTGGGTTATATTTATTTGTTTTATTTATACTTCATGTACAATAAAGGTGTACAAAGGCGGACTTGATGCCCAAGGCATTTTTGCCAGTCAACCTTCGGGTGATGCAGTCTATGTGTCTGTATTAGTACAAACATAAACTTAACGCCATATCGATTGAACTAGGAGTACATACTTTGACATATACAGAGTGCGATGGAAAATGCGTGAATATTCTACACCCTCACAGTTGTACATAGTAAATTTTATACATTAATATATAGAGACACTCCGAATCACCTTAATTTTTCGGAATTTCCATTCGTTTAGGCCCAGACAATAATACAGTTACTCAGACGTCTTAATTTTTAATACGAATCAATATTAAGTCTGACATATGAAATAAGGACTACTTATAGAAATTGTTTGACATTTTTCTAGATTGATCACAAGGGTAAACTTCTTCACATATTAATGTGAAGGCGAAAATACATCTTGTTAATAATTTCGTTAATTCAAAATTAAATAGTAAGTTAAGAAAATTAAGAAAAAACTGATGAATGAACACCACATTGAGCACACAAGATGGCAGAGGGAGCCATGTTAAACGAGTGTCGTATATTTTCACACGTTAGTACTGGCACGCTGCTCACGCCGAAATTAATAATTAAAGCCATAAAAAATTATTTGAGAACCATTTCGGTATATGGAATTATAATATACACTTAACATATCAAAGTTGACTGAAATGAAAGAAAAAGCAACGTCAGCAGATTATTCTCAATATACAAACGAATACCATAGAGATCAAATGAAGATTTAAGTCCGCAGAAAACGCAAGGTTCAGGTGGAGAACACACGACTGGTTCGATTTCAGGTGCACTTGAACGCGTTACCCAAGTATTTTATAATGGAAAAAGAGATATAGGATGAAATGCGGGATGGAATACGTCTGTATTCCATCAAGAATTGCTTTTACGCTACTCTAATCTTCCAGGATTATATATCGATCGTTTTCATGGTAAAGAGAATGTACAAGCAGAAATTGAATATTTTTTGTCATTTTCTTTTTCACTAGATAAAGTAAACAAAACTTAAGATAGTGGTTTTTCACATTTTTTTTCCTTTTCTTTCTTTACACTTTAATATATTCGCCGATTCACGAGCGTTGAAATCCTTCTCCAAATCTATCAAGTAATTACATTATTAATACATAGCAATAATATAACAATACACAGAACACCCCCTTATATAAATAAATTGCAATTCTTAGAAAGACGTCGGCTGTTTGTTCTAAAAGCCTTATTCGTTACAGGCGAGGTCGATCACTCATGAGAAACTTAACGTACTCGTACTGACCATGACGTCATACAGTATGCGTTACACTAGATTCAGTAGATCGACTAAAATACACAATTGTGTAATCTATTTGTATCTTAGTCTATAATCGTTACCATTCGCATTTTATTTATTCATACGGATTACTGTTATTTCATACTATTATTACATCTAAGAAAAAACAAATATAATTTTCCATGACAGTGATATGTCAATGGAAACGCAGGCTGAATACTTATGTTCAAATTATACTTTTTTAGGAAAATAGTATAATGAAATCGAAAATGCGTAAGCTATATTACTACCGCTCCGATGATCATGTATCTCGATCATGACGAAGCGGCGACTCGGCGCTCCAGATTCCACGGACTGGAAATGTTACGTAAGGTCAGTAACGTAGCCGACAATTACGAATGAAACCGGGAACCAAGCTTAGTCATATGTAAAGAACAAGGTCCCCTTACGTCGCAAATATTGTTACGTAAGCTTGTCGTTCAATTTTATCGTTATTTTAATGGATCAGGTTGACTATGGTTTGACATTCGATTAAAAACTTGATCCACAAATTTGTGGCCTTTTTAGTATAACCACAGCTTTATATCTCAATATATTATAAACTTCAAATGCTGTGCAATAACATAACAAAGCTTTCTCTATTGTCCACTTTAGTTTTTTTTTTTAAATGGTCTGGAAGAGATCGCGATAAGATCACCATTTGTACAATTGTATCTAAGGTTATTCAGATTTAGAAAGCAATTTACCAGAGACTATAAAAACAATAATAATAATACAGTGAATGTCATGGCATGCGCACAAAGGCACATCTATAATATTAATTTCCATATATAAATTTTAGTAATACTTTTTTTTCATTTTTATATCTGTTCGCTATCTATAAATTTTATATCATGTAGTAGAAGTTATCGGTCGAGAACAATGAAAACTGCGAGGAATAGCAAAAAGTGGATAACAATGGAAAAAGCTAATAACTAGAAGAGTGAACTATATATAAAACTAATATAGAATAAATCATTATTTTACTAACATTTTTAGTAAACTTGTTCATGGAAAAATAAAACTTATTAATATTAATAATTTCCCAATGGCTACCACAAACTATGTATATAACCAGAGTAGGTATAGCTTACTTTGATTTTTGTTACATTAATGTTGAGTTCTATTCTACACTAATTTTATGTTTCGGTTATTGCTTATCAATTGACATTCTACAGTTTTTTCTACACTTTTGATTTGTAAAATAATTATAGTTGTATATATTATAGATTCGCTTTTGAATGGCGTATTAAATAATCTCAATACGAAAGTAATCTATTACCTGATAGTTTATTAATAGGTGGACGACCTAGTTTTATTGCTTCCCTGCTCACTTCATTCGATAATCTTTTCGTAACAAGTCTCCAACCTATTTAATACTTGTCACCTTATCAAAACATCACGTATCATTTATATTTCGCCAAATCGGAACTTTGAAACAAATCTGCTTGCACTATATGTGTTAAATAAATGGCGATTGCAATTTAGAAGTCGTGCGTCAATGTATGATTCTATTAAGACGTCTTTTACAGTACAGTGACAGATCTATGTACATAGACCGTCAAACATTGATGCGAATACGATTAAATGTGTCTTGCTTTTCTTAGTTACTAAGTTTCTTATACATAGATTTTTGTTTTATAATTTTCTATTGCTTCTTTATATTTTTTGCAACATTTACTTTCATACACTTGGCCTAATACTGATAGTATTCACTTAGCCAAACAGATGTAACCAATATAATATGATCACATAGTTATACTGGTCGATAACTTTATTCAAACATTAAGACACTGTTCAATTCCAGTAGGATACATATCAACAGAACTGCGTGATTACTTAAGCTGCGTTAGTTCGTATATTTGAGAAAGTGTTCCACACGAAAGAAAACCCTTGGCGGGGTTTCACTCTTATTCAAAGTCTCTTATCTCTTATAATCTCTTACTATGATAAAAATTTACCGGTAGTTAAATTGTGGAATGATATTATTATTATTATCGATTATCAAATGGTATCATAGTTCAAGCTCTGCGTATGATATATACGATAAATAACATCATTTTTATATTATGTGGTCTTGAACTTTTTTAAGCTTGTAACGTTTCTTTTTTCTGGCGCGACATACAATTATTTGGTTGCGCACACAAACACACCAAAGCTTTATTTTAATGATTAAGTGTTTTGCATTGAAAGAATACCTGCTAATCTTTAATGTATACATATAACTAAATTTCAATATCATATAAAAAAATTCAGAGGCAATCCAGAAAACTAACTTTTATTTACTTCAGAACCTGTTTAAATAGCCGGTTGTTACATCCAAGGTGTAAGTAGTTTCCAATAGAAAAATAATAATATATCTCCATTCAAATTTCATTTAATATTTTAAATATATGATTAGTTGAGATTCTTTATAGCCAAATTACCTACTTGCTTGTGAATTTTATTTAAAAAATCATTTTAGTTGGTATTATTTTATAACAACGCTACACAATGTAATCCAAAACTTTCGCACATAATGGAGCTGAACATATTTTTTACAAAATCGACACTTTTTAATCTGTTGTAGATGTAGAACGCTATATGAATTGTAAACATATAGCAAGTGAGACATATTGTCAAATATTGCAAAATTGTTTTATTAACTTCAAAGAGTTCTTAACCGTTTCACTGTAGGGTAGTGCTCTACTAAAATGTAATCAAGATTATTTATGAACACAGTTAAACAAACCTACCTTATCTATCTCAGTAGCCCTCAATATGATCTTCAACCGCGGATTGGCCTTCCTGTACTCCTTCAGCAAAGCATCGAGCTTGTCTCCTTTAGCGTCTCCCATGTAAATGAGGTGTGTGCACTCGGAAAAGTCCTGCGTGGAGTACCCGCTTCCTACGTAGCACACGAGCCGCGCAGCACCGGCGCCGGCGCCGTCAGCAGTCAGTACTGCAGCAGCGAGGCACAAAAACCAACCCCACATTGTAAAATTAAAGTCAAATTGTAAATTCAATTTTCATTCCGAGCTCTATAAAAAGAATGTGAGTGCCAATTTCTGCTATTTGTTTTCTATTTCGTAATATTGGCATATGCACAAGCCGCTCATATGTTGGGAGCCGAAAAACGTGTTTATTGTTTTTACTTTTTGATTACTAGAAGGGACAAGCGCGCTTGTCGTTTCGTGTTCGCTGTATGAGTGCAGTGACTGCGCTACCGACGCGCTTAAGCGCCCCCGCCCTAGCCCGAGACAAGGTCACACTCACCGCTAAGCTTTTGAGACATGGGCGATTTGCCTTACAACTTTTCGGGGACCTTGCTAACAGCTAATGAAGTATGATATAATGTTGCAAAAAACCTGACGATAATAAAGTGATTTTACTTTGTCGTTGATTTATAATATGACCGTCCATCGTAAAGTAAAATTAACAAAATCTTGTACATTTATAGTACACTGGTGGACAAATAAATCGAGCCACTCTTAACTCTTGAGTTCAAATGCAATTTCCTTCAAATGCATGAATACAATTTTGATGAAAGTGGTATCATTAGATAAGTAATTTTATAGGCTTTACAATAAAAGTAAATTGTATGGGGTAACACCTTAATTTGTTGAGTACGTGCCTCTAGAATGAAAAGTCAATTAAAAGAAAAAGTAAAACGTTTTAAAGATTTAATTTTTAAAAGTAAAAAAACAAAGAAATAACATCGGAAAACAATTAAAAATTAATGTTTTAATAATGTGTATTGCCGCCTCTAGCTTGGACAACTGCTTGCATCCGTGTACCCATTGATCTTATCAATTTAACAATTAAGTCTTGAGGGATGTCGTTCCATTCGTCCTCTATCGCCATTTTGAGCCCAGAAAGTGTTGAAGGAGCCGGAACCCTGGCTCGAACCCTGCGTTTTAACTCGTCCCACAGATGTTCGATGGGGTTCAAGTCAGGGCTCCGTGCTGGCCACTCCATAGCACGAATGCCAACGTCCCTAAGATACTGAGTAACAATTCTCGCTGTATGGGGTCTTGCATTATCATGCATTAGAAGCATCTCATCTTCGATATATCCTGAGTAAGGTACCACATGATCCTCAAGAATATCACGGATATATCGTTCTGCAGTCAATCCACGTGACGGAGCATTGGATTCGATGAAAACCAGCTCTGTTCGTGCTGTTAGAGAAATGCCGCCCCACACCATCACAGAGCCACCACCATATGCAACCGTTTCTTCGATACAACACTGAGCGTAACGTTCTCCAGGGCGACGATAGACTCTCTGTCTTCGATCACTTCCGTAAAGACATACCCTTGTCTCGTCAGAGAAAAGAACATGTGCCCATTGATCCAGTGTCCATTCTCTATGCTCACGAGCAATTGAAGGCGTGCTCTGCGGTGAGCTACTGTTAATTTTGGGCCTGTTGCAGCCCGTCGAGGTGTCAAATTTCGTTCGGCCAACCTTCTCCTGACTGTACGCGCACTTATAACCACTCCACGTTGGTCACGAAGCTGTTGTTGCACCTGTACCGCGTTCAGACGCTGATTCCTCAGGACATTCAAATTGATGTATCGATCATCTGCGGAGGTTGTAGCCCGTGGCCTGCCTGTTCCTGGGCGTCGATCGAAGGCTCCAGTCTCCAGGTATCTTCTATAGACGCGCTGCACCGAAGAACGACTTATTCTTAACATTTGAGCAACCCGACGTTGACCAATGCCCGATTGAAGTAATGCGACAGCTTGAGCAGCTTTCTGAGGCGTAGTATCCATTATTACCAAGAAAAGCAACCGCAATCTGCAGACTAATGACAGAGGAAGCAACAACGCAAAAAGCCACAAAAAAAAATTCAATCTACCGACTTTATACACTCAAAACAAACAAAAATTTTTATGATAATACCGGCAAAATTGTGATAATTTTTTTAACGCGCATTCTACCCTCATAAGATTAATGGAAAGCGTTTGTGTTTATTATCTCCGTATTCGATATGACTTGCCCTTGCTGCCAACATAATTTTTATTTATCAAATGTACATATATTTGAAGGAAATCGCATTTGAACTTACGGGTTAAGGGTGGCTCGATTTATTTGTCCACCAGTGTAGATTTTACGTTCTGTTTAATGTTAGGGACAGGCTTAAAAGTTACATATTGTAGAACAATCAAAAATCTATTATAGTGGAAATAAAATTATTATGATATCATTTGCATTGATATGTGTTAATAGTGAAATATTACATTTCCGTCAGTACACGTAGGTGTGAGTAATACGTTATGTAGGTATTGCCCTTGACATTACAATCTCCATTTAAAAGAGAAATACTAACAAATTGGTCGTGAAACTTTGCATTAGATCTAGTTAGAGGACTACCTAGATCTCCACAAAAAAATAAGGAAAATGTGTTCTATTTTTATGTATTCACTGCTTCAAAAAACTGCGAACGAACCAAAACTAAAATCAACCAGTACCTAACAAACTTGCGTCAAGATAGGCCTTTATACGTACGTAAATTCTTAGCCTAACTTCCATTACAGTATTAGATAATGTCACTTCTTATACTAGATATATTATATTGTAGTATTTATACCATATATTTATTACACATACTGACGACAATTTGTATAACATTTTTTTATTTTTAAAACTAGGACATTCTGCCTGCCTTCTGTTATTATTAACGATACTTTTAGAAATATGATTTCGCAAAATTTTGCTAGGAAACGATAAAAAAATGTATACGACTAATTTAAATAAGTATCTATTTTTTAGATTATCTAAAATATAAAAAAAAATCTTATACAAATTGTCGTCAGTATGTCAAATAAATATATGGTATAAATACTACAATTTTATTACACATTATTTTCAATTTCATTACAATTTCATATACCTATATGATATATATATATCATATATATGAAAGTGCGTGATATCACAGCAAAGACGCAAATTTTCTATAAAATAAGTACCTTTGGTTACTATTAAACCATAGACGGTATAAACCATGGACGACAAATACTCTAAACAAACAGTAAACTTTGGTTTATTGATATGAACATAAATTTTTATCAGGAAATCTTATCAACTGCCTTACACATATTATAGACGCGCTTCATCATTTCACTTGCAATTTCATCACGTGCAGTCAGGCACAGATTTGTGAAGTTGAAAAAAAAATGATGGCATTTTCGGGGAAAAGATTTAGAAGAGTAAGGGCTGAAAATATGGAGGAACTGCTAAAAGTGACAAGTGAGTAGGAATTTCATATTTTAAGTTTTATTTGATTTGATTTAATTAAAAAAACAACTTACTAATATCAGGACCTTACATATGAAATTGGCGTTTTGAACGGGAGAAATAGTCTTCTTTTTTTTGTAAAATATATTTAATTAAGCAAAGTATGCACACGTTGTGTTATCTATGGACTTTTGCCATTTTATAAGCAGTTTACTGATCTCTTTCCGCATCGGAATTGATTTTTTTTCATTATATGAAGTTGTCCAAATTGCGGAAAGAAGAGTAATCTGTTGGAGCAAGGTCCGAAGAGTATGGTGGATGTTCCGACATTCCACTTGTAGATCATCTAACTTAGTGAAGTCGTGAACAGCTGTAGTCTAGAGCGATCGATTAATCTCTGTTGCTTAGCCGCTAGTTCTTCCTTCATGGTGTGCACTTGCTGACAATAGATATCTGCCGTAATCGTTTGGACAAATTTTAGAAAACTGTTGTGTAGTTGTATATTTAAGAAAAATGGCGCTAGTCCACCAAACACTCACAAGTAACTTTTTCTATGTCAATTTTCGTTCAATTTTCGCAGGATTTGGCTGGGTCTTCACGGTTCAGCCATTGCCACGAACGCATCCGATTATCGTACAGTATCCACTTTTCATCACAAGTAATGATTCCATTTAAAATCCCTTCATTAATGTGTCGGTTGAGCAAAGTAGCACAGTAGTCAACGCGTGTTGGCAAGTTCGATTCATTTAATTCATATCCCATCGTTAAAGTTTTTTGCTTTTCCGATTTGCTTCAAATGGATTAAAGAGTTTTGTCAATTACTCCGAAGCCTGCAGCTATCTCTGAAGTGATGCTTTGTGATACATCCGCTTCCACAATAGCCTTTAACTCTTCATTTTCCATTTTGGTCTCCAGCCGTCCATGTGATTGATTCTGAAGGTCGAAATTTCGAAAAAGTTAAAACCAAAAACGGACCGTGCTATCTTTTGCGACACCAGCGCCTTACACATAATTAATGCTTGGAGCTGTTTCTGCAACGCTGGTGTCAGGGTATTTATATATAATAATATTTCATGGTTTTCTTTGTGTGGTAATAAGCGACGCTAAAGAAAAAATAATAAGGAAAAATCAAATGAATGACTGTTTTCAAAACTCTAACGTACCTACCAGCTAAGTAATTTATTAATTTGAATTCAACCCCATCTTTTGAAAAAAAAACATATCACAATCGAGTGAAAATATGATGCAAAGAAAATTTAAATATGTAATGTATAAAATCTTGCAACGGATGCCCTCAAAGATTAATAATTTTCACCGTTATTTCCACATTTTCCATTATTTCTTCGCTCCTATTAGTCGCAGCGTGATGTTATATAGCCTAAAGCCTTCCTCGATAAATGGGCTATTCAATAAAAAAATTCAATATTTATAAAATAAAATAATTTTTCAATTTGGACCAGGAGTTCCAGAGATTACCGCGTTCAAACAAACAAACAAACTCTTCAGCTTTATAATATTAGTATAGATTATTGTGAGTCAACCATAAAAGATAGACATATGCTGTTGCGGGATGTTTTTTAGACAATTTTATGTAGAACTAGCTTTTGCCCGCGACTTCGTTCGCGTGGACTTCAGGTTCCTAAAACCTCAAAAATTGTAGCCTATGTGTTATTCTGATGTATAAGCTATATTGTAGTAAAGTTTAATTCAAATACATTCAGTAGTTTTTACGTGAAAGAGTAACAAACATCCATACTTACAAACTTTCGCCTTTATAATAGTAGTAGGATATTTCCGTCATACATGATTTTTATGTGACTTTAACCATTAAGGCTACACACGCGACGGAAGCTAAAAAATGGAGTTACTTCTCCCGTTTTCCCAAAATTTCCCTTCACTACTCTGCTCCTATTGATTGTAGCGTAATGGAAAGTATTCTATAACCTGCCCAGGAGTATGAAGAATAATTATACCAAGTTTCGTTAAAATTCGTCCAGTAGTTTTTGTTTCTATAAGGAACATACAGACAGACAGACAAAAATTTTACTGATTGCATTTTTGGCATTAGTATCGATCTCTAATAACCCCCTGATAGTTATTTTGAAAATATATTTCATGTACAGAATTGACCCCTCTACAGATTTATTATAAGTATAGATAACATAGCGAAAATAAATGTTCTTACCATCAGAAATATGTTATTTAGCTTATATTATATTAGCTTCATGTCAATTGACAAAGACAACGTAGTATAGAAAAAGCTAAATTCTTTACAATCTTTATACCCCTATTAAAACAATGCGAAATTAACTTAAGCTTTATTAAACATGACATTATCACTTGTTGTCATTGTCACTATGTTGATTTTATTTCACTCAAATTAACTTTTTTTATATGAGTAAAGTATTCATCTAACTTCTAAAGTTTCTCGACTACTTTGAAAAACCTTAATTTGTATGATGTTACCGTATTGAAATTAAAAATGACATGAAACAGAAATTGACAGTTCAAATACTTTTCGATATTAATTTTATTAAAATAACAACAGTTGCAAATAATTAAAAAAATATAATAATTTCCTAGCAAGCAATTGACTCTAATTAATCTAAATATTATCTTCCAATATAATTTCGATTTGGAACACTTAGGATAAGTATGATTTCTGTTAATTCACTATGATGATAAAAAAAATCGCTATAAAAAGCAAACATGTCTGCTGATAATTTTCTATAAAATGGTTTTATAAATACTTCGTATTTCGTAACAATTTTTTTTTATCCTTCCTTGATAATTGAGTTTAAAGAATATGTCTTCAAGAACACGAACACAGCAAACAGCACGACCTAAGCATTAAACAAACGTCAAAATCAGAAAAGTTTAATAAAGCAAACTATTTTAGCTAAAAGCATACATATTTTAGTTAAGTTTGAAGTTTCCTATCGTATAGCAATATTATGCGCTCAAACTCGTATTCAAAAATCAAAGTTCAAATCTCTGCTTGAGTACAGTAAGAAGGGGATGATTATATTCAGCCCACATAGCACCACATAGAAGCAGCACTACCATCCAGGTACGGGGAGAAAAAGTGTGGTGACGCTTACACCTAAAAAATATATTTATAATATCTATACTACATTGAAATTGGCTTTGCATACCGTTCTCACTCTTATCAACGAGTTTACTTGTTTACGTCATATGAATTGTTTATCTGTAGAAAATTATCGGATACAATGTAAACGATGTGTTTTTCATTATTTTTACATCTATTTGATCAATCAAATAGCAGTATCGATAAAATTCACTTGAGGGTTGTAATTATATCTTAGTGGCCATGAAAGGCACGGAGAGAGCAAGCCTACCCTAAAGCGCAATACACATTGAGCCCGCCGGGCTGCCGACATATGTCGGCAACTTTTTGTCGGCGGTCTAGTCGGCGGCTTCACTTATTACAGGTCGGAAAATATGGTCGGCGGCCTTAGATGAGAAAATTTAGCAGTCAGCGATTGCAGCGTGTCGATAAAGGTTGTATCATATAATCGGGAGTCGCCGGGCAACTGAGCGCAGACGTACCCAAGCCGCCAACATGTCGGCGGGTAACACGCCCAGGCGCATGTTGCCGACATGATTCTTTTCATACAGGCCGCCGGTTTGTGTCGCCGGGCTTTGTCGGCGGCCCGGCGGGCTCAGTGTGTATTGCGCTTAACTATGCATATACTTTAACAAGAATTTAATAAATGATATGATAGTCCAATTTATTAACGTAACCTCTGCTTTACTATTTACACAGCATCCCTCAAAATTTCCTGTGTGGACTGATGCTGAGAACAACATCATGCGCGAGCTACAACAAGCCTAACCATATTCTCTTTCACTCAGTTTGACAAAAAGAATAAGAAAGAGTCCGCTTTTGTATCGACACAAGCAACATTTATTACTTTTTTTTTATATAATCCTGTGTTTACAGATGCCAATGATAGCATAATCCGCGCATTGCAACAAGCTTCACCTGTGTTCTCTTTCACTCAGTTGGACAGCGACACATTCAGCTTCTGTCTGGACACCGGCGATCACCGCGTCAACAACACCTTTAAACTGGGACAAGAAACTGAGATGGAAAGGCGGGATGGATCAAAGGTCTTTAAAAAATAAACACATAAAACAAAAAAAAATAAAAGTTGATTACGCTTCGCAGCTATATATATATATATATATATATATATATATTATATATATATATATTATATATATATATATATATATATATATAATGGTTAAAATATGCTTCCAGGTAAAAGTTACGTACATATTAGAAGGTGATAATGTGTTGAAACAAGTTATAAAGACACCAGATGGACGCATATCAAAATTCAGAAGAGAATTCGGAGAACGAGAAACAAAAATGGTACGCAATTTATGGTTTTGAAAAGAACACATTTTGCTTCATCGTAATCTATCGTAGCCTAAGATAAAAATAGCACTCTTATTAATCTCTCATTGCTACTAAGTTATTATTTCCATTCTTTACATTGTACTCAATTTACTGTGTATAGTATCAAGATATACGTGCTCGCTATTGCCAATGGTAGTGATTGCATTAGTCATGCTCTTCCTAGTAACTTGTTACCCATATCGTCAGTAAATCTATTTTCTGTAACGTATTTCTGTCAACTTGGAAAGAAGGTTATGTAACTCCTTTATCTAAGAACTCTCTGTGTCTTTTCTCAATTCTGATCTATTTCTGATTCTTGATCTAGTCTTAGAGTAACTTGTTCATTGGCTGTTAATCAATTTCCTACATCGTAAGAATCTTTTAAATTCTTACCAATATCATAGTACGATTACAGCGCTTATTAAAATCACTGACAACACTCGACATGGAAATATTAAGATAAAAAAAAACTTTAAAAATAAGCATAATAATGCTTATTTTTAAAGCGCTATAAATGAGCTATAAAAATTTTAACATTAAAACTTTTACTGTCAACTTATAACGTCATTTTAAATTTGACTCAATTTATATGTTATAAAAGCTTGTCGCGAGATTTAAGTACTCGTATTTACTTGTTACCTATTAAAATTTTAAAACTAAGAATTTACAATTTCCATAAAATTAAATAAAAGCTGGTTTTGTAAATGGAATTTTTTCACCTTAATTACATTCTATACTTTTTAGCTTTTCTATTTATGCTTGGCAAGCCCTTTCATTTGATACCCATATTATAGGAACGAATAAAAGAAAATTGTCCGCCATTTTGAGTGTAACGCCATATTGGATTAAGAGATTGACGTCACATTATTTTTCGCGAAATTGTGGGAAATTATATTATTTAAATGTTTAATATCACTATTTATATATAATATTGTTTAAGATAGTGACATTAAACAACATAGATTCAATTTTTTATGAATGAAACTATAAAATGTCGAAATGGCTGTTTGTATTTAAGTCGCCGAAAATGGTCACGCAAACTGACTATAGATTGTCACATGTCTACTACAGCGAATTGCACGACTTCCTATTTTTCAAAAGATGTGATGGGTGAAAGAGACTAAGTAAGTCTATAGATGATAAAATCATCTTTTAGTGTCAACGTTGAAGTATTTTCTAATTAATTATAGATATGCTCACTTTCTTTTCACAGACGATCACAACTGAAGGATCAGACGTGGAAGCAAGAATATATTACGAAATAGTTGAATAATCCTCGAAGAAAGTTAAGTTAATTATACTTAATTAAGTTTTGTGAGACTTAATTTAGAGTATAGTAATGACAATATGAAATCGGTACAATTACTGATAATTATATATATATCTCAATACATGTGTACAATTTTAAACATGTACAACATAAATAATCTTTTTATAAGTCTTCTTGCGTCTTTGCACGTATAAAAATACCTATAAAAATAAACTTAATATACATTTATGCTATAAGTGTTAGTATAAACAAAAACACTGCACTCTTCTGGTGTTATATAAATTTATATCTATCTCTTGTAGTGATAACTACAATTAATCATATTTGATTTCTGTTACTGTTTTTATGTATAAAACATTTGAATATAAAATACAAAACGACGCAACAAAGTTTAAATTCATATTCACATTTAATCCACGTCCAAACGGTTAATTTTCAAATTTCTTGCCTACCATAGCGATTAAAATATGAAATACAGTATTATAATATATTTCTTGGTTGTTGACTTCAATGACAAAAGAAGTAAGATCTAAATTAGTGCTAATTTCAGTAGTCAGGTTTGAAATTTATTTATAACATAAAATACTTCATATCACCTTAAAATATAATTTATTCTTATTATAATATATTGATTGAACTTAGGATAATATATTGATGTCTATATCTGACATGACTAGTTCTTATATACGGAATATTATTAAGAATTCTAAGCCTGTAAGTTCATATTTTATCCTTCTGAACATTTGACTTGCTGTTAGAAAATAGCCATCAATATAGATCTTTCTCTTGTATTAGATATTTAATAATAATTCGTACGTGAGAACTAGCTACTCCAAACCACATCTATACTAATATTATAAAGAAGTAAAGTTTGTGTGTTTGTAAATTGTAAGGGGTAATCTCGGGATCTACTGAACCGATTTTGAAAATTCTTTCACCAATAGAAAGCCACATTATTGCGGAGTGTCATCATCATCATCATCATCATCATCATCATCATCATCATCGATTTTAAAAATTCTTTCACCAATAGAAAGCCACATTATTGTTGAGTGTCATCATCATCATCATCATCATCATCATCATCAGCGGACGGCGCGCGATGGCTTCGGGTTTAATTCAGTTCGCTTTCGTGCTCGCTTCGGGGATTATTAATATTATGCCCAACGAAGTGGGCGCGGGTCAGCTAGTAATACGATAATTACAAAGAGCCACTAATTTCTTTATAAACTGTAAGATATAATAAATTTGTACTAAAAAAAATGAAGGGTGACAGAGACAGCACATAAAGACTAGCTGTCTTTAATTTTTTTCTAATAGATTAACTAACATTACAAACATTATAAGTATGTTAAATATTACTAATACGATCAATAGATTGAAAAATATTCTTAAACTAGTTACATATATTTTATTACAGTGATATAGTATATACCTAATGTATTGTTTGTTTGTTATCATTATTATCTCTACGACTGATAATTTTGCCATGTCATGTCACAGTAAGTATTTTGAGAGAGTTTTGCTTTACTAGTATACTTCTTACTACTGAAAAGTTAATAAACTGAGTATTTTGATAACTTCTTTGAAAAGTATAGTCAAGAAAAGAACAAAAAGACATTTCATGCTGATTCGTACTATCGTCGGAAATATTACATTCGTCCGTAAATCTTTGCGTAGTTATTCTAATGTTGATTTTGTTCGAACTTGTACTTGGAAACTGTTCATGACTAAAACAACTAGTTGTTAGTATTATAAAGTCTCGAAACCTTATTGTACGAGTATTAGCAGTCCACTTGAGAACACTGGAAGGACCCTAAACAGTTCAACATTTGGTTTACGTGAACCTGTCTTCAAATAAGTTAGTAATTTCTTAATACATGTATAATATAAGTTAGTAATCTGTGTTTTGTTGTCCTTCATGAAAAGTAAAATATTTTGCCAACACAAATCTCTTATAACTTCCGAGACCTTTAGCAATTCTAAGGAAATTTTCTGTTTCATCCCTAGAGAATTTGTATTTTTTAATTTCTCATATCAGCGAACATCATGAAGCGGACATCAGTGCAGCAACATTGACAATTAATATAGCTCTAATATGGGAGCTTGGGCCCAGATTTATACAGTATAATCCATCTACGATCTTTATAAATTAAGCTACTTTAGGTCGCTGGGCTGTATGTAACATATTGGACTGTCAATCCTGCTTGAATCACACTTTATTCAATTTAGTTTCAAATATCAGAAATATTTACTTCTTTCTCGTGTAGATATGATCAAAGAATTTCTACTAAAAATACTATTTTTAATATTCGACAGTTATTCAAATATTCGAGTAGCTTTGAAAAAGAAACAAATATTTAAATATCAAAATCTTTAAATATCAAGTATTCGTTTAAAAAGCACTAGTTTTTACTAACAGTTCGGAAAGTAGGCACATTGAGGATGGCAAAAAGAAATTACGAATAGATTCCAGATGATTCCAAGAAATTGAATTTAAATAAAATTGGTTGCGTTTTTGTTTTCTTCTTCTGCCAATATTTATTAAGGAAAGATAACATTTTCATATTAATTATCATATTATTATAATGTACCTACAACTAAATATGTTATCTATTTATGTATCATAATAAATTTATTGTGACAACAAACCAATCAACCAGTATGATTAATACGATAAAGTAAGATACTGCGCTTAAATGAATGAATATTATTAAAAATAATTTTTATATACTTACTGTGCCATTTTTTTTTTTCATTTCAACATTTAAAGCCTGTCAAATCTACAATCACCTAAGTACAGCGTTATAGTGAATTGTTAACATTACTATTCATTGTCAAGCTATAACATATACACTATAGCTATTTAATGAGCAAACTCTAACTATAAATAATAGCAATCATAACACCATTGCTCTGCTGTATTAACCTCGGTATTAGCATAAATAATAAGTTAGCTGCACAGGCGCAGGTTTAGCAACAGACCCACCCCCTGCCATTGTTTATGTCGGCCATTACCTTTACATATCATATGACACGATCAAAGAGGGACACTGTATTACACTCATGTGCTTAATAGGATATAGACAAACTAAAACAAAATAAGTAGCTGTAAAGCCCAAGGACCTTAGTCATCTTAAATAGAAGCGGTTCTTCCGCAATTTTGTTCAGATAGGTTTGTTAATCAATTGTTTGATTTCTGAACTATATATACCCACTATACAAAGTTAAAGATGTTTGTATAATGCATTATTCTTTAAAAACACTACTTCTAGTATAACAATTCAAACATTACAATTGAAGATTTATTATGGTAATAACACATTTGTCGAGAACGGCTACAGAAATTAGAACCAGGAGACCTATTTTTGAATTACGAATGCGATTTCGAAATCACTATGTGACTAATAATCATCGATTTTCAATAATTCTTATTTTTGAATATCACTTATGTGACTACCTTAGTCACGGATGTGATTTCATTACGAGTGCCCTCACCCACTCGTAATCAAGTCATACTTGTGGAAATGTTATCCGTGTTTTGTTTGATTTTTCAGTCTATATATACAATATACATATATGAATATAGCACATATATATATATATATATATATATATATATTATATATATATATATATATATATATATGTATATATATATATATATATATTATATATATATATATATATATATATATATAGCTCTGCTTTCAAAAATTGGATGTTTAGGAATCCGTGACCTCAAAGTCACCGCTGACTAAATAGTCAGTGGTGATTTCGAAATCGCATTCGTAATTCAAATATAGGTCTCCTGCATATTAAACTAACCGTGTGGACGTTATAACCCGGTCGAAAATTTAACTAGATTGTTACTTCGGATTAGTCGGAGGAGTTACAAAAGGAATTAAAGAAATGTAAGTAAAGAAAGTAATTATATTTGAAAGAGATGAAAAGATGTCAAAATGTAAGGTTGTGATTGGAAACAAAGCTTGAAGAGCAGATGAGAGTTTGTGTATCTTGGATTTAAGTTTAAGAAAGTCGACAAGCGTGTATGAAAGTAGAGGATACTAGGGAACTATATTTGGATCGTAGCAAGTCAAAAACTGTGACTGCCTACCCCCATGGGAAAGAGGAGTGAGTATATGTATGTATGTAAAAGTTATAACAAATAATTTCACCTTTTAAAGTAAATAAATACTTAATATAAAATAATACTACTATGAATCGTCAATAAAAGAAACTCAAAGGTTGCACTTTTCTAACACTATTGTCATACAGCTTGTATGTATCGCTTTTTATGATCAGCGTTTAGACCTTACAACTAGATTAATATACATTTCAAAAACCTATTAAATTATCAGCTAGCAGTCCTTGTATAGATTTTAAACTAATTCGGTTTGAAATCAATTCATAACAGCAGCCAGCGCGCAGCGTTATCTTTGGGATACACTCGCTGAGAGTTAACATGCAATAAATGTTCATGGCACATTCAATCTACAGTATAGGTAAAACAGCAATACCTTATACAATAAACTCACAAATAATAAACTAGGACAACATTGCAACATTCCTACACGCTACATTGATTAAGCGAGAATATATTATTAATAAGTGAACCATTTCATTTGTCTGTCTTAATGTATTTGAATATATAAGATAAGGTGGCAACGGTAACATATTGAAATCTGCCCCAGGATATATGAGAACCTGCATGAAACTTCATAATTATGCACATGGTACATTTCAAATACAAAATTAATACTTCATATAAACAAAGAGATAACGCGGCTTATTAAAATTTATTGTATAATCGTGAATGAAGTCTTGATAATGTTAATTATATATTCACATATTTCTTTCAATTCTATGATTTTGTACGAGTAAAGCATAGAGTTTATTTTTTACTTTAAGAAGTTATAAATTTTAAGGCATTCGTTAATTGACTACGAGTCTTTTATAAAAAAAAAACAATATCTAAGAGGAAACACGCCATTTTCTTACGAATAATATCTACTCGGCGTGATACTCTTACTTAACACCACTTTTAACCCTAGAGTCCAATGCAGTTATAGTAATCTATAGTTGCATTAGGCACAAAACCAAAAACATTTTCATTGCTTTAGAATAATCGCTATATTTAAAAAACCATTAGCTACATAATTTATAACAGATGTTAATTTTAGTTCTCGTTTGTTTAGTTTCTAAATACTTACTAATCTTTGAGTCGTTGATTTAAAAAATAATACTTATAATTTATTTAATGTGTTACATCTAATTTAACGATCAAATTTACTATGGTTGTTGGGAACACACCATTCATTTAGTCCTGCGAAATATGCAAATCACGTTTGTGAAATTTTAAATCAAGTATATCGAGATCACAGGTGTGGTTTTAACACGTTTCGAGTTGCATGCCCGTCAAAAATACACGTACCCCTGTAAGCATTTTAAGTAATGATAAAATTTAGGAATAGTTATTACCTGAATTAATAAATATTACATTAATGTTTGGATGATATTGAGTACCTCAGAATACTTCAGGAAAAAGATAGGTCTTATTAATTTGTCAAATTGTGAATTGAGTGAAATTCATTCAAAATTGAAAATTCATTCAGTAGATGAAAATTAATTACATTAATTATATTACCCTTTTTTATAATTTGGAGGGCAAATGAGCAGACAGGGCAAGAGCCCATCGACACCCGATATACCAGACTAGTCACAAGCCTTTTATAATACATAATACACAAAACTACCATTAAGATTTCAAAACTAATTAACAGTAATATATATGGGTAACCATATATGTATATGGGTACCTATATTCGTAAGGATATCAATGTCGCTTGTTTTATTCTTATGAATGTTTGCTTCAAGATGTACAAAAAACGTTGACGGTAAAGTAGCAGGTAATGTAGTAACTCCGAAAAACGAAATAAAGAACCAAAATCAATTGAGTATTTTTTGTTCTACTTAATTTTACTAATTTAGTAAGTATAACAGTACTATTTGTAATATTTTTTCATTATGAACTTGATACATTTTACAACAGAACACATGCATATACTACTTTGTTTTGTTCTTGTTAAACTTTGGTTAACATATTACTGTGGTCGTCAATTTGGGTCACACCATTTTTTGAAAGTTGTCTTTCCACATTTCTCGCCGAAAAATTGCAGAGGACATTTTTATTTTTATATGCTCCTGAGACTAACCCCTCATGGTTTACAATTTATAAATGTTTTATTATACTTATATACTGTTTAACAGAATCATTTACGTGGAACTTGCTGCTCAATAACACCGATCAACATTTTATTAAGATTACAAGATAAACAAATATTTCATTACCTTAATGATTATGATGTCTATGATGAACATACACATTAATGATTAAAGAAATGATTAATAAAAATAAGGAAACTTACATTATATACTATATACTATCTAACTCTGACGCTCCAAATTAATCCTACGCGATTGGCTTCTTTAAATATTGATGCTATGTATTGATAAACAAGCAGACTGCCCACCTGAAGGTGGTTACGGCCTAGTGTAAAGCCTAGCCTATTAGTGTTTCCTGTGACATTCACAACAAATCTGTAACCCACACAAAAACCACAGTCTACCTAAGTATTGTGTCGATAGTAGTGACAGGTCAACTCTTCCCATCCATATGGGGAAGACATATGAGATGCCAAATTAAAATATTCAAATAGCATCGCATAATACTTAGTTATCAACATTTATTTATTTCATATGTGTATGTGTTTTATGGTATGTGTGTTTTTCATGTAAAATATGTTGTGTTATAATACGAACTCTGGGAACTCCGTGCAAAACCATGAGGTCCGCTTCTTGTACGTGTGTCATAAACAAATGAGGTCATTTTCGATACCAGTGTACTAGTTTTCATTGAGCCGGCGGGCGCAGTGACATAACCAAGGTCCGTTCCAATCGATCTCAATATTCCACAGATCAAATATATAGAATACGTGATTGGGAAAATGTTTTATTATCAATCTATAACTTTTGAGAAGAAATAATTATAAAATGTCAAATAATCTACATCGTGTTACAATCTGCAGATTAAAAGCCTAGTATTAAGGAAATTGTGTAACAACAACAAAAAGTATATTATTATATATTAATCAGTATGAAAAAAACGCCTCTTGATTTTATTAAATCTCAGTTCCACGTGTAACTTATATCATTATGTTTCAGAGGGTGCGATAATATATACTATATATTGAAAAAAATAATAACCGCACACACATAACGCACGTAGGTTTTGGCATGCTGTTAATATTTTTGTCTAAATATTACTAATCATAGTACAGTAACTAACATAATACAGTAACTATATTTACAAGAGTAAGTTTAGACTACCACGTAACTTGGCTATTGCGTCACGGTTAAATAATCGGTCATCTAATGCCATCTGTCTCTGCACGCAAGCCTAGAAGCAGTAGAACAGTCCACATTGAAGGGAAATTAGTGACAGACAATAAATTATAATTGTTCAGTGTAAATTGAATTCAGCCAACAGGCAAGTTAATGTGGTTGACTGTATCTAAACACAGTTAGTTATGACGGCGACGTATGTTAACTGCTAATAATGTTCTATTGTATAGTTCAGTTACTGAATTCAATGCTCCCCATTACACTGTTGCTTACCATATGTCTGCAAAAAACATACCGCTCTTATTTATATAGTTCACAGAAATCTTTTTCGTTTTTTGATGAGAGTGTTTCCTGTGTCAATTTAATTTGGTGTCACATAAAAGCAACTTACATATTGATGCTAAAATATACTCTTATAGTTTATTTATTATAATCACAAATAGTATGTAAATATTATCTTCATTAAGTTTCCATGTTAATACAGCTATAGTATTCTGTTAACTCTTTTAAGTGCGTTTTAGTAACAAACATAAAATTGTATAATTTTATTATGACATTTATTGACAGCCCTGTCGATATAAAAGTGACAGGTATCGAGTAATCCAAATAGCCAAAATAGATTGCGCTCATGTGAATAAATACATGACAATGCCACTAAAGGCAATATAAACAGTCTATACAATGCACGTGTTTGAGTTTAGTATGCAATAAGTACGTAAGTACCCACAATTTATATTTTTTTTAATCAGCAAAGATTTTGTACACTTGATTATCGACATGAGCCTCCCCAGGAAACAGTAACTTTGTACTTCCGTTTCTTAGGAATCACCTAAAAACCTCGCATTCAGCGGCTTAAACAACTACCAGTACATGATCTTAAATCTTTTTGGAGAACTTCATTTTGAGTCCTTCGAATTTGACATTGAACAAAGTAATATAAAGTTTTGAGAGTAAATGAACTTACGAATCTATTTTTTCCTGTATTACTCAATTTTATAGTTTCATTATGGTAACTCGTAATTGTAACATGTTTTAAAAGATTAGAGTGGCACCGCCCACAAGCCACAAACATTGCCCGAGCATAAATGTAATAAACGTACTTCAAAGGCATATATATTTTTTGTAACGTTCACATTAAGATTGTACATACGTATTCTTTGTGAAAATATACAACAGTGGTTTATAAATTATAATATGTTTTAATTTATAGTTTTAATAAGTGATTGACGTTGGTTTTATTTAAATTGATCCAATTCAATTCAAGCATTTATTGCATGTTATATTATAGAGTATAAGATGGCATTCACAAAATATAACCAAATACACTCATGGACAAATTTAAATGAACGCAAAAAAAGTGTGTATAAAACAAAAAATCATAAATATTTCGTTATATTGTAATTTGGATTTTGTTTATTATTCGTTAATTTAAAAGTGCTAATGTTGTAAAAACAAACTGCAAAAATTAACCAAATTTAAAAAAAAAGAAATAAATTTACAGAATAATTTTGTACTTAAAGTTTTATTCATTTTTTTCATAATGCAGAGGAAAGCCTGTAACGTAGGCTATAATCAGTACTTAGTGTTGCCTCCTCTAGCTCTTCGAACTGCTTCAAGTCTCCTTGGGATACTCCTGATTAACTTATCAATAAAATCTGGAGAGATTGCGTTCCATTCTTCTTGTAACGCGTTTTAAGCTCTCTCATATTAGCGGAGAGAGGATTTCTTTTCAAAAGTCGTCCGAGCTTATGTCAGAGCACGTATGAGTGCTCTAGGTATAGAATGTAAGTCGGGTGAGCGCGCTGGCCACTCCATATCATTGATTTCATCGTCTCTAAGGTAGTCGACCACCACAGCCGCAGTTTGGGGCGTGCATTATCATGCATAAAAACTAGAGATGGGCCGAGTACTCGGTCGATACTTGGTACTCGGCGGGTTTTTTGATACTCGTACTCGCCCGAATAACTCGGATATACTTTGTTATTTTATAACGAGTATAATTCGTTTAATAAAAGCAATATATTTAGGTACATATAATTAAAACAACAGTGTTAATCAAAAAGGATTTATTAGTCATTTAGAATATATTTGATTACCTTAATTGAGGTTTATATAAAATCAAAATTATGCAAATGAATGAGTAGTAATGAGACAAAATTACGAAAACAGTAATATAAAGAATTAATATTTAAAATTTAATGAAGGTAAGTTATGATGCAGGAACACAAGGATCTCTGCACGTTCTAGTAACAGACTATTCCTCTTTTCTTCGTAGACGTTATCGGCCTCCGAAAATAATCGCTCGCTATACACGGTGCTAGCAGGTGCACATAGAAACACTCTTGCTTAACGTTCCAGCTTGGTTAGTGCCCTGTTCACCACTCGAAAGATCTCTTAGTTTTTTTCAATAAATTTTCCTTTAAATAGCAATAAAATTCTAAAGAAATGGGGCTTTTAGGATCATCGCGCTCCAGTGGCTGGGTGGAAACTAACTCTTCGAAGCACTAGAGGCTGAGTACCAGATTGAAAAAAAAAATACAAAATTAAATTAATTCTAACTTTGTTTCGTGTTGTATAATCAATATAAATAGGTATCGGGAATTCGTACGTTTCGACTAGATTGCTCCGGCCGTGGTCGGAGGCACTATCGTAAAAAGAGGTAGCCAGTTCTTAAATAGGCCAAACGACCTAGCCTATAGTTGATAGGGTCAAGGAACGTATAACAGCTGTAAAGAAATGGAAAACCAGTAAATCGGCTATTGCGTAACATCTGGTAGGAAGGCACTAATTATAATAAGCTAAGCTATTCATATTAATCTACCTGCAGGTATATTAAGAAAAAACAAAATCAAAGATTTGGTTTTAGTAAGTTTTTTGAGTTTTGAAACACGATGTTATTTTTTTAGAAATAAAATATTTAAATATATATTTCACGCATATACACACAGATATAGATATACCATGACTAATCATCTTTAGTTTTAAGGTTTCATTAGGTGAACCAATGGCAATGGACCGGTCGCGCTGGAAATCGACTGGAGAGGCCTATGTCCAGCAGTGGACGGCGATAGGCTGAGATGATGATGATTAGGTAAACCTTATTACGTAATATATATTTATGACTTGTCTACAAATCTGACTGAATTTTATTACTTATATGCATAATGAAAATATTTACGAACGGGTCATCTTAGACTTTAGTTATCCTTAAAATCATATATCTTATGTATATGTATCTAGCTCATTGATTCTATATCACGATATTTCCCATGAAGTCTCAATGAACCAAGACGGATGTGACGACAGAACCTTGAAATGACATGTAACACACAAAGTGCGTTATACTTGATCATTTTTGAAGACAATCACGATTATCAATTCGTCGTCGTCGTTGTTATTGATACTACAAAAAATTTGTTAAAATGAAATAAATAATTCTAATATGATCTTTAAAGGTCATATAATTTGCAGATTCACGAATTATATCCGGAACTTCAGATCATATTCGTGAACCTTCACGTTGTAGGTTTATGACTCAGCACCCCGAGCAACAAGTTAGAATGGAAATAGGTTTAAATTAAATAGAAATACTCGTGTAAAAGCGTGAACATCTCTACATGAGTTAGAACCCACGTGACATTGTGGACTATATTTTGATATGTATCTATGTATATGATAGGGAAGCTCTTGGCCTTCATCTCGATTTATGGTCAGTGATAATAAGGCCGAAGGAGGAGACTTTATTTGGACTTCTCAATCACAGTAACAATGGTATCATGGCAAAAACTTGGGAATTGTAGTAGATAACCAGGAAGCCTCAGAAGCACCAACCATGCAACAACAAAAGGGAGTTGAACCCTGGACGACCCAGTCAACATCTGGTGCACTCAATAAAATATGTACCACTACCGATAACATTACAACTGTCCCCATGTTGCTATGTCCATATGTTATATGTATTCTTGGCAATTTATACACACGTTTACTTTACATCTTGACATCGAGGCCCCCGAGGTTTTCCTAGTATAAATTTAAAAGACATGTTGCTTACCATGCTTGCCTACAAAATTTCTAGAATGGTGGACGACTGTTATATATACTTACAGGAATCAAAGGCTATTTTTACACAATCATTGGTATACCTATACTCCGTCCAGTTTATAATTTAAAGCTTCTAATCTCACGTGTTAGTTGTAGATATATATTTTAAATTGTAATAAACGAATGATTTGATATACTTGCGAATTGAATCTTGTTTCTAAGAATATTTGTAACGGGAAACAATAACCATACCCACAATAAATATTACATGCTAGAAGCACAAGATTAGTATTTCAAGTAGTTTATATCAGCAGGATCTATATCTTTATAAATTGTTGCCTATGTGTTATTCTGATGTATGCTTATACATAATTATTGTAGTTTCATTAAAATCTATTCAGTAGTTTTTTATGTGAAAGAGTAACAAACATGCACCCAAACAAACTTTCACGTTTATAATATTAATAGGATTTCCAATTTTGTGTGTATGTGCAATAATGTAACATTAAAAATCATTACAGTAAATTATTATTTTTCATTGTTTATATTTAGCTAATAAATACATATTTCATAGTATTGTGTAGTTTAAATATCTTGAAAATTAACTCCCTAAGTCAAAACTACAAATAAAACATTTTGCTACCTTTTTCGACTCAGGACTAGTTAGTTTTATATAAATAGAGTAGGTACTTACTTAATGTTACATCTCGTATAAATAGTAGCATAACAGTCATCTTTATTCGGCTTAAATTCAATATTTAGATTTCAAAAAAAATATTGTTTATTATATTCAAAATATTCAAGATCTATATATGTAGGATCACTGAATTCGTAAAATAATATAAATAAGAATTGAGTTTTGTAAAAAATTAAAAAACATAACTTTCGGCTTAGGTGCGAGTTATTAACAGTGGATAAAATCTACATTGGCTTAACAAAGTTTCGAAAGAGTCGCATTATATTTCACAGTATTTATGTTTAATCTTAACTGATGCCTATTGTATTCATAATACACCACCACACCGGTGGAGGTTGCTAATACGCAATTTAAATATTTGGTAGTCACTTAATTTGTATAAATATGTAACCCTGGATAGGCACTATGCATCGATAATCCCAGTGGGCACTTGCGCAGGCGCATAAGCGGGTCACGAAGTGGTCGCAGGCGCCGCGCAAGGGCGTGCTGATAAACTTTAGCCATTCAAACACCCACGTCAAAATGGACGTCTGAATGCTAGATATTGTCTATTACCAAATGAATTGTTTGTCCTCAGACACAATGATCGATACATTTGAATACGATTAGATCCCTTGCCTGCTATGATGCTGCAAGTTAACATCATTATCAAAGTATATGTCATTTAGGTACATTATAATTGATATCTTTGTGATATTTTAGTTGGCCTCTAATGAGTCCATACTCTCCACTACATAACGAACCAAAGCGGCGTGTTTGTTTCGTGTGTCCGTATCTACAAATTCTATTTTTATAATTCTATCTGTTTTCGTTATATAAGTCGAACAATTACAGCACAGCACCGTCTTACAGATACAGAATTTCAAGCTGGTGCGACTCTTATTACTGGAAAACAGATAACAAATCATACGTGGAGACAATCCAATCCATTCGCTCTTTAGATCTATAAGTAATGATTAATTAGGAGTAATGTACTAGATTTATAACAACAAATGATCTTAAAATGAACTCCACTCTGGTGAAGGTTAAAGACTACACTAAGTTGCTGACGATACCAGTTTTGTAATTAACCAATATATGCAATTACTATCTCTAGCTTTCATATGTAATAATATTATTATAGTTATTAACTCCTGAAAGAGGTCAAATCCAGAGGATCTAACTCGGCTAGGCAGCATTCAAGAAGTTACACGGCATATCCTTGACTCATCTTCTGTAATGACTCGACGAAAATCTGTGTCTATGAATTTTTTAATATTGTAAATTTTTAACAAACTACTCCCTGATGGTAAAAGTTTACAGACAGCTATATAGTATACGTGGATCCTATAAGATTCGCAGCAAATCTGACACAAAAATGACATTTTCTTATTGCCTTATTTTATTGTAAAGTTTGGTTTGGCGTTGTTTGGAAATTAAAGTCAAGCTTTTGAATAAGCTGCTTTTTCGTATACTTATAAGTTTTGACATTCTTCCGTTGAACTTTTCTAGGAATGATATGTAATATTTTATGTCATGTGTAATAATGTGAAATAATTAATTAATTAAACAGTCTACATGTTTTGCAATCTTACTATTTCGTTTGATATGCGTTACAAATATTTTTCTTGATTGTACGCTGACAATACCTTAATTTTCACAAAAGTGTGGTACTAGTAATATATATAATCATACATTAAGGTTCACGGTTAAGTTTTGATACATCATAAGCAACTGACCTGATATCGACCTTGCTCCTAGCATACGTTTCCTAACAGATAGCGTCACGATAGCATACGACGCTTTGATTTAGCTGACGATAATGAATTGCACAATGCCGTACAAAAACATTTTAGTTAATAACCACATGAGATAAAGCGGCGTGTTTTATTTATCACAAAGACATGAAACGTTTTTCTAATTGATGGATGCTATTCATTTTCTTGGACAACCAATTAAGCAGTGTCCATTAATTCTTATCTTAGTTTACTTTTGTAGTGTATTGCACAATCGCCCACCAAAAGAAAATTTAATATTTAATAAAACTAATCTGTATGTACTTTCTAGATAGAGCTTGTGCCTAACCCCGGCCCTAACTCCGCATACATCAACTGAATTCTATTATGCGGTCACTTTAGTCGAGCTACAAATATTCTACATTACTAAATACTGTATCTACGCTGGTATAGATCTTAAACAAAATATTAAACCAAATTTACGCCGATAGACTTAAGTAAATTTCGCAGGGACGAATCGTAACCGTTATGAAGAAGTATTATTTAAAGTACAATGAGCACTTAAACATGGAAGTGATAAGCAAATAAATACAACTTTGTAAGTAAAATATAATTTATTGAATACATCAACGGAAAACAATTATACCGTATGAAATAAATGCATTCTATCACTATGATGTATCCTAATTGGTGGTTATAAATCCTTGGCGATGACTATAGAAGTACAAAACGTGAAATAAATTAATTCATATGACTTACGGTTACATAACAATATCAAATTTACAATATATATTAAATAAATAAACTCACACAATGCAATATGCTACTAATAATTGGGGTAGTTAAACATTAAAATAAGCTTTTTACATTGGCAAAAGAGACTGAGCCAGCATAAATTATGTCTTCTATTGGTTAGAATTCTAATTATATGCATACACTAAATAATGACTAATCAAACGAATACGTAAAATATAATCCGTATGCATGAATATACATTAAATCTTAATTCTTTAACTTTAAATTATACGTTAGGTCATCCGATGAGGTGGTGGAATTTTATTAATCATACTTTTGACTTTAACTGGAATTTCTTCTAGATTTAACAATGAAAACCTACAATAAAAATGTTTATTTTATTTTACCAGTAACAACCCTTTAGAGCACCAAACATTGTTATTTGTGTAACCATTCTAAGAACCAATGATAAAAAAAACACACAAACTATTCAATCAATGATATTCGGTCTTATTACTACCGATATAAAGTTCATTTCATTGTTGACTTTTCAATTAAAACAATATTTAGGTTTCTCCATAGTATTTTGAATACCACAAATACCTCGCTTTGCAGACGAAACGTATTTTAAATTTCTAGCATTTCATGATCCATCTTGATTTTGCAATTGCTTAAGCTGCTTTAGAACTGTGTCCAGCAATTTCCTTCTATCTCTTTCGTTCTTCTTCAGCACAGTGAAGACAGAAGATTTTTGTTCAGCTTCCTTCAATTTCTCAAGGAGGGTTGCTGCATCCTTGGGTGTGACCAGAGCATACTTTCCACCATCTATTCCGATATCGTGAAGATACGACGACCAATCCCAACCGTTGACGAGATCCAGAAGTTGTCTGTGGAAAGAATTTAAGGTTTTATGTCTAATAAGAATATTACACAGCATATTTCGCATAACATTTCCCTACTCTGCGTGGTAATGTCAATCAAATTAATATTTTACTATTGTTTTTTCTGTATATTTTTTAATGCATTTTTCTGTATATTTTTCTACATATTATAATGAAATAAACGGAAGCAGTAGCGTAGCGCGCCAGTAAAGCAACCCATCTATCCGGCGTAATAACTACGCTAGAACAGCCCTTCGAAACATTTCGCTGCGGCACTATTTTCCTACTATTTACGATTCACAACAAACATTGAGTTTAATAGTTATCTTCTTACATTAATGTATCACCACTATCATTCTTATCGTATGACGATTATTATTGACCACCTCTGGTGCTGGCCTAACCTTGACCAAAAATGAAATGAAATTGAAATAAATACTTTATTCAATATCATAATAATAGTGACATCATGAAACATCAGAGATACTTTCAAGTATAAAAATGCATGTATTAGGAATTCTAGCTTTATTCCAGGTTAAAGAAAATGGCCTCTCCTTGTGCCTAATAATTGTTATCCGAAGACAACTGCAGGGACCCATGGTAAACGAACGATCCTTAGCAAACTGGTCAAAATCAAAATTAAAATTAACTTTATTTAAATGAATAAATAATTAAAGACTTTATAAAAACCTCTTTTGAATCGTCCAATTTTTTTCCCCATACCTGGTTTTTGTAACATACTCCGTAATAACGTTAGTTTCACAAATTTATCATACATTTTTTAATACAGCACAATGACATCACTTATATTAATTTTTCTTCACTTGTTTAATATTAAAAGTATTTTTTATTAACTTTATTAGCATGTTAGAGTCGCATAATAGTTATTTATGCAACTGTTGTAAAATCAGGGGTATTCACATCATGATTGTCGATAAATTGATACTCATGTGATACTATTACATATATTACTATAGACACGTTCGTGTTTTAATACCTAATTATAACAGTTGCATACAAGACTTTATCTACAATCATGATGTGAATCCTCTATTAAAGATTCTCATACCATAGGGTGTTGTACAGTGTTGTAAGAACTATGTAAATTCAAGAAAAGTCAAATTGCGAAGCTGCTGAAGAATGCTGCTTTAGAAATATCTGGTGGTGTGTCATCAAAGCTAGAATCACTCATTTTTGTAAACAACGCACACAGTAATTGTTTGTTTGCGATTTCCAATATTCGAGTGAAAAAATGGCGGGAAATAACACGATAACATGAGAATCTGAAATTATGAATTAGTCTACAATTTAATAATAATAGTTCTTTTTTCAAAATTTTTTGCGATCCGGTGGTGAAAATATCATTCCATAAGAATGTTCTTTTTTTGAAATTCATAATATCACGCGTTTGGATGATATAATGATCATAATATCATTGAGTGTGTTAATGTTGGCAATAAGCTAATTGTTATAGGTTCTTTTATAGAGGACTAGCGACCCGCCCCGGCTTCGCACGGGTGCAGTGAAAAAATGGTTATGGTGGGTTATCCCTAAGAGATAGACATATACCATCGCGGACTTTTTTGTGGATTTTTGTAAGTTGTACAATACTGTAGTACATTATCTATCTCGTAGGGTTCAGCCAGCGTTTGCAATATAAGCGCAAAGAAACGTGCTTATTTACGACATCACATTAGAAACCTTTAAATTTATCAGTGTTTCTCTACTATATTATGCATTTATTATACATACAAACCTTCCTTAAGAATCACTCTATCTATTAAATCTATTAGATCTAAGCATACATACGGACATACAGCGAAAACGACTTTGTTTTATACTATGTATTGATTAATAGCATGATAGTAGATAAACGTTAATAAAATTGTTAGCCAGGCCATAATTACCTGAGCGGCGCGTAATGTCGCAGCAGGTCATCCGGCGAAGGCGCAGGCGCGGCGGCGGCCCACTGCTCGCACTGCAACAAATCCAGGTCCAGCTGGTGCAGCGCGCCCGCCGACACCTGTCGCACGCCCGGCTCCAGAAGCAACCTCCGCAAACGGTCGGCAATGCGACTGGTCGCCGCGCGGACTGCTGCGGCCCTGCCGTCATATCAATATACGAGTATATTAATCCTTTCAACTTCGGCCGAGGTCAAGAAAAAAATAAAATCTCATCCGAGCCAAAACCAACCATAAAAATATTGCGTAAAAATTACAATACTGTTAATTGTTTAATAGTAATTCCCGGTTTCTGAAACGCGTGTTAAATATTGAATTAGTTGACTGACCGATTGTCGTAATTAAACCATTTATTAAACTAGTATAGGTTTCATTAATACTATTTAAAACTTAAAATAATCACATCGACCGTCAACAATAGATTTACTAAATTGTTTAACCATCAACCCAGCTAGAATCAATCATGTTTAATTACTCATTTGAGTTTTGTTTCTGTCAGACACATAACGTTGTCTCTATCTATTGACCATTAACGTCATAGCGGCTATAGTAGTTCCATATTGATAAAAATGTCTCAAAACATGTGGAAGGACCTCTGATAAGTGAACATCCAGTCTATACAATAGTATTACATTGTATAGACTGAGATTATATATATAATATATATATATATATAGTATGTATGTATATAGTATGAATATATTTAATTATATATATATATGTATATATATATATATATATATATATATATATATATATATATATATATATATATATATAATTAAATATATTCATACTATATACATACATACTTGTTGCATTATTTTTTTAAAATGGTGTCGCTTATTTATGTCCACTAAATAAACACCACCATTCATCACTCATCATAACCGGCCACCCATCAAGACACATTACCGTAGTTTCGCTTAATTACCGAGTTCCTATAGCCACCTTCCAGCATCATCAGACCCTGGTTACAACTACTCATGAAAATGGATCAAACGAGTCCAAACTTGATGGTGTTTAACTTTATATTATTATTAAATTACTATTTTAGTGTTATTTAACTACAGAGTTGTTATGCCAACTTTCGGTTCCATTATCAGATCAGTTCCATGTCATAATAGATTTGCATTGTGATTTGATTTCAAATACACGACATTTAATTGGTTACGCACAAACATCAGGACTGGTGAAAACGAAATACAAGCTTGTAAAATGATTGAGTTGTAGTGAACTGTTAACGGCAGAAACGCTGGATTTGACAGCCAGATCGAAAAAGTTGAAATCCACTAATCGACACCGAGAAATATCTGATTGCCTGTTCATAGAAACGTTTCATTTTATGTTTAGATAAGAGTATTTGTAAGAAATTTATATGCGGTAATTATTTATGATAATCATTCCTCGTGTTATGTTCATTTTTCAAATATTATGCTGTTGATTTTTCATGCTTAATACCAAATGTCCCAATATTTATTTTAATTTTACAAAATTACAACAATAAGGTTAAGGAAATATGTTGAATCTTTTCCAAGAGTCATTTTCGGTTTAATTTATCATACATATAAACTTTCCCAGAGTACTTAACTCACCACTCGATCCCAGAGTAGGCAGAGATCACAGTTTTCCTCTTGCTACGATCAAAACATACTTCCCTAACTTCCACGCCTTTCATTAATAGTTTATCAATATATCACCTAATTGGTCCAAGCATATTTGTGCCCTAAAAACTGGCGTTCATATTTGTCTTATAAATTTCACTAGTCAGTCGTCTTTCGTCCTTCTCCGTGTCCAAACCATCTAAGCATTCCCTTCTCGAATTCTGTCACTAAATATTCCTTCACGCAACATACAATTTATCCTTCTTTCTCTTGGTCTGAGTGCCAATGAAGTGAAGCCGAATGAAAATGAAAAGTTCACTTTGTTTCCTGCCATTTCTCTCCTTTCAATGTTACACTCGTACTTATCATCTCTTGTACATACATCGCAGATATACAACTCTCACTTGTTCTAAACATTTGTTTCCGATCATTACTTTTTTTATACATTAAAGTTTATTTTATATACTTATAAAATACAAATCATCGATAATTTAATATCCCAGCACGCTTAAACGACAAAAATGCTTGAATTACAACATTGATAATTTGATAAATCAACAAACGTATGAAAGCTTTCTGCTTATGTATAAATATACTAACAATATAATACGAACAAAACATAAAACTCCTAAGTTTAATCAATTGTGTTGTTTATGTAAATTTAAAGTTATTAGGTTATTTTCTCAATAATGTTATCAGAATAAAATATAACCATTATTATTTAACCGAAAGTTCCTAACTCAACCAACTTAAACTGAATAAATACACAAACCACTACGAAATTGAACGTTCCTCCTTAAATATATGATGCCGTCTAAGACAATAGTTGTAAAGCGATCAATAGCAAGACATCTAATAACTCCGAATAATATTCTGTACCCGTTACACATTTCAATAATTTATTGTACAAACATAATGAAAACTTTTCTTTCAGTTAAACTTTATTTTATTAAACTATAGATATGGTCGTAGAAAAAGTTATTTATGCTATTTCGATTGAAATGTCTATACTAACCTTGCTCTATCTGGCAATTGCTCAAGTGACGTTAGCACTCCAGACAAGTAACTCAGCATGTCGGTCACGAACGCAGACGCTTGACCGGTCGGCTCCACTGAAAAGTTCATGTTAAGTTTTATTATTACTGAATACTATTTTTTTATGGGATTGGGGGATCCTTTGTTTTAAAAAAATTACCTAGCAACCAATCATAGTTTTCCAAGTCAAGAAATTCATCAACTTTCATTTCAAGCTTTTCACAGATCTGCTGCTCCGCGTCATCTCTGGCCGCTTGGAACATGCTGCCGGCCGGCTACAGGAACAAAGTTCATGGATTAATAATTCTATCTTCAATGTGCAGTTTTTCATAAGAGAAAAATTGACAATTACATCATAGGCTAATAATAAAATTTTACATACTTCAAAATTTTAAGTGTTATTATTCATAAAAAGTACCTGAGTTGTTACCAATTCCGATCCTGTTATATTACTAATGAACTCGTAGAGGTATATCGTCGCATCTTCCAGATATTTCGTATCCACGATTATCTACCAAAAAAAAATAAAAAGATTTGATTAATTATCAAAAATATACAAAGAAGGAGTCCTTTTGTCAACATATATAGTTACTTTTAATATAAAAAAATCTTAATAATTGAATTGCAAATAATAATATAAATATTTGCTCATATTTGGGATAAGCACGACTTACCTTATTTTCATGACTTACCTTAATGTGAACCTGTACAAACTGCGTTACTTACAACGGGCGGCTACGCAATCCATTAAAACAGCTAACAAAACAACGTGAAAACAGCAACGAGGTAGAGCACGTAGACCCGGCCTGGCAGAGTAACTGAAGCACGTGCTAAACGTGATCGCATTAACCTGTACAAGCTGGGTGGGAGGCAACGGGTGGCGAAACAGTAAAGAGAGACAGCTAGTGCAGGACCGCGACGGCAGCAACGAGACAGAGTCCCAAAGTCTAGCCCGTCAGAGTACCTGAGTCATATACTTTACCTTGATCATATCTATTTGTACGACTAGCTGGGTAAACGGCAGCGGGCGATAGAACAATGCAGAGAAACAGTCTGCGAAAGACCTCTACAACAGCAGCGACGGTAGAGCGCCTAGACCTAGCTCAGCAGAGTACCTAAATGTCTATACCAGTGATTCTCAACCACTGTGCCGCGGCACTTTTGTGTGCCGCCAAATATCAAAAGTGTGCCGCCAAATTTTACAAATATATAATAATGTTAATATTATTAAATTATATCAGTTAAAAAGAAAAATCTTTTTAAGACAACATTAGAGGAGAGAATTATTCATTATTTCCCAAAGTTAGATATTAAGAAATTGCATTGGGTTTGTAATCCATTTCTCATAACGGATACTTCTGTACATATTTGACTTAACTTTGAATGAAGAGGAAGAACTCATTTTGTTTTTCAATAATCGAGATTTAATTTCAAAACCTTCAGAAGAATCAATTAATTCATTTTGGATTAACATCAGATGCGATTATCGAATTATAGCCAAAAAGCTTTAAACTTATTATTACAATTTTCCACATCTTATTTGTGTGAATTCGGGTTTTCAGCATTAGCCAACATTAAAATTTTAAAAAATCAACATTATTAAATATAGAAGACAATATGAGAGTAGCATTGTCATTTTTACGACCAAATATAAATGAAATTATCAAAAAACATCAAGTTCAAATTTCGCATTAGAAATATTTTTATTATTAGCTTGTAATTAATCCCTTAATAAGCTTTTAGTTATTATTGTAGTATATATTACTTTATTTCGTATATTTAAATTTTTATCATAAACTATTTATGTAGTGTCTTGTAGTAAGTAAATAATTTTTATCTTTTTCTTTGTGTGCCGCCAAATTTTAAAATCGTTAAATATGTGTCGCAACAAAAAAAAGGTTGAGAATCACTAGTCTATACACTACTTTGGCACCAATTTGTGGAACAAAACAGGGAGACAGCTGGTGAAAGAAAACGACAGCAGCCATGAAACGGAGTGCCTAGACCTAGGCATGCAGAGTCTACACAGTACTTTACCTCGATCGTATCTACCTGTACGAGCTGAGTAAGAGGAAGCGGCCGGCGGAACAATGCAGAGAGACAGCCAGTGAAGGAGCGCGACAGCAGCAACGAGGCGGAGCGCCGCGCCGCTGCGGCGCGCCCCCCGCCGCCCAGCCCCAGCCCCGCGGAGTACTTGAGCCACGCATATATGAACTCCTTCACCTGCACATACACCGCGGGCACTATCGACGTGAAAGGGAACCTGTCGACACCAAAGTTGAATTAAACATAAAACTATCAATATATTTATAAAACATTCAAATTGGCAAAAGAGATGGCAAGAGTGATGGTGATATTGAAAGAAGAGTTTTGAAAGGGAATCAAGTAAATGGGGCGCTTCATAACTTCATGAATTCCATGAAATAGCCAGAACGTATCACAAAGAGCACGACTGGCTGTGCATGGAGGCGTGTTGATCCCCACATTGATGTATGGTAGTGAATGTTGGGTGTGGCAGAAGAAACATAAAAGTAGGATTAATGCTGTGGAAATGAGAAGCTTGAGAAGTATAATTGGAGTGAATCTGAAGGACAAAGTCAGGAACAGTGTGATGCGGTGTAGTTGAAGATGTAGTGACAAAGATAGAGAAAGGGATGCTTAGGTGGTTCGGCCATGTTGAAAGAATGAATGAAGGAAGATTAACGAAAGAGATACAATACAATACAAGGTAAGAATGATAGGACGAATCGGTGCAGGTCGACCTAGGCGGACATATCTCGATCCAATCGAAGATGTCCTAAAGAAAGGCCGGGTAAAGAGTACTCGCAACCGACGAGCATGCATGAAGATGCTCATGAAAGTGGAGGAAGCAAGAGAAGTGTGCCAGGATCGTAGCAAGTGGAGAGAGGCGGTCTCTGCCTACCCCATTGGGAACAAGGCGTGACATATATGTATGTATCTATGTATGTAAATTCTAATTCGATTGATTATATTTGTTTCTCATTGATATACAAACAAAGATCAAAACACGCCTACATATTAAATTGTAATATTTATAATTTATAAAGAAAATAAATGTATATAATTTAAGCACGGAATTCGATACTTCGGCAATAATATCCAGGTCGCAGCCTATGAGATTAGTGTGACTCTCAAACAATTCAAGAACAACAAGGCGTCGAGTAATGACAGAGTTACAGTCAAGCTTCTATACGTCAAACCATTGAACTACCAGTCCGGAGGGCTCTTCAGAAACTGTTCCACTCGAAGCAAAACGCTCAAAGTATGACACAAGAATATAATAGACAAAGGTACTTAAAAAACAGTGCCCAAAGAGTTTAACCTGTCACTACGCTTGCCATTTGTGGATTAGAGAAAGCCTTCGATTCCACCAAACCTGGGACGTACTTAGTATCCCCAGAAATGTATTTATTGATTGTCTATTCATCCAAGGGTTCTAATCGCTATCGTATTATATATCACAATATCAATCCATTTCCAGGAATAAAAATCGAGACCAATACAGCCCCAACAGGGTGCGAGGCAGATGACGGTGACGATGTTGTATGTTAGACGTGATGTATTTAAGCTTTTGCACTAGACAGGACTAGACATCGACATCAACGGCGAGAATTGCTTCGTTTTGCTGATGATATCGTAATCATGGATAAAACCATAGAAGACTTGGGCACAATTAAGAGATCTCAGTAGAGTTTAGCAACAATAAATTTGTTCAAAATCTAAAATCATGTCAAATTCTTCTGTAATATCGTCTCTTGTAAGGCTTTGAGACTGGACATTAGAAGTTGTTGACAAGTATGAAAGTCCATAGACAGATATAAAGAGATCGAAGGATCTTTATGCGGCATATTTTCGGCCTAATTCTTTTTTGTGAAGGTAGGTATGTGATTTGTTATACTTCTCGGGCCGTTCCGTTGCTCGCAGAAAATTTCGTCGTCGCGTTAAATTTCGTGTATTTCATACACGAAATTTAAATAACTAGCAAATCCAAATGAAATGTTCAATACTTACAAAATAGTTATCATAAATAAAAACAGTTATATTTTTCAAATATTATTCGACTATGAACAAGATTATTTAAAATCGGCAATAAAACAAAACGGTCGAACGGAACTTAATGGCTTCTGTCTATGACTTTTTATATTATGATCTATATGTGTATTAATCGAAGAGAATTCAATCCGTGATCTTAACCAGACCTCCCATAAATGGTTTACACCCACAGATAATATTTGTAATTTGTGGATAAGTTATTGACACACTCAAGCACAAATTTGGATTGAAATCGCTATCTTGGATGGTTAAACATGGATTAGGATTGAATATTAATTTCGGTCGATAATCAGAAGAAATACAGACCTAAAGTAGTAGTGAACAGGTCATATCGCTCGAACTAGGACTAGCACTATTGGGGTGAAATGTTCTTATGCGGTGTTCCATTGGTAGGATTCCCACAAAGAGAACCGACGTTTTAATGAAAATCGCTGAAACGAGCTGAACGCTGATAGCACAGGATCGATCCATAAAGGAATCATCAGCGATATCATCAGCATATGATCAGCAGTGGCCATCTCTCGGTTAAAATCCTTTCGGTCTCTCGGTTCAGTTACATTGTAGGTAAACGATTGTATTGAGAAAAGCGCCTTATCTCGCCATTGAATAAATGCAATACCTTATTTGCTAGGCTTACATTTAATAACGGTCGAAAAGAAGTCAGATCAGTCAGATGCTAAGTATAGTAGTGAATCCTATGACCATCTTTGAGTTCGCCACGTCATTGCTACGCGTAAAACCGCACAGCACAACAAAAGTGTGAAGCTATTAAAAACATGAGTTGCAGCCCACTTCTCCCCAAATCGTTTCAGTCATCAGAGTAAAAAACTAAATCTGTGTTTGAGAAACAAAGTATCATAAATGCTAAGGGTTATAACGCTTTCGATACACCAAGAATTAAAATTAAACTATTATATTATTGTATTAATTTCGAACTTACTTTCTAGGAAACGGTTGAGTCTCCAACTCTTCGCCTTCATAAGGAAACGTATCCATAACTGCGTCATACTGTTCCTGGTTTTCTACCTACAGATGAAACGTATTTAAAATAAACTGTATTTTATCTGGAATCTGTATTATTAATGAAACTTGAAGCAAAATGGTGCATGTGCATGATAAGTACGAATTAAATACATGTTTAATAATTTCAACAAGAGTCGGTACTAGACATTACGTAAATTTCTCTAACGTGCTACTTTCTATCAGATCCTGACGCGTATACATACACTGTTTTGATTTGAAATTATTAGAAAATGTAACTTAACATATTAGAAAATGTGACTCAACATCTCATGTTAAAGTTGTTATAATGTAACTATACTGTGATCCTTGTAGGGATTGCATATTTACGGTAACCATATTATAAAGGTAAATTTTAGCGACATATAAACAGGTTGCAAGTCTGTTTGTTATTTGTTTGAATATATCTTCTATTATGAACGTTCAAGGTATTATGATACCTTGAACATTAATAGCTATAACAAATGTTATAGCTATTAATGGATTTGAGACAGACGACCCCATCGCCCGCTGGTGGAGTATTTAATGCCCCACCAGTGCATCGGCTTGTGGCTGTCAATGAATTGCTACACTCAGGGACCCTATATACTTCAGGGGAGAGTATGTTACCCGCCTCTATTTTGCCTTAGCCTGCCCATTTAGTGAACAGCGATCCGTCTGTTTAAATCAATTAGAAGACTGAGAAGTCAGGTGACCCGAGCCTCTGTCATGGCCTGCATCTCATTACCAAAATTCAAATACACTATAAACGTTTTACCTGCGATGACAATAATTCCTGTGCATCTGAGTATAGTCTTTATCGGCATTTCTCATTCATGTCAGTTATATATCATGACGCGGTTAGCACACTCCACACACTTTTATTAAATTCGCTTAAAGTCTCTACGGAATAAATCTATATTTCCACGCACGCCTTATAAAGGACCGTGTCTTATAAAGACGCGTTTTATTAAACGAAATAACAGCAAGATGCATGCGATGGAGTTAGTCAATGAATGAGAACTGTATGCACGCCGTTTATTGGGCGTTATTATTATTACAAGATATTACTGACTGCGTATAATGAGAGAATACTGTCTTTGTTGCAAACCCTGGAGCCGACCGTCACTGTGCCCGCCTTCACAAGAGGTCTTCCTGCGCACTAGTCGTATGAATAACGACACCGGAGACCACAATAATAGTTAGTATGACCTTAAGTAACCAAGTGAAAGAGCAACTGAAAGACGCTTTGGAAAACGTAATTCGTGAACGTGATTCAGGCCCAGGCCAGAAATATTACATATACCGACGTATGAACGTTATCATGCGCTAATGAAAGTTAATGTTAATGTAATGTTAGTTGCGTTCCTAAGGACAAGCAAAGATTTAGTTGACAAGCATTCTATCTTGTACTGCGGAGCTCTTGCTGCATGCCGCAAGTGGGAGGGAACAGATGTCCACATGGTCGACATCACAAACCTCCACAACCGTGAAGTGTATAGGCTGAGAAACTATTTCCTTAGCAACGAGTGTGGAATGCATCGTTATATCGTGGTAGATAACAAGGGACTTACTCCTATCTCCATGGCAATCAGAACTGGCGTAAACTGCTTAAAGACAAGGAACTCTACAGAAGGTTTTATCTGGTCATAACGGTCCTGAGGTAACCTTCTCGCTTCGTTAAACTGGCTGTGCTTTAGTGACCTCTTTGGGGAACTGGGGTTTTGCTTGTAAAATTGCACATAATGATGACGAACAATTATAGGAAATATATGACGACACGTTTAGCACAATAGTCAAGTGATCGGTCACTGCGCAACGAGTCGCGGGTTCGATTACCGCATGGGACAAATATTTTGCATGAACTGCAGAAATTTTGTTCCGATTTGGGCGTATATGCATGTGAGATTTTATGATTTTAGCTGCACCCACGTCACAGAATAAAATCCCAGGTAGAGCGACGTTTCTTAAAAAAAATATCCAGAAGGATGGCACGATCGACATCTGTCGGGTATGCCGCCGTCCTAGAGAGTCCTTCATCAGAAACTATTCCATACAGCCATGTCAAGACTAAATCAGTGTCAAGTACTCACTAACGCCAGTTATTGAAAATCGCCAAGCGTTACTCTATTGGAACCGGTGTATCATCACGGACAGGACTATTATACTATTTCAGTTTGCATTAAACCCAAATGCATGGTGGTCAACTGGTCCCAATGCCGAATAGTGCTCGTTGACATCACCATTCCTCATGACGAGAATCTTGTGAAAGCTGAGAAGGACAAAACTAACAAGTATTTTAACTTGGCTCACGAAGTAAAACTGCTAAATTCGACGATATTTTTCCGATAGTAAGCAAACGATTTAATAGCCTAACATTTTAAAGGATTCTTGCCATCACCACAGTAGACCACTTAGTTTTGGCATAAAGATGCCCTGAAATATACCAACCAAGATGCCAAGGGCACAAAGATATCTTGATTGGTATATTGCCGTAATACATAATTATATTATACGGATGATGAAAGTAATCAAGCGCCTACTTACTAAGATTATACCATAATGTATTTCATGACGGAGATAATTGTCATTTTGTATGTGGAAAAAATAGAGAATAGCTTTAAGATAGTACTCACATATAACAAGAAATAAATAATATTTACCTCAATCGGTAAAAAGGAAGCATTGTCGAGGATATCTCTGAAGACAACGACCCATCTTTGCATCAACACTTCGGTGTAGTGCTCCGCCATCTCTTGAAGCAGCGGAGGTAGAGGGTCAGTGGGTAAGCCGTAACATCTAAATTATAACATCTTTTTATAATAACAAATCACCGAGCACATTTAATTCTTTTCATTTCTTTTTTATTAGTTGTCTTAGTTTATAGCACAAATGTAAATGCATACATGTTACATACATGTTGGATCTGTGTCCCTAATTTGCAATAGAAAATAGTTGTAATTTAACTTAGTATTAAAGCAGTTAGTTAAGATTACGTGACTATTTAACCAGAAAACAATGTTAGACTCGTTTATTTATATTTTTTATCCATTTATAAAGTTTGTAGTAAAGCCTCAATCGAATTATAAAAATACTCACTTGAGCGTATTAATAAACAGCATGATTTGATGTTTGACGGTGAGCATCAGAGTTGGGTCCGTAATGAGGGATGTGTTCGTCCTCAATGTGGAGGTAACTTTAGCTAAGGCCATTGCCCATGTGTCCAGTAACCAGTCACGCGCTACGAGCCCCGCGCCACCATGAACTAGGTGCTCCTCCAGTATGAAGAACCCGAGCACACCGTTGAGGTAGTTCTTCACGCTTTGTATGGAATCATGGAGGTTGCCCGAAGGAATCAACACTAGACGCGCTTGTTGCTTTCGCTGTGATCTGGAATAAATCAGTACGCCTACAAAAATATATTACATAGATTGTTTGTTGTTTACATTTCTTTATAACACAGAAATATTTTGTCTTTTGTAATATCGGACCAATAGTTTCGAAAATGTAGAGCATTAGTCGCACCCACTCTGTTTGCTAAACCCAAAGTCCGGGGAATACTTGAAGTTATTTTATTTTATTCAATATCCAAACCTTTTAGACGCAAATGTAAAATATTGTTTTTAGTGTAATATACGTAGTTTGTAATTGTTTAAAATACGAAAACTAATGAAATAGAACCAATGGAATTTAAAAAAAAATGAGGCTGAAAAGGAAGATTCTTTCAAAGACCATATACCTTTTAGAGGCTAAATATATTTGCAATTTTACAATTGATTAAACAATTTCATTTTGTAGGAAAAAATATCATACTACTAAATGAACTTAATAATTCCCTTTGCAACGCACGAAATATGTGTATGGCACAAAATCAAAATTGTCGTATAGGACTTCCAATAAATTAAAATTTAACGCACAGTTGATTATCGTCGTATCGGATTCCTCATAACATGATGAATTCGTTTTACCCCTTACGTACGCAAAGATAATTACATTTATTTATTAATTATTTATTTTGGATTTAATCAGAAAATAATGTATCAAAATTATATTTTTTTACTTCGACCTGACTATTTTACAATAACACTATTTGATTTATATGATAGACGTCTACCGATATTATAATCGAAAGGCATAATCCGAAAAAGAGAAGGAATTAAAAATCAGTACTGTAGGGTGGTATGTTAAGAATGAGATTAAAATTAGAGAGTAAAGTAAGATTTGACGATTAGGGTCGAAAAGGGAACAACGTCTTAAAGGCAGGATGAAGAAGTTGAAAGATTTTATAATCTTGTAAATTAGGGATAAAACATGTCTCTGAGGTGGCGAATAGCAACAATGCAAGTTGAGAACGATAATTAATTAGAAACATGATTTGAAAATTTTACTGATTGCAACATTTGCATTGCTCATTGCATTTGCAGCTGCTCAAGTCCATCAGACAGATGAACCCCGGCGGTGTCAGCAAAGTCAATTAATAAAAGTAAGAGTGATTGAGCTAATACTGTCTTTATAACTATTGGGAGAATGTTTCGGAATCTATTTGGAGCACTATAAGATGGTTCCACTAGTAACAAACTATAGTCAAACTGCTAAGAACAATTGCTTGGTATTTACAAGGATTGACAACAAGATCATATGCTTTAATCCAGTTGTAGATTTTCATTGAAATCTGTGCCTGTGAAAAATCATTTTACGGAGCTTGCATGTAAATCTGCAAGTTATAGAAAAAGTGATAGTGTCATGCAAAGAATTTCGTAATGGAATTTATAAAAAAAAAAGAAAAGAAGTTGCTCGATTATGTTCCTTGATGTTTCAAAGGTTAACTGGGAAAGATTCCGTTAGGGATAAGTTCGCATATAATATTTCAAATATTTATTTTTCTGTGTATTATTAGCAAATAAGTGTACAAACAAACAATAGTTTATTTGTCATATATAATTTAAATTTATGTATCATTCATATAACAATTTAGTTTCCAAAAATATATAACTCATAATTGTAATAATAAATAATTTGAAAACAGTAATCTTGAAGCATTTGCGGATTATACAGCACTAGTTTTTATTGGAAATACTTGGGAACAAGCTTTCAAAACTGCTCAAACTGGCTTTACAAAAGTAGCAAGGATTGAGATGGTACTATGTTTTTATTTATTAAAACTTTCTAACACATATGTTTTAAAGTTTACAAACGGCAAACTTAATGATTTAAGATATTTTCCCCAGTCAACCAAACTGAGGAGAAATGTTGATAAAGCGAAGCATAAAGTGCATCGTCTTGATAAAGGATCCATGTACGATATTTTCACGTGCCAGATCTTTTCTTCGCACGGATTCACAATGACTAGTCAAAACCTCTGTGTAGTAAAACTCACTAACTGCTGTTATACGCAAACAAAGATGTTCCCGAATAATCTTACCACCTTATTCGATCTGCAACGCAATTTCTCCCTTCTTTAAATATTTTAACCCACTCAAAAATTTAAAACCTAATAAGCATTCATCACCGTACACTTGTTGTAAGAAATTAAATATTTCTGTGGCAGATTATTTGCATATAATGAGAAATTTCACATTAACACCTTACTCCACACTAGCACTAAGTAATTTTCCGACGCAGAGGAAATACGCGTTACTCTTTAACAACTGCTGAGAGTTAATTAGAACGAATAAATTATCAAAATAGCGGAGTAAGTAGAGATTCAAGGTCAAGGTTCTACTTTATTTTCTAGCCACACGTTGGAGGTATATAGATAACACAAACAACAAGATATACAAAGGTACTGACTAATTCTTAAATGAAATTTAATACATCAGGTCTACAAGAAGAAAATATGTAAATTAATAAAATATGTATGTATAACAAGAAAAAAAGATAGTTTAACTGAAATACTTTCTTTGATTTCTTTTTTTTAATCATACCTGTAATATTGTATAAAGTCGTTCTTGGCCCCGAGAACGCTATGAATGTGCAGGCATCGATGCAATGGACTGAAGTCTACAAGCTCATGTGGACAGTGAGGTCCTGTACTCTCTTTCGCTGATATGCCTAGGACTGCCATATCTGTACAAAATAGGTTATTTACACAACATATTTCACAAATGTAACAATAACTATCTCTAATAGCTTGATCATCAACACCGGATACGATACGATTTATCACTATAAACCAGACGTTACATGATTTTTTATTGTGATTTATTATCACTTTAAATTAGAGATTCTCAAACAGATTTGGTCTACCGCCAACATTAATAGTCTATTATTTATGAGCACGGTAGTATCTTTTATTCAAATTCAATCCAAATAAACAAAACGAACAATGAATCTGATGATTAAGAATACACTACTATACAGGGCGTCCCACGGCCATGCCACACGGAGGGAAAGTATATTAAATATTGAACGTAGGATATTTTACTAAAAGAAGACATCATTTTATTTTTAATAATAAGTAGAACTGCATTCACAGATTTTTTAAAAATCGCCTACTTCGACCGGGAATCGAACCCGCCAAATGTGATAGAAAAATTACTTGTATTTTATAATAGTGTATACATACTATTTATTCTTATGTAGTATGAACCGAGAAGGGAGGTAATATACAGGTATTACATGTCTGGAAAGCGGCAATAGGTCCACATGTCCAAAGCCGTAAGCCCGTAACAAGTTATCGAGGTCATTTATGCCGTACCAGGATGTATAAGTAATTTCCAGGTTTAAAATTAGTAAAACAGTCATTTTTATAGAGAATTATATTTCTTCTTTTATTTCAACGCAATTGTTTTATTTATATCTATGGTCGTCTCACGGTATAAGGATCAGAAACGATAAGCGAGGTCTAAAACTTACTTATCTACACTGAGAAACCGGTTCCGCCCCAACGATTGTCAGTCCTGCAAGCAATGTGATTTACCCACTGCCACTCAAGATTCCCGGTTCTATGATGGTAACCCTAGTTCTTTAACGAATTTCATCTCTGATTCAAAACAGCAATCTCAATAAAATGAAAAATATATCAACCTTTTTTATTCTTTACGATTACAGCCAAACTTCTGCCTAACATCTCTTGTGTCTGTTTTAACGCCATTGCTCCAACCTAGAACATTAAAAGAGTCATACATAAATTATTATTGTAACAGAAAAAAGATGACTAAAATCCTATCAAATAATTGATGTGAATGTAAAAAATATTAATGTTATTAATTTATAGACATATATTAAAATATATGCAGATGTCATTAGCAAAATGTCTACCTGCAATCAGCTAAAATATATTATTGAAAAGTTAGAAACACACTGATATCAACTGCTAGAGATCAAATATAGAATTTAAATGTAAATAAAACCTGAGGGCTAAGTGTTCGTATATTCTCCAGAAAGTCCCTTAAATCCGCCATGGATGCATCTTGAATTGCCTGCCTCAACTTCGGGATGTCAGCAGAAATTTGAGAACACCATTTATATGGCCCAACTCGGGGCAGAAGCACATGTTCTAACTGCTCTAAGGTTTTCAGAGCTGGATAATACCTGTAATAAATTAAGATGAATGTATAATATAATTTGAGTTTACAAACACATATTCACCAACTAGGGTAGATTGTTATATCCCTATGTAAATAAGACACAATATACCATCTCTTAGTGAATTTACAGTTCTCATTAAACAAACCTCTTGGCTTCTACTTGACTCTTAAGTTTCGAGTATGTTGTAAGTAAAGGCAGGCAAAGTTCCATTTTTTCTATAGTAGCTGCAATATTTAATTCAACCCGTCTTGCCCTTATCAACTCATCTGCCTGTGTGCACAAACCTAGAATATAGAAACCACCAGTAAACAATTGTTTGCCGTCAAGATAGGCTTTATGGCGAATATTAATAAAGTTAAGTTAATCCAAGATATTTTCTGATATTTATTGAAACACAGAATGAGACGACATATACTAACTAGACTTAAAAAATCTTTATTAATATTTAAATTGTAATATTTATTAATATTTAATATTTAAACAGCACAATTACAACACATGTTGGTGCTAATTCTTTTGTACTTCAAACTAAACAAAAATTTTAAATAGTTTTGACACTTTACTTTTGTTTTTGTACTTTGTTATTGTTACCATTGTTTATTTATTGTAATACTATTTTGAAGGCCCTCAAAAGATTTGTAATTCATATGAAATTTATACATATGTAGGTGTAGGCATCATATGGTCAACTTTATTTTATAATTTTTATTAATATTATTTGCTTAATTATTGCTGGGAATGTATTTTATTATTATTTATTTTATTGCCGATCTTATGGTCGGCAATAATACTTCTATAATATACTTTAGAAATGAAACATTTTTTTATTGATTTAGTACATTTAGAAACAGAAAGGTATTTTGAAAATTGAATTTGTTAGAAAATTATAATAGAAAACAACAAAGATTTTTCCTACTGTATATTTGAGTACTGTAACCGTGCTAAGCAATTTTTGTAATAATCAAATAGAAAATACTATGCACATTTTGATTACTCTAAAGGAAAAAATTATGGTGTCAAATAAAACACTCTCATTTAGACAAATATTAATCAATTTTAATAAATCTTTTTGGATTATACAGAATAAAGTGTGTCGCACTTTTCGATACAAATCGCCACAGTGCAAAATTGCTGCTTATCACTCTAACGGTTAAGAGATCATCAGATAGATCAATATATATATATATTATTACATAGCAAGATATATGTCATAAAAAGGTGCTAACGTCTGCAAAGTTCATAATAAAAATAATCAATGGCACTTCATTTTATGGTGTGTTAAAATTAATGTTGCCAAGGTCTGTATTTATCTTGGTCAGTATTATGAAAACTGAGTATAATTAACTTAATTAAAATATTGTAATAATCACTAAAACCAAAAGCCGACTCGGCTTAACTTAACTTAAATATACTCTTTATAAATTAATCTGGTTGGTATAGAATAGGAAAATAACTAAATTAAGTAACATAACTAAGTATAGTCAACATATCACTTGACATCAACAAATTAAAATGTAGTCTTGTTTAATATATAATGCATCAAAATTGGCTTCAACTTTCTTTTCAGTATAAACTGTTTTTCTATTAATTACTTAGATCACTTTTTACAAGTTCAGAACACTTACTTTCAGCAGACTCTTTGACATTAGCATCTACATTAGATATTTCAGCATGGAGCTCTTCTGCATGTGAGCGAACTTGAAGCAACTCCCGAATTGAATCTATAAACCCCTAAAAATAAAATGTATTAACTTTATAAAAGAAACTTTTTAAATATGCATGCATAATATATAAAATTGCACATTTTTCAATGAATATCTTTCACTCCAAATAAAAATTGTAACTTAACCAACCAACAATAAAAAAATAAATATACAATATATTTAAATTATAGATAGCAGATATATAAAAAGTATTATAAGTAGTCTATAGGCAATAAGATATAAAAAATATTTCTAAACCTGATAGTGAAAATTGCAAAGTTTTTCAATCTCCTTATCATGTTGTTTGATCCTTTCATCAAGCTGTTGGACAAAGGCCTCATGGCCATCGCCTTCATAAACAGATCGAAAGGCGGGTCCCCAATAGTCATCAATTCCCTCAATTTCCTATTAAAAAATTAAAAATCTTTTTACAATCTTATTATATGTCCAATATAACATGTAATTTATAAAAATATATATATATTGAGCAATATAGTACAAGCAGTGTCATAAAATATTATTTTAATAACAATGGTTTCTATGAGTCAAACAAATCAATCCACCTTGTGATAGGTCTACCAATGTATTATCACCCAACATAAACCACTGGTGCACCTTTCTGCTTCACTACCCATTAGTCCTACTTATAAAACTTGAGGAGAGCAATTCTTCTGGCTACTATGTCAGAAACATTGATTCTTGTACAAATTATATAATTACTGAATTTATCACATAGAGAAACTTTGAGCAGAGCCTTCTCCACTATCCTTTAAGTGATTATAAAATTGTTTTAAACTTTTTGAATCTGACATATCTTTCAATTATAAATTAACTGATTAGAATTGAAAGGTTTTCAAATTTATCCTTCTAAATATTACTTTACAAGCAGTCATATTAAGCTGAAATCACTTCATATCAAATAACAAAATTAAGATAGAACTAAGCAAGTACTTGAATACAAAATTAATGGATGTCTTGGTGCAAGCCGAATATATACACCAGTTTTTCACTATAGTTGTTTCGTTTTAATAGCGTTTAATAACAAACCAAACAGATAAGTACACAAGTACTGCAAAAATCAGAAAAGGGGGTGTTACCTGTATAGTTGCATTTGTCATTATAATTAAATAAAACTATGTGTGCCGAATTAAATGTTCGCTTTGTCAAGTATTAGTAAAATAATATACATAAACGGCGAATAAAATAAAACGTATATTTTAATCATTCAAAAAAAATTATAAATTATTACTTGACATTTTTTTTTTTTTTGGTAAATTATCCCAAGTAAGTTATGCCCAAGGAACTTATATACCTAATATATAAGTTCCTTGGTTATGCCAGGTAAGGCAAAGGGTACTAAGCCCATGCAGCCATTTATTACTTGACAATCTTGACATAACATTTTTTTTTTAAATCTTCGCTCGTATCGAGCAGGCAAAGAGCAGAGCCCATACAGCCTATTCAGTGGTAACTTGACATAACAAATGCTCAGTAGTAGTGGTTTTTTTCTTCCCACTAGGGAAAGGCAAAGGCTCTGTGCCATACATTTGTTTTGAAAATGAGTAAGGCAAATGCCAAATCTTCGGTTTTTTCTTCTTTTATATATTTCTAATTGTAGATGTAATGTAACAAAAAATTGGTATAAAGTTATCATGACTTGTTAATAACTCTTGTAGCGATGGCGGAATATTCAAATCTATTTCTTGTAAGGCATCAATAAATAAAATTCTCTGTATATTAAAAGCAGGGCATTCGTAAAAAATATGATTCAAAGTCTGAGGTACATTCATGCGACAATTATTTGGAGAGGAAACAATATTTAGGCGACTTAAGTGAGCATTACATCTGCTATGTCCAAACCTCAATCTGCTTTAAGTGTAAAAGTTTCTTCTAAGAAATTTATTGGATAAAGCAAACCAGGGTTTTCTTCCAGTGAACTCTTTTATTATTTCTGCATACTATATCCCTTTAGTCTGAATTGTATGTTCCCAATCTGCTTCCCATTCATCATAAAATAATTTCTTCAGTTCAGGAATAAAATCTTGCCATGGTACCAAGATATCTCTAATAAAAGTGCTTTGCGTATTATTCACGATTCTTGCCAGAAAGTAACAAATGCTCAACATTTGTGCATAGATAAGTATATTTTTATATTCTAGTGTCAAAGTCATTGTCATAACACTGCAGACGCATTTAGCTTGCGCTCCAAGTTTGATTTGTAATACGTATACGTTTTGAAGGGAAACCATTTCTAATATACTACTACTAAAACCCTGAGTGAGTCGGTGCCGGTGGTGAGATGGAGAGTGACCGGTAAGCTAATCTTTTCTTCTTTTACATATTTCTAATTGTAGATGTAATGTAACAAAAAGTCGGTTTGTTTTATGATAGCTACATAAGAAGATAGATACATAAGAAAACACACAATATCTTTTTTAAATATTGAACATTTATTAAATTATTTGTCCGTAATTACAATGATTACAAATCATAAACAAAAAAAATCATTCAAATTACAAATATTGTTAGCCAAAAAATCAAAAACTAAGTTTATTTATTTTTGCTCAAAATTAGTACTGACGTTATTACAAGGTTACTTCTGTACGAACTTAAGTAATGTTGCGACCATATACGAAACACCTATCCGAATATTAGTTAAAACCATTTAAATATAACTCTGATCACTCACATGTAAAAAAAATATTTTGTTTAATTTAAATGCGTCGCAATTAGAGTTGGGAAGTCAGTATTTTATTGAATCCATTGTGCGTACTTAGCGATTATTCTAGACCAGTGTTTCCCAACGTGGGGCGCACGACCCACAAGGGGGCAATTTGATAATTAAGGGAATGGAAAAAATGGACTCGACACGACTTTAACCCTTTCGCTTTGGTTTATTTAAATCCAATGCTAAATATCGGTGACAAATTTAACAAAAAAGGCAAATTCTTGAAAAATTCTGTAAATAATTATTAGATAAAATTTCGTTTGACGTTACCAAAATATCAACTGGGTTATTAGAGTCGTCAAGTAAACTTCGTCGGGGATTCACCGCGGAGTCCGCAGCCGCCTGTCGCGGGAAACCCCGGACGTTTTAAAACTCGCTAAGCAGTTGAGTTGGGCCAATTAAAACAACGGCTTGTTCGCACCTAATTGGCCCACCAACTTCTGTAATATTTCATATCATTCAGTTGGTGTTAATTTGAACTGTGTCCGTCTATTAACAACAAATATATATAATATATATATATATATATATATATATATATATATATATATATATATATATATATATATATTATATATATATATATAATATATATATTGTATACATACAATTGGTAAGTATTTGACTTTATTTATATTTATGTTAATTTTAGAAGCATCTAGCTTCCTAGAAATTTTTTTAAGTGAAAAAAAATATCGGTAATAAAAAAATATTATAATAAGTTAAAAAACTACTTAGATGTCAATGATATACCAATGAAAAATATAACATCTTGTGCTGCAGATGGAGCCCCTAATATAATGGGCAAGAAAAGAAAAATGGTTGCTTAAAATTGATGAAAGATGCGAATCCAGAAATGATGATTGTACATTGTGTTATTCCTAAGGAAAACTTGGTAGCTAAAAACATCTCACCTATTCTAAATGAAGTACTACATGCAGTAATAAAATGTGTTAATGCTATTAAAGCTAGTGCTGAATGTGAGTGTCTTTTCGAGTTATTTTGTAAACAACAAAATAAAGACTATGTGAGACTTTTACTTCATACTGAAGTAAGATGTCTATCCAGGGGAAACTGCTTGAAAAGATTTATGCAACTGTTTCATACTCTTAGTGATTTTTAAGCGACAAACCTGAAATAAAGTATCTGTTAACAATCGATGGCAAAGCATTTGTAAGTTATTTAGCCGATATCTTTGAAAAACTAAATATATTAAATAAGCAACTTCAAGGACCAAATAAAACACTTGTCGATGTAAAAACAAAGATATTTGGTTTCATTACCAACATAGAGTTATATCAGAAACACATAACAACAATAACCAGGTCAGAAGTACCCGCAATCGTCGAGCATGTATGAGGAATGTTATGAAAGTAGATGAAGCGAAAGAGATATGTAAAGACCGTAGCAAGTGGAAAGACGTAATTTCTGCCTACCCCCGTGGGAAAAAGGCGTGAGTGTATGTATGTATGTATAACAACAAAAATTTTGAATAGTTTCATTGGCGCCAAAAATGTGGAGTCACTGATACCGCTTTACTTGTTATTGTCAATCATTTGAATATTCTATCCGCTGATTTAAAGGAAAGATTTTTGAATTAAAACAAATTGTTTTCCCAACATGGATGATGCAGCCAATATTAGTGGATTTGTCTGATATATCAAATACGCAATATCAAGAAGAACTCGCAGAGTTGCAAAATGATGAATCTGTAAAAACGTTTTTTAATATAAAAGAAGCGATGGCGGCTTTCTGATGAAACCGAAACAAAATACCTAAATGCAATCAAATATGCCAGAAGAATTTTATTACCGTTTCCATCTTCATATTTAGCTGAATGCGGATTTAGTGCTGTAAATGATTTACTGATAAAAAAAAACTTGACTTGATATAACACAACGTGGAGACTTGAGATTAAAGCTAAGTAAATTGGAACTTAATATAAAATCTCTGTGCAGCAAGCATCAAGCGCAGGGGTCGCACTAAATGAATATTGAAAAATCTATATTAATATTATTTTTAATTTTATTTATTGCAGTTTTATTTTTTTTTTTCATTATATGTTTTGAAATTTTACTTACAATGTTTTGATAACAATTTCATTAACACAACGTGGAGACTTGAGATTAAAGCTAAGTAAATTGGAACTTAATATAAAATCTCTGTGCAGCAAGCATCAAGCGCAGGGGTCGCACTAAAGTCTAATCATTAATTCACTGGAGTAAACTGACGTTTACGGTGTTACCACTTTATGATGAACAGAAAATAGTGTTGTGACTAGAATATTGAAATCAAACTCATTCATTCAATTTCATTCCGTCCTCAAATCACATTACTCATTTTATTTACTTTATTAAGAAATCTTAATCCAATTTTGTTTAATCGATGTAATAATATTAGCATGGTACCTTTAGGGCAAATAGGTGAAAACTTTGAAATGGCGTAATTACTCGAATTATATATATGAAATGAAACAAAAATATTCAATGGATAGATTTTTATTCGTCATCGTCAGACATAATTTTATCACTATCGTCGTCGCTGTCAGTGACACTTATTATAAAACGGCCCGTAATATTGTCCATCATATGGTCGAGATTAAACATTTTATTTTCTAAGTTTATTACATGATCCACACAGTTTCTCCATCTTGTACCAGTAACCAGTAATAACCAGCAATAAATAAAAAAAAACTTGACGTAAAATTGTCGTGGTTATATCCATTACAACGATAAATAATTTACAGAATTAGGTTTTGTCTAAAATGAAATACAATAACTACTATTACACAGTGGTTAAATCTGTATTTTTCTTTTAAATAGATTGCAATAATTAAAGTACTTCCAAATGTTCGAATAATTACAGCTCAAAAAATTGATTTACTGATTAACTGAACGCATAGTTCGGGAACGCTAGCAAGTGAGTGAATTTCATTTTTTGTATCTGATAGAATTCATGTACCTATATTATAATTAATTGAGTACTTTTTTTTAATAAACGTTGTTACTGACTTTGTGTGAGTGATCTGAATAACAACGAAGGGTGAAGTCCTTATCGATTTATTCAATTTATCCAATTATATTTGCAGGTCACCTCACTAGTACGATAAATATGGCAACATAATTTTACAATGTGACATTAGCAACTGTCAGTTTACTCCAGTGAATTAATAATCAGACTATAAATGAATATTGAAAAGTCTATATTAATATTATTTTTAATTTTATTTATTGCAGTTTTATTTTTTTTTCATTATATGTTTTGAAATTTTACTTACAATGTTTTGATAACAATTTCATAGCGATTTCTTCATAAAACTTATCAATTATATTTCTTAAGGGAACAAAACAATTTTTAAAAGGTCTAAATTTATATATGGGGGCATAAAAACAATGAGAACAATTTATTACAAAACTTAAAAAGTTCACTGGATTACCATAACTCGTATATACTTGCTTCACATTCCGTACAAAGGAATGAAAAGAGTGTTCGAAGAATCAAGTTCAATAGAGATTGTGCGCTGTTGGCTGTACCTTTCGATCAATCCTATTTCAAATAAAATAAGCTCTTAATCATAATTTTATTGGAAATGTAAATAAGTCATTATCATAAGATTCATTTGAAACGTGAAAGAATAATAAAATGGAGACTGACATCTTATACGTACGGACGACAAATTGGAACAGTGGTTCTTTGATGTGTTCTAGTTATGTCAAATGTTGATAGTATTTAGGAGTTATTCAATTACTTAATTTTTTTGTAGTTTTCCGCTCTTTTATAGAGCTCGTGTTCTTTTTATGGAGATAGGAAGACTCGTGTACTTTTAATTATGTGAATAATAATTTAGCATATTTTGACATCGCTATGAAGTATCAGTATTTTTTATTACTCGGTTGCTGTCAGTGCTCCGCAGAGTTGCGAACTATAGTCAGGCCGCTCTAAGATTACCGATTTGACATATGTCAGATTGACAGCACTAGTGAGGGACTACGGCAAAATTACCGAGTCATTTAAGTAACTGTTATTTCTACTTAATAACTAAGTAAGGATTAATTAAAACAAAAATAAGATTGAAAAGATTTATTCACTTTCAGATTCACTTATAGAGTCGCTATCGCTATCTGTTACTCGAATCACAATTTCATTGTCTATAATAGAATCAACTCTTATGTCTCGTTGGTAATCTTCTAATATTAGTTTTTGGGTCTTTTCGACCACTTTGACCCAATCCTCTTAGGTCACTTTGGAGCATGCCTCTTTAAGTAGGTTCAACATTTTCTTCGTGCTGAACGGGGGTGTCGTATTATGACGAGTTGCGTAACCTGTAACATAATTTTTATTATTAGTATTAGAAGCACTAAAATTTAATTTAAAAGTCTGGATATTTGTTTCTTTATAACTTTTTCATCATTTAGTTTTTAATATTTCTATGTATGAACTGTGTATGTCCTGCTGTTTTTTTTTTTAGTCTACCAAGTCAGTCATGCAGAGTTTAAATACGAGTATTAATATAATTTTTATATAAAGAAGAAACAAATTACCTTTGACTTGCGCCCATATTAACTCTATAGCGTTGTATTAGCAATGGTAAGACGGGAGTCTCAGTACACGATGTCCGTGTGCCAGAGCTAGTTCATCGATTTCATATAGCTTTTTTGCTTCTTTATTTTCGAACACCAATTTGAGTAAATCCGATTTTAACATTTCGGGATTGGTTTCTATACCATTTTTTTCAAGCCAACCTGCCAGATCTGCTTTCTTATTAGCTTGAGTGGGTGCTTTGTTTATTTGCGCCGAGTGATAAGACGCATTATCAATAATTATAATGGATGGCTCTGGTAAACTGGGGAGTAATTGGTTTTGAAACCAAGATTTAAAAGTTTCCGCGTCCATTTCCTCGTGGTAATCCGACGTGTTTTTGGATGCAAACGCTAGCAATCCATTTTCAATAAAGCCAACTCCAGCAGAACCGGCATGGCAAATAATGAGCCTTGATCCCTTGCCAATAGGTACTTTTGATGTAGATGCTTGTGTTCCATCAGTCCAAGTACGTGACACAGAGTGGTTAGCGTTTAACCATGTCTCGTCAATAAAAACAACGTTCTCCCAATCAGTTATTTTTAGAGCCTCTCTTAAAAATTCACATCTTTTTAAAATTATGGCATACCTTTCCATTAACATTTTCCTTTTATTGGTTTTGGCGTATTCAAAACCAATACCATGTAGCAATTTAGATAAAGCGGTTTTCGCTCCACTAAACAAGTCAGCCTCTTTTAATGAAATCATAAGCAGATCTGGCTTTTGTCTGCGTCTTTTCTTAGGCGTCCTTAGATTGTTTTCTTCACTGCCTGAAGCACCAAACTTTTCTTTGTTGATATTATATATTGTTTTGGCACTGATTCCAAGAGCTTCTGATAGCCGCTCTTGTACTTGAGTTACGGGCAATAAGGGTCCGCCATTTTGTGACTCACGCTCGAAATAGTCCTGTAGCTTTATGACAAGCTCCCGACATTGACTATTCAATGTTTTTCCTCGTTTCGGCATTTTAAACCAAACACAAAGCAAAATCAAAGTCCAATAACGTGCCAAAGTCAACGTAAAAGCAGGATAATCAATAAACTACACTGAGGGACGTAGTCTATGCGCACGAGTACGAAAGACGACTGAGTTGGACGATTGACATTGTCAGTCGTTCACAGCAGCTGGTTTGCCAATGTCAAAATTAATCCAATTCCCTAAATAAAATATTTGCAACAAATAAATTTCTAAATGTATAATTTTTTCTGTATGGCAATAATTTATTTCATCGATATTTAATGTCAATGTCAAGTTTATCGAAGCTTATCGAGTTTCATGCTCGCAAGGCAATGTAGTATAATAGAAACCTCCAAGTGCTATAAGTAATATTTCTATCACTCTAATTAATTTTTTTCAGTCTAACTATAATCTGATTTTTTATTCCGTGAATACCACATTTACCGTAAAAATATCACAAAAAAAATCGGGTGGGGCTGTGCCGGGGCACACGGCCGTTGGTTTTAACGTGAAACGTCTATGTTAGGGAATCGCTTTTAAAGTAAAAGTTTGAAATAAAAACAAGATTGACGGTGTTTTAAGTATTTTAATAAAAAACTCAATGTCACAACAGCGAGCGGACTATATAAGTGAAATATTCACACCACATTTTTGTTTCTAAGACTAATAGTTTTTTAATTATTAAGGTACGATGATATAGACCTTTTCGTTACGGTCCACTTTTTAAACCTGCTACCGTATGTTTCGGTGCGATTTTAAAGACGTTTCACGTCAAAAACAATATTTAACTATTGATAAAAATAATGCAAACCGCCGCTATTAAATCGCGCCAAAATCTCCTCATTCTAATACATTCCGGAACACAAAAGTACGCAGTGAGTATTACCGAGCACATCACTATGAAAGCGTGACCAACGAAGTAACTTTGTAAAAGCGCTATACAAAGGGGAAATTATAAGTTTTTTTTTATTCTTAAATTATTTAAAGTACTAAAAGACAAATAATAATACAATTACGTAACTTTGATATTTTGACAGAAAATTGTATTGATTAAAGTTGTTCTAAACGATTTTCCAAATGTATTCCTCATAACAAAGTTATATGTACAACCAAAAAAAGTAAAGTGTCATATCGGTAATCTTAGAGCGGCCCGACTATAATCCGAGCGCGTAGTAATTAACCCCATGATCCAAAGCAAACAAATACTACTATATTATCAATGGAGCAAACACAGTGGACCGCATGCTATTGCATAAAATTAATTCGGTTAAATAAAGTTATTTTAAAACGGTCACAAAATAAATAAATTTTAAAGTAAATTATACTTAACAATTTATCATGGCAGCCTTCTTGCTCATTGTAATCTCCATCTTTGAAAGAAAACACATGTTTTGAAAATATGTGTGATATCCGAAAGTTTTTAGGTTGAAACACATTGTTTATTAAATTACATATTATTATAGAAAACAAACAAAAACCCATTATTTAACACAAGACTATCCCCGTTAAAAAAATATAAATTATTATTATACATTTCGAAAATCCTATTACTATAATGATTTAAATTAGAACTGTCTAGTAGATTACAGACCTGGTATTTACGTTATAAATAAAAGTAGAGCGATGAGGAATATAAAACAAGTACCAATTTATATATGTAATATATAGTATGGATCAAACTTCCCTTATTTACAACTACTTTTCCATTTACTTACTTCCATGTACATTTAAATCGATATTTACTAATATTGAAATAATTATCATTGTTTCGAAAAAAGTATTAGTAGAAGTTTGATAAAATATATATATTTTTTATATAGATAGAAAAATATCAAAAACAAATTAAACCTAAGCCGAAATGAAAGAATATAATAAAAAATACAAATTATAATCACATATATTCAAAATTAAATTTAAAATAATTTTAGCAAATCGTACAGCAATAGTACGTTGTTTGTTAAGACATGAATACTAACATGCTAATAAAAATAGTATTAATTGCCATAACTAGTATATGCTTCTAGCAGCGACGATGAGGTGGGGGTGGAGGGTTTATGAAATGCCGTAGTGGTTAATGGGAATTTAGTGCCATGGCGTCACTAGTAGAATCCCAGGTACACATAACGCATAACGTATAATCGTAGTAACGATTCATTGACTATATGGTGATGAACATTTTGCGCTCATTAACTTATGGTCCATAACGCTCCATCAAATTGATTAATTAGAAAATAATTAGTTAAGTTGGAGACAACCGGTACAACAAAAAATCAACCATTAGGTGGATATAAAGTGATCCCTAAAATGCGGAGCGTGTAATTTTGTTCGAATATTGTACTATGTAAGCTCTACGAGCAACTCTGCTATTTCTGTTAATATACCATAGTAAAAATAGATATGGCAATATGTGAAAATCGCTTAAACACGGCATTACGAAATGCGGAGATAGGACGGGGGTATATATATAAAATCATTGCCTATACATTATGGAAACAATACACCATCTTTTATTTGATTATACATATTTTATATACAATTATACGATCTGGCAGCCGTCGTCCTGAGAAGCATGCGCAGGCTTTATAATAAACTCGTCATTGCATAAGTGTTATGTTTGCTAGAAACATGTTTTTTTGTTATAGCTATATTAAGTAATGTAATTTTCTATTTCTTTTTTTCGATAAAATAAGGTATGATTTTACCCCTCGTTGTTTGTGCACTTTATAGATAGGTACCCACAATGTATGTTATTAGAACAGTCGCATATGGGTCTATATGGGTATTGGCAGCATCGACCATCACGCCACAGATAAAGAAGAAGGAGAAGACTCTGTGCATATTTCGATTAACGTTACGTCAATGTCATTGAAAAAGTGGTAAATTCCACTAGTCTGTGGTAAATTCCCCAACAGCATAGTAGTGGTGGGACTGAAATTATAGTCCAAAATTCAAATTAGTAGTAGCACATAGTCCCATCGTAGAACAAAGATCAAGCCATCTAATTAATCCATGTTGCCTTAATTCTTTTTTATAAGTCAACCTTTTCAGATTATTATACGTCCTGCAACCATGGCTCACTGTATGAGAGTTTTGCATGGCCAGGTAAGCTATCCATAATTTAACGTTAATTGCAGAAAATTATTATCATTATTTATACTATAATATACCTAAAGATAACAATAACTATTTGTTTACAATTTTATCTGGCTTGAAAACATTTATACTTTGGTGATAATATGAATGGATAAGGCCATACAAATTGGTATTTACGTAAGGTCACAGGTCACTCGTACTATTGACTATATACATCGATACTCTTTATTTAAGATTAAAAGTGATAGAAACAGTTTCAATTATTAAATTTGTGATGGTTAATTTGTATATTGTTTTTTACATTTTAGGGTAGCACGACCAAGACTGTTCTTCTAGAAATCCAACAAAGATGCTTCAGCATATCCCCTTTGAGTGCTGCAGCTGCTCAGGTATGTCATGTGAACATAAAAAAACTGCCTTTTTTCCAAAAATGTGAAGACATAATAGTGTTATGTAATCATTGTAAACAGAAGTGATTTGAGTTTTCTAGTTTTAATTTTCAGCCTAGGCTAATAATGTTAAATGTTGTAGGTTGCTATGTCCAAATTCGACAAGGCACCCTTACCATACGAGAAATTGTCGAAAAATTTAGAAGTAGTTAAAAAGAGGTTAGGACGTGATATGACCTTGTCTGAAAAGGTGCTATACTCACATCTGGATGATCCTAAAGGACAGGTAAGCAATATAAAAGTATATTTTATTTTAAATAACTAAAAATAGCCTTATATAACGTAAGTCATAAGTTATTATCTGTGACCTGTAACACTGCATAGATGCAAATTTAATCATGCACAATTTATCATAAACAATTCACTTTTGCATTATAGATATTAGCCTGCATACTTTTAGTATGTTATTAATAATTTTATTTATATATTGATGAATGCATATTTTGGAAATTATAAAATGAAGTTTATGTTGTACGTGACTGAATTTGCTGAGCGTATGGAAATATAAATTTGATATTTTGGCAGGATAGTCCTGCTTCTATTTATTTTAATCTATGTATTTGTACATATTAAAAGAGAAAAGAGGGGTAAGCTTATATATAGTTGATTGAATATAGTTATTACTTTCATCTACTGACTTTTAAATCACTGAAATTGTGGCTAATGTGCCTTAGGATATTGAACGCGGTACTAGCTACCTTCGATTGAGACCTGACAGAGTAGCTATGCAAGATGCTACTGCACAAATGGCTATGCTCCAGTTCATTTCATCAGGATTGCCGCGAGTTGCTGTGCCTTCCACCATCCATTGTGACCATTTAATTGAAGCTCAGATTGGTGGTGACAAAGATTTGGCAAGAGCTAAGGTTTGTTTATTTACTTTTAACAAAAGTAATCACTAACCCTGTAAAATTTGTCACAGGGCTGACAATGCTGATCCTACTTTACTTATGATTGATTGACCAGCCTTAGAATTGAATAAAAATTATAGTTTATTTCCAGATTATTATCCATCTGTACAGTTCTAGAAATGATTTAGCCACTTAAATGTATGAGTACAGAAATCAATATTCATTTAAATGACCCATGCTATTCCAGTAACATAGTAAAAAGGAACTAATTATCTTAGACATTCCACTATTAGATATTATTTATTTCTTTATAAATCTTATTTTCAATTTTCTATTTATAAATGAAATATTCAAGAATAGAAGAATATTCAATAAGGTAATAAAATGTATTTATATTTCTTATAGGACCTTAATAAGGAAGTATATAAGTTCCTTGAAACTGCTGGTGCTAAATATGGTGTTGGTTTCTGGAAACCTGGCTCCGGTATCATTCATCAAATTATTTTGGAGAATTATGCCTTCCCTGGTCTTCTCATGATCGGTACAGATTCTCACACACCAAATGGTGGAGGTCTTGGTGGTCTTTGCATTGGTAAGCTTGTATATCAATATTTTTTCTTCTAAATATATTACTGTAAATTTTTAAGTTTGATGTAGTCTGAACACATAAAAAATGTACATTTATTTGTAAAACTAATAAATAAAGTTTTAATCTAAAATGTATATGTGTATATAATATCAATATGATGTTTATGTGTGAAAAATGTACAGTTTTTGATTTGGCTGCAAGGTCAGTGCATATGTATTTGAAATGATGTCCATTGTTTTTTGGCCAAGAAAGTTGATATAAATGACTGGAAATAGATCATTAATAAATTTTCTTTTAAATTTAATGGTATATTGATGATGATTATGATATTGTTCAGGTGTTGGTGGTGCTGATGCAGTTGATGTGATGGCAGACATTCCATGGGAACTGAAGTGCCCAAAAGTTATTGGTGTAAAGTTAACAGGTATCAAAACAACATTTTATTTATTTTTCATAAAAAAATTTCACACCATTTGATCAGAATGAAGCTCTAAATATTTCATTATGAAATCATTTATTTATGTAATAGTCTTGGTTGTAATAGAGATTCATTAGATCTTTAATAAGAATCACTAAAGTCTCTTATTGTACCTGCCTAGCTTTTTGTTCAGCACCGGGTTGATGTGTGTGTAAAACTATATCCCTATCTATACTACATCACCTCGGTGATTTTTTGATTGTTTAAATGTTATTACTATTATTGATTAGCTATATAGTTAAGAATCATGATGGTAGCTATAGCTCACTAGCTATAGGAGTAATATTAAGTTTCACATTGCTCATCTATTATATATTATTATTGTAAGTTCTGTTAGAATATATGCTATAATGGATCATGAAACTCGAGCCTCTGTTTGCTGATGAAAACTTTAAATATAAAGGAATGATAAACACAGAACAATGATTCTGGGTCACATAAACATGCCTGAAAGTCTAGTTAACTAAGAACTAGCTTAGTTATATAACCTGTGTATTATAGACAAGTCAATACTCCTTAAAATAAACAAATAATACTTGTTTGCTGTCAGATAGATAGATAAATTCTTTACTGCACTCAAAACAAAACATCAACATAAAATCTTTAAAATAATGTGAGCAAATGCGATCTTATCACTAAGAGCAATCATAATATAAATGACAGTATACAGTCATCTCAATTAGGTATATACTTTATGAATGAATATAATATAAACCGGATCTTAAATATAAAAAATATATATATGTACAACATAAAATAAATAGTCTATGATAGGAACTGTGGAACGGAAGATGCTTGTGTATGTTATTTTTAAAATGGCAGGGACTCAGTGTCGAATTTTTAGGGGACGATTATTCCACAGCTACAAATTTCATATTATAATATCTATAAGGAATTTCTATAATATCCTAATCCTGTGTATAAATGCTGGAGTAAATTATCGGACTTAGACTGAAATTCACATATATGTTTTGCCTTGAGAAATCAGAAATGCTCCTTCTGGTATAGTTGGGTGCAAGGGTCATAGAGGACAAAGAAAACAATGATATGTTCCTGGCTCTGTGACTGTACTTTACTTAATTTACTGTACTTAATTTTTACTTAAATTCAAACTAGTGCAATCCTAACACAGAGATTTTCAGATGTTGCAGTTTTTCAAGTAGATTTTTGTGTAAGTCAATGAGGCAGATATCTGCATAATCCAAAATTAGAAGAAGAACCATGCGTAACTTGGATCTTTGTCCTTATTGGAAGTAAGTTTTTAATTGCTGAACTGACTTAAACTGCAAACACCTTCCTACTGATTGCTGCTATGCGAGGAGCAAATGAGAAGGTATAGTCAAACACAAATGACAGATTTTTCATATATCTGTTGTTTACAATCTATTGGGATTGACTGATAAATTAGTTTTAATTCTAGTCATGCATGAACACTCTGAAAAATGTGAAGGACTAAATCATCACGGTCCTTAACAGTATCTTGCGAATATAATGCAAATTGTCTACATATAAGTGATATTGACTTGATGAACTTGAACTTGATTGAACTTTCAAAAATGGAGAAAAGGAAAGGGGTTTGAATACTAATCTGAGGCATACTAGGATATGGCAACCTCACAAGGATATGGCAGCTTATCAAGTTATATATTTATAAAACGGTAAAAATAAAATTGGATTTTTTATAAATGAAACTTTTATTTATAAATGAATTAATTTAATTTATTTTTGCTATAATTTCTATTCTATCACATAAAAAGTTAAATATAATTTCTAATGTACAATGTTCATAAATTAAGTTATCACAATGTGTAAGTGTACACATTAAGAGTGTATCAGAATTCTCACATTGCTGGAAGTCGACCGAAGTTAGTGTGAATCAGCAAGGACAGCGTGTTCCTATCACCAATACACATTACGAAGAAATCTGCTCCAAACTACACAGACCTTATATTCAGATTTATTATAGGCCGAGGGAAATCGATAATTATAACAATGCTTTCACTAACTAAGAAGAACTAAGAAGTCAACTTCAACGCCTCGGAGGAAGTAACCCTATTGTATAGAATTGAAGAAAATGATTAACTGAAGCAAATTTAAAATCATTCAGATATGCAAATGGCAATCTAAACACAACTGTGTATGCTCGGAATTATTCAAATTGGATTGTAGAAAATTGGTCAGTTCAAGAGTAATGTTCTCAGACGAATTAAAGATTATGCTCTATAGACACGATGGAAGAGTACGAATGTGTAGACCAGAGGAAAGATTCCAACAAGCCTGCATAGAAGAGAAAATGCCCTTTCTTAGTGGTTTCGTAACCTGTGTGAGCTGGAAGCTCTTCAGACAGTCATAGTGAACTGGGACGAGGCGTGAGACAACAGAACCGTCAACCAATTCGCTTCGAGAGCACCATAATGGTCTTGTTGAGGAATGGGTGGATATTCCTCAACATCGTTTAACAAATTTAGCGTACAGCGTACGAAATCTCATAAACGCATGATATATTCAAGCTTAGAGAATTGTAAAAAAAACATGGGATATGTTTTGTATGAAGATGATGAGTTTAGTTAATTTATTCTTTAGATTATTTTAATCATTAATAACTGCTGACATATTGAATGTAATGATTTTCATTTCTATTATTATTATTTTCGAGATTTTCAGATATAATTAAGTGACCCGGATTTATTGCTCTCGAGTATAGTTTTTTATTATTAGTTATTATATTTTGACACTACAGTGCAATATTTGATGTATTTTAGTAATAGAAGTTCTTTATTAATTTAATTGATAAAGATCTGTTATTAATTTAATTGATAAAGATCTGTTATTATTTTTCCCCTCTTGTTACAAGAATGCATCCAATTGCGTTTATTATTCACACTTCAATTACACGACTAAGAACTAGCACTGTTTACGATAGATATAAATAGAACAAGATATCTCATGGCTGTGAGCCAAAAACCGATTTGTTAATCTCGTTTCTTTTTATGAAATCAAACATTACGTCACAAATAATGCTGTATATATGTAGTTACCTTTCTAAACAACACATTTAAAATCAATCACATGAGAATAGCACATAGTTTTACAGTTTTATTCTATCAATGTGCTATTTGTACATACGATAGGATGAATGCAGTTCATTATAAATAAACTACGCCGTATGCTACTTATTTATTCAAGGACAAATTGATAATTATCATGTTTCTATCCACTTGTATCTTCAGTGTGTAACAATTTCACAGCACATTTTAAGAACTGAATATTTTTTATTGTTGCATTTTATTGAAAAAAAAACTATCCTATAAAATTAAATGTATAGTTATAAAAAATCAAAGTAATTTATAAATATTTAGTTATTATGGGTGGGCTTTATCCCACTTTATTACTTTGTCTTAACAAAGTAAAAGGTAAAGAATGCAGTTGAAATATTGGATTGTGACTCATGCCGAATGCTTAAAACGTCAACACGGTATGTTTATTATGTGGGTGCATATTTAGAGTTATTTCATAATAGCAATTTGAATATAGTCACATTGATATTCCTTTCATATAATTAATAAATAAATACTGCTATATTTTTTTAAATAAACGCTATAAAGTGAAATAGCTTGTAATTTGGATATTTTATGAAGTTATCAGTGTACACGCAATGGAGTTTCTCTTAACATTTTTTAATTCAAGTACATAGTTGTATGGAAAGAAAGAAAGAAAGAAAGAAAAAAAAATCTTTATTTAGTGTCTTATAATACAATAATACTTATAACTAATGAATAACACATAACAAAAAAAAAACACTAAAGGTCTCCGCTCAGTATTACGTCTGGACACTCGAAAAGCGAATATGCTTTAAATACAGCAGGTGTAGGGGACAAAACACACGCCTTTATTGTCTGTCACAAGCATTGTAAGCTTAATTAATTATATGGCTGATCATTACCTAACTATTCTCTGGCCTAAACACAAAACATGGATTGTCGATTATCTTGTTCAATGGTAGTAGGTGTGTTATAATATGATTATAGCGTAAATAAAATTTGTTTGTTAGAGTGCCAAAAACCTCCAATACGTGTTCAATGATTTACTATTTATTTACCACTTGGTCTCGTATTATGAGCAAATGCACTGCGCTCTACGCCGATTGGTACTTGATGCTTTATGGTTGACCTTTGAGTCAAAGTCAGTAATCAGTCAATTTAATGACTGAAACACTTAATAAACTGATTCTTGATTGAAACTCTGAAAAAAATTCTAAATTAGGTGTTGAAAATTAGTTATTAACACTGAATAAATTCGACTTTGGTATAATAAAGCAAAAGGAGAATAATGCAGATGAATTATTTGATTGTGACTGTGTACACGGTGGCAGAATAGTTAAGGCGTCAACACAATTTGTTGAAGACGTGGGTTTCGTTCGGTAAATATTTTGTTTGCGGTTTTTCATAATACCTATACTTTTTCACATAATTACTTACTACCGCCTCTAGTAGATTCCGAAGTCAGTCCTCATATTAATAGCTTTTAGTTTCATATTTTGAAAATTATAAAAAATAATTTAAAATATTTATTACCCATCTATCAAACATTTCAAATAAAACTTTAGTAAACTGTTCGCTATATCGTTTGCAAACGATCAAAGCACTATATTATTGTATCATCAACACTATGGCACTGTAAACCCTAATTTGGAAAAAATTCGTAATTCTTAGAAGTAGGTCAATAGTCCAAAACAATTCCGAGTCCATACGTCAGTGTCATGCTTATTACTAGAAACTGCTCATTTTATTACAGCCTTGTGATAAATGACTATCTGTATTACGGTCGTGTCTAATAACCCATCTATAAAGTTATGCGTACTTCAGATATAATTTTGATGTATTTTACATATACATAATCCAAATTTTATAAATTGTCAGGAGACGAGGACAGTCAGGACTTAGCATCTGCATTTTTAATTCGTTATCACGCTCTGGCCACATTTAAGGCCACTAACTAATAACATTTTTACTAGAGTTTTGACTGTCATACGCCACTAGACAAAATTACTGTTTACCCGTGATTTCTAACAACCTTAGCACGTAAATGAACATAACATGAGTACTGAACCCATCAAGTCTGGGTACTGGCTACCAATGAAAGATGCTAATGCCAAAATAAAGGTCAACAATTTCTCGTCTTTTAAGCAATTTCTCTACCGACACTGACATGTGACCATATACGAGGGCTGCTAATACTTATGTATCCGGAATTGAAAAATTAAACAAACATATATGGCTAAATATGGGTTTATTGTTTTTCAAAGTATTCTCCGCGATGATCGGTACACTTTTGCATACGTTGAAACCAATTTTTATAGCATTTTTTCCACTCTGATTGCGGTATCTCGTGCTGTTTGAACGCGTCGACGGCACTTCACGGGTCGAAAATCGTTGACCACGTAATTTATTCTTTACATTTGGGAATAAATAGAAATCATTAGGTGCCAAGTCTGGGCTATACGGTGGATGACCCATCAATTCTATTTTTTGACCCTCCAAAAATGTATTTGTTTCGCGTGATGTGTGACAGCTGGCATTGTCGTGGTGTAGAATGATTCTGCGTCGCTTGTTGTTTTTACGTATTTCTTCAAATACTTCCGGCAAACAAATGGTCATGTACCATTCCGAATTGACCGTTTTACTATTTTCCAGTGGTATTGTAGCCACATGACCATTAATACCAAAAAAGCAGGACACCATTTGCTTTAAAGTGCTTTTTGCACGAGTCACTTTCGTAGGGTTCGGCTCATTTTGAAACATCCAAACTGTAGATTGTTGCTTAGTTTCGGGATCGTACGCATAGATGCAAGATTCATAACCTGTGTAGATGTTATAAACAGATTTTGAGTCACCTCCGTTAAATTTTTCAACATATTCTTGCACCATTCGACGCGAGCTTCTTTTTGATTCTGAGTTAGTTTGTGCGGTATCAAATTTTTTTTACGAACAATGTTCATGAAATATTTTATTAATGCTTGTCATACATATGCCCAGAGTAGCCTCTATCTCGCGATACATAACGGTCTTGCATAATAGGGTATTACAGTCTAATTCAAAAAGTGTTTTAATTTAATCTGTTATTGATAAAATACCACAAAAAAATATAAATACATTTTTTTTATTCCAATTATTTCATAAAACGTGTTTTAATTTTACAATTCAAATTTGGGCGCGAAAACGCCAATTCTCAGGCCGCCATGCCTGTGACGTCACGGGCATTGTAAACATTACGCTTCGCTGAAGAAATAAACATATTTTCGAAATAAATAACGAAATATTTCGAAATAAATATTTCGTATAATAACTGAGAAACTTCGTTAATCTTAAATTACACAGTAGACATGTACAACAAAAACCGAGGTTGTTTATTTACAAGTCCAGTGACGTCACAGCGAATGCAAACATGGCGTACAGCGTTTTTGACATTCGAAGCACAGATAAAAAAACTTGTATTTTCAAATTGAAATATTTAATTTATTTTGCAGTTTTATGAATAGAAATTAATATTTTTCGTTTGTTTTTTCATAAATGAACTATAAAAACATAAATTTAGATTTTATTTTTCATAGTGCGTAATACCCTATTAGTTTTCGTACAGCTTCAATGTTTTGTGGCACAACGACTGATTTCGGGCGACCTTCCTTAACTTCGTCCGTGAGCTTACTCTGTCCACGATTGAACTCACTAAACCAGCGATACACAGTGGTTTTTGATGGAGCTTCAACACCAAAAGTTGAAGTTAATTGATCTACGCACTGTTGTTGCGTTTAACCACGTCAAAAATCGTAATAAATCATAGCACGAATATTTTCACGTGTGAGTTCCATCATTTCAGCGATATGACATTTTGAACCCATCAGAAACAAAACACTAGCGTACATAAGGAAAAAAAAATAGCGGCCAGTATTTAAAAATATTCATATATTGCGTTTAAAAATGTTGAAATCCCTGATTCCGGATACTTAAGTAGCAGCCCTGGTAAATATCTATAAAACGTATTCGTAGTAAACACTTTTTTGTAATTGTTATCTTTATGTCTGCTCTGCACGTTCCTTGTTTATATCAAAATTAACTAATTGATATCAACGTTGTACCGATAATATTACACTTATTCACATTTGTGTTTAAAATGATAGCTGAAATAAAGAGTGTGTAACGTGTTATCACGTGGATGAAACCTCGAGAGTTTCATGAGTTAGATTAAAAAAATAGTATTTTATGCATTTTACAATTCATAAAATGAGGATTTTTAAAACAAGCCAATGGTGAGTTTTACAATTACAATAGAGTCGAGCCGGGTTTTTTAAATTAATAATATTGGAATTGATGACTTCTAATTACTGTGAATGTACCTACATAAATATAATATATTGATAATTATTCAATTTCAATTCAATATTAAAATCCTATTAAAATTTGTTGTATTAACCATAATTCATTTATTTATGTAGTTAATTATTGAAATTGATTTTAATAAAATTGCTTATTTCATAAAACATTTGCACATTAGCTGCTAATGATTAACAAGCTTCTTTAATTTATTTTTATACGAATTCTCCAACAAATTTTAAGAATCCTTTTGAAATGGAATCACAGCTATACGAATATTTATCGACCTTAATTTTTTTGGTTAAGTTCCGTCCCGTAAATATCGATTGAATAATACGGAAAGAGGACATGATATTGGAGCCGCTATGCATCGCAACTATTCCACTGTTATTCATACATGTTTATTGTTGGGTTTTTGGTAAACGAGAAGATCTTAAAATTGGATCTATATCTAAGTCCCCAAAGTAATTTGTCAATTTTCCTAAGGATCTTTCAACGTTAACATTCATTTATATAAGCATTAATAGATATAAGCATTATTATCTATAGATTCTTCCTTATAACTTTCATATATCAATTTAATAACAACATAAATAAAAGGTCGAAATATAGCAATGATACTCGATTAAAAATGTATGAATATCATCGTATATAAAATATTTTGTGTTTTTAAGGGTTGAAATTAATGTTGTCAATTCAATTCCCAAAATGAAAGAACGAAGAAATTTGAACTAGACCGTTAACTAAATATTCATATAACGTTTGTCTATAGGTCAGCTCAAAGGTTGGACGAGCCCCAAGGACGTTATTCTGAAGGTAGCCGGCATCCTCACGGTGAAGGGAGGTACCGGCGCAATCGTCGAGTACCACGGGCCGGGCGTGGACTCAATCTCTTGTACCGGCATGGCCACCATCTGTAATATGGGTGCTGAAATTGGTGCTACCACTAGTGTGCGTTACTATTACTATATATGTTATTTTAATTTAATATAGACAATATTTTCAACAATACAAGACTATGTCCATGCCATGACCTCTCTCTGAGCACGAGAAGTAGGTTATTTTATTATCCCTGAACCTTATTGGTTACTTAATATAAATCTAATCTTCTTATATATAAAAATTAATCGCAAAATGTGTTGGTAAGCTCATAACTCAACAACGCATGGACCAATTTGGCCAATTCTTTTTTGTTAATGTTCATTGAAGTTCAAGAAGGGTTTTTACAATGAGGAAAATTCGAATAATTATCGGAAATACCCTAAAACAGCCCTTTTATTTTCCCATGCAAACTTTTTCTAACTAAAACGTACAGTCGAATTGAGCTTTATTGTTATTGTATAAAGTTCATATTGCAAGCACTCACTGTTGTCTAAGCAATGAAGGTGTGTTCCTAACATCAAAGAGTCAATTTGCGCTTTATTAACGCTACATATAGTTGAAATTCAATCATATCTATCAAAACAGTGTGCGTGCGTACGTTGGAGCACAGAATACATCGTTGGAGGATTTAATGTCACGTTCCAAAATTGAATAGCCACAAAATGTAATAGGTCATTTAGACTTTTTTTGCGACATCAATACATAGTATAAAACAAAGTCGCTTTCGCTGTATGTCCGTATGTATGCTTAGATCTTTAAAACTACGCAACGGATTTTGACGCGGGTTTTTTTAATAGATAGAGTGATTCTTAAGGAAGGTTTGTATGTATAATAAATGCATAATATAGTAGAGAAACACTGATAAATTTAAAGGTTTCTAATGTGATGTCGTAAATAAGCACGTTTTTTTGCGCTTATATTGCAAACGCTGGCTGAACCCTACGAGATAGACCAAAATAATGTACTACAGTATTGTACAACTTACAAAAATCCACAAAAAAGTCCGCGATGGTATGTCTATCTCTTAGGGATAACCCACCATAACCATTTTTTCACTGCACCCGTGCGAAGCCGGGGCGGGTCGCTAGTTATCTATAAAATAATTAGGAACAAAAAACTGCCACTGTACAAATCTTTTTGACAGGACGAAGTCTGTCGGGTCCGCTAGTTTAAAATAAATATTGAACCGCAACTTCTTTCACAAAAACATTACCTTATATTTTTATACAACATTTTATTTATATTTTTTTCGCAGGTGTTTCCTTACAATTCTAGAATGGAGGCTTATCTAAAATCTACCGGACGTCACGACGTCGCCTCTGCCGCTAATTCACACAAACATTTGTTAACTCCCGACTCTAAAGCGCCCTATGATGAGGTAAAATGACATTTTAATATTTAAATTCTTTTATTTTTCAATAAGATATATAACAATATAAAAATGTGTTTTGATTTTCTAAATTAATTGGAAGGTACAGGTCCAAAAATTTAAGGCAACACAGCATTTATGTTATAATGAGTCCCAGTGTTACTATATCAGTAACTTGCTGTAGCAAGTACCTTGAGAGCGTCACATACGTTATCACTTATCAGTCTTCTGACGGGAGCATTGAGTATTAAAGGGCCGCTGTTGTATTCAACAATTAAATTATTAATTTTTCACAGCTCATCGAAATCAACCTCTCCACACTAGAGCCGCACGTCAACGGACCCTTCACCCCGGACCTGGCAAATCCTATCTCTAAACTGGGTGAGGCGGCGAAGAAGAACGACTGGCCGTTAGACATCCGCGTTGGCCTAATCGGATCCTGCACCAATTCTTCTTATGAGGACATGGGTCGCTGCGCAAGCATCGTCAAGGAGGTCTGTAAAACAAAACTCGATACATAATTTAGGTGTTTGATTTCAGTACAATAACTCAATTTATATCTATGTTGGATGAAAAATTGCCTGCACATTAAACATTTGTAACTTTTTTATTCATTATATGAATACATGTTCTCCATCTATAATTTGAGTAATAGCCATATTTAACCATATTTTAAACACATATTGCTCCAAATTAAATGGCACTTTAACTGACACCAATTTCAAGACAGTTTTAATATATTTGACTTACGGTACTTAATACTTTTATTTTCAAAATGTTTGATATTTGATCTCATATATTATTAATTTGCACACTTATAATACTGCTTATATAGAAATCATAATCATTTGTATTTATTTATGCAATTCATATACATTTTACAGGCGTTGAAACACGGCGTAAAGTCGAAGGTCCCATTCAACGTGACTCCCGGGTCGGAGCAAGTGCGCGCTACCATCGAAAGAGACGGCATTGCCCAAACGCTTAGGGATTTCGGAGGCACTGTAAGTGAAAAATATGATATTCCAAAAAATAATAATTCAATATTGAAATCGTTATTTCATAAAGGCCGAATAAACGAATAAGGGCAATAAATTAATAAAAATCAAAGGTTTATATAATACTTGTCTATTTGTTTGAGTATAAGCTCAAACAAATAGGCAAGTATTATACTAGTATTAACATTTTTAAACACGAAAATAAAACCTATACGAAATGCATTAAACAGATATTAAATCAAGTTAATAATATTTTTAAGTAATTTTGAGTAACTAATGCTAACGTTATGAGTGCTCATTTGCAATGGAATAGTACATGCAAATGGAACTAAGACTGCATGAAGTTCTGTCACGTAATCTATTAATGCAAACTAAAACAACAATCATCTATTAATGCGAACAAATTTGTTTAAAGAAAATTATCCTTACTAATATTATAAATCGGAAAGTGAGTTTGTTTGTTTGTTCCGCTTTCACGCCGTAATTACTGAACCGATTGCTTTGATATTTTGCAGACGTAAAGATAATAGTCCGGTTTAAATAATAGGCTACTTTTTATCCCGGAAAAATCGACAGATCCCACGGGAAGCGCGATAAAACCTTCGCGCCATAAACCTACTTCCGCGCATATGTAGCCGTGGGCAAAAGCTATGACCCTTAACTCTCTATAGACCCAATCCCGAAATCTCCGCGGGCGAAGCCGCGGGCAGGAAGCTAGTTGTTGTAACTCTATGGTTTTCAAAAGAGACACCCTGACCGTTTTTTGATACAAATATACAAATGTTTAAAGGACATGGACAAAAAGTGGGCCTCAATCTTGTGCAGAGACGTAAGATATATCAATCAATAGGTAATTTTATGTTCATCAATTTACAATTTATTTATTTTTTTTAATCCCCCGTTTTTTTGTAATTGATGTTTGAAAGTACCTAGATATTCAAGTAAACACATCCCAAATCGTGGTTAAAATGTTTTAATTAAGTATATAAAATTATAATTTATTTAAATCTTATTAAAAAATGGTTATATAGTTAACAAAAGAAATGTAATTTAGTAATTATAAATTCATGAAGTTCTAGACATGTTGTGTTACTGACCACCCTGAGTGTACATAGTCTGTGACCAATGATGACACTCGTCCGCTGTCAATGCGACTTTGACAGCATGTCTTGGGCAAATTAATAAAAAGAAAAAAACCTACAAAAAGATTCCGTCAACTTGCTAGTATTAAATAATTTACATTATTAATTACAAAAAAACGGGAGATATTTAAAATCTAATCTTTATCCAGATGATCTACAATAACTTATACTCGCCTCTGGTAAAGTTTCGTCGCTGCACATTACTCAGGCCCACCTCCATACAAATTTTGACCATCACCTTTGATATTTTAAGATGTCTTTATACTTGTCGTATTTCTTATTATTCATTATTCTTCTCTTCATGTGGTGCCAAATATAAGTATATTTCTATTGTGTAAAATCTCTTATTACAAGTCTAGTGTGTAATAATTGGCAATACTATTGTGTAGGTGTTAGCGAATGCGTGCGGGCCGTGCATTGGCCAGTGGGACCGTAAGGACGTGAAGAAGGGCGACAAGAACACTATCGTGACCTCGTACAACCGCAACTTCACTGGGCGCAACGACGCCAATCCAGCCACGCACTGCTTCGTCACCAGCCCCGAGCTGGTCACCGCACTATCTCTCGCTGGTCTGTGATAATTAGTAATGGTCGTTATTTCAATAACAGATTTTTCCCGTAATGAATAACACGTTATTTAACAACGGCTTATACTGTTATCCTGCTGTTGCTGTTGACAAAATTATCGCCTAGTCGCATTGTTGTTGTTGCCACTTGCGTGTGTGCGACACGAAGCGAGCGAGTACGACTGTGCTACAAGCTACAAGTATGAGCGAGAGAAAGCAAACCGTTGTGTAGGCGTAGGCGCCCGCTCAGTTGCCTGTTTGCTTATTCTTATAATATTAACCTTTCTCACAAAGAAATAAAGTTCATATTTGTTTATTTCTTATAGTAATTTTACTAACCCCAAATTCACAATTTTGTGCCTTCGCGCGTATGACAATTAGACTCATTTTAATTTCCAGTGTGATTTGAAATAACAATTAGGTAAACTGTTGCTGGCTTGCTGGTACCTAAGCTGTTGTAATATTTTTAGTCACGCATTATTTGCTGTTGTGCGACCGCGCGTATTTATTCGTATATCAAATTAAATGATTCGTTGCAATAAGTAAATAATGTAAACATTGAATATAAATAATGTAAATATTGAATGTAAATAACAAATTATGTATAGATCAATGAACTTTTAAATACGCCAGAAAATTATATTGATTAGACATTTATAACAACATTTGTCAAAACAGCAATATAACAGGATAACAGACAACAGCTTACAATAACAGTTATAGGAAAATAACATAACAGTGTTATTCATTATTACAAAACAGTCGTTATTGCCATCACTGGTGATAATCCTCACTTTTCCATAGATGGCTAGTTAAATATTGTTCTATGGTTGCGAATCTAGGCTAATCCATTGGTTCATAATTACTTGCGTGCCTATACTTTGTAAGAAATTAATAGGTACACATTAACGGAGAAGCTATTATCATTATTAAGTTATTTTCTGGAGTGTCCATAGGTCGCGAATGAATAGTGAAACCAGAGATGTCATGTAAATAAATCTTGGCAATACGATTTGGTATCTATAATTACAAGAAATTTGGTCGTATTATAAATAATCATTCAATAAAATCATATTTATGAGTATTGTTATATTTCCAATTTCATGTCGACATTTTGTATTCAATGATACAGAATGATTGGCTATATGGCATGGTGGATATTATACATCATTATTTGTATCTAATTGTGCAATATACCAGCTGTAAGTAAACACCACCATCAAGTTTTGAAGGTTTCGTAAAGGTCAATAGAACATATTTCACACAAAAAATAAACTAAAAGATTCGCTATACACTTTACGTGGTTAAATAACGCTTATATAATGTTTGAAGATCTATATTGAAAGAAGGTCAGGTCAATAGGAGGAAGCTAGGAAAGTATGTTTGGACAAGTGAGAAACTGTAATCTGTATAGGCAGACTACACCAATCAGAAAAAAGCGCCTGAGCTATGAAGAATAAAATTATCAACAACAATACGCAAAGTGAACTTTAATTTTTGATTTACATGAAATATATTATATATTCCTATTATAAAGAAGATTATATTTTTAATTAGGTAATTTAATATAGTTTTAAACATATAAATAACATTGTCAACCTTTTGTGTAAACTGCATAATTTCTACACTGGGAATGTAAAAAACTGTTCAAAGTCACTTAAAATTTTCCACTTGCTGTGATCCAAACGTACTTCCCCAGTTTCCTATAAAAATTTGTTAAAGAAATTTACATCGTGAATTTAATGTTATTATTAGTATTAAATTTACGATTATTGGTAAATTTTGGAGAGTGGAAAAATGTAACATGCTGCGATCTCAGGTCGTCTGGACTTCAACCCAATGACGGATGAGCTGACCGGATCAGACGGGAAGAAATTTAAATTGACTGACCCATTTGCTGATGAGCTGCCCGCCAAAGGATTTGACCCCGGACAGGATACGTATGAACACCCACCAGCTGATGGATCAAGTTAGTATTGTATAATTGCACAATGAGATAAATCTGAGAAATAAAAAACATTAGGGCTGAAACATTTTTACTGTGGTTAAAGTTGACTAACCATTACTTTTTATCCGACAGAGGTAAAAGTAGACGTCGCCCCAACTTCGGACCGTCTTCAGTTGCTGGCGCCATTCGATAAGTGGGACGGCAAAGACCTTACGGAAATGACCATCCTTATTAAGGTAACAACTTTTTTAGAGACTAATTTTATTTACCACCTATTCTAATTCTATTTTATAATGGAGGAGGAAGGAAGGAAATAAAGGAAAGGAAGTCTATTTTATAATTACATATCAACGGTTAAAAGAAAATAGGGCCTAAGCGACATTTTGGTCAAAAATGAGTTATATATGCCATTGGACTCAAAATTTTCTGCTCTTTCGAATACGCTTACTCCCATTGTTCTACGATGACTTTTTTGCCATTTATGCCCAAGCAAAAAAAAACATTTTCATAGTGTTATTTTAGCTAACAGACGATAATTCTGGTCTTTAAAACTACCTACTTTAAATAACGTCATATCACTAAAACTAAGAATACCAGTGACTGTTACATTTCTATCTGATTTTATAGTTGTTTCATTTTTCATAATATCTTAATGAATGACGGAAATACGTCAGTGTTTCTAAAACTTTAAATGGCTCTCCTGAACATTTCATCTTTTGTTGCTTATCCCCTATTTCCTTTTAACCGTCGCTATAATTAACTCTTTCAAATATGTTCGTGTAGATTTGTAATTGTTGCTTTGATTTTTTTAAAGTAATAAATAAAATGTAAAAATTATGACCAAACAAAGCATTAAAATCTTTAGACTCAGACGACATTTGAACTCGCTTCTTTAGTATACCGTGTTGACGCTGTGACCAATTCTACCTACGTAATATAATATGGTATATGTAAGATACCGTAGTGCTAAAGTAGCTTATCGAGCTCAGTGTGAATTTGAGTTAGTTCACTACTAGTAACTTCGGCATCATCATCCAAAGGACACTTATTGATAAGATATATAAACATTATTTATAAACAGTATTTTGTATCCAATGCACTACATCTGTTTTGGATTTAACACCTTACGTTCAAAGCAAAAGGTTCAGCTGATTATGAAAAGTAACTAGTTACGTGCATACTAATAGTTATTTATGCAACTGTTGTATAATCAGGGGTAATTAATACCTAATTATAACAGTTGCATACAAGACTTTATCTACGATCATGATGTGAATCCTCTATAAAAGATTCTCATACCATAGGGTGTTGTACAGTGTTGTAAGAACTCTGTAAATTCAAAAAAAGTCTAATTGCGAAGCATGTAAAATAAACAAACCTTAATAAGTAAAAGAATTATTTATTGTAATAATTATTTACATTTTGGATCATACAATTATTGAAATGCATTTGAACATTTGCACTTTGTTGAATGTTGGCAGATCCTGATGTACTTGGAATATTTATATTCACCACTTCATTATTTCTATTCTCTATAGAACTTAAAATTTGATGAGAATGTTTTTTTTTTAAATTCATAATATCACGCGTTTGGATGGTATAATGATCATAATATCATTGAGTGTTTTAATGTTGGCAATAAGCTAATTGTTATAGGTTCTTTTATAGAGGATTAATAGCACAATAAAATGTATTATTGTTCAAATAGGAGCTATAACAACATATGTTGATGACATTACTCATTTATAGGTCAAAGGCAAGTGCACCACTGATCACATCTCGGCTGCCGGACCCTGGCTCAAGTATCGTGGCCACCTCGACAATATCTCCAACAACATGTTTATCACGTGAGTGACATATACTTGAGTTTAGTTGATTTTTGTGAATTGGCAATACTCTTAGAATATATATATATATATATATATATTTTACACTTACACTAAATAACATACATAGTCCAAAGCAAACAGTGTTAAGTTTGTGTGGAATCGTAGAGTCACGGATAAACATACATAAATAACTATTTATTCATAGAAATATATATTAATCAAACATATATGCAATCATTCAGTCACGATTAAGGCACTAATGATCGTGTTCATCACACACACATCTACCCCCACTGGGAATCAGAACCCAGAACTGCAGAGATGGTGACACCTTGAACTCGGTTTACAATCTCACATACAATCGGCCACAGATCTCGTAAATTCGAATGAAAGTGTATATAATTATTTTCAGGAATTAAAGATTTTCTGAAGTTGAAAATATTTTCCGAAAAAATTTTCAATTATAATAATTAAAATTTCCATAAGCAACATTAATTCATATTGCTTTTGAGATTAGATGATGCTCGAAACATTGTGCTGTTCACTTGTGACAACATAACTGTCCTCTATATTACATTTGAATGACAATAAGTATTCTAATTAAAATTAATAACTATTAATATTTTTAATTCATATTTTAAAAGCATGCACTTAGTAGGTATAGGTAATGTTATTGTATTCTTATTATTCGTCCTTATCCAAAGAATTGTAAATAAAATAGTTTTAGACATATTGGTTACTAACCAAACCTACGATGAGAACTGTGCTGTTCAATACGAAAATAGTTAGTTGTGCAATAAGAGCAGTTGTTACTGCAAGTGCATATTTGAATCATCAAATTGAAGTGGTGAACTTAGAGGTTAGAACATGAATATTGCTTCATAAGTGAAAAAAGAATTTTGACGAAATTAAATAGCAGTACTTGTTTTGATGTTTAAAATTAAGTTTTTGTGAATAGTTTTGAATTAATTTGATATTTATTCGCGCTATATACTGATAAGCCGACATTGCAATGTATTAAAATTATAAAACCTATGCCTTGATCCATTTGCCTACTTTTCTTTTGAAAAGAATATTATATTATAGTTAGTTTAAAAAAAGTTACTTTGATTATAGAGTAAAATCTACATGTTTGAGCAGCTGAAATGAAATAGTATATTATGCAACTTCTCAATTAAATATGTATTTAAAGGGAGGGCCATAATTGAATCACGAGCAAGTGAATGATTCTATCGACTGATCCCGACGGTAGGGAACTCCCTACGGTCGATAATCAACAATCATTGATAGTTAAGTGATCTTTGCTTAGCAATGCGAGTGATGATTCATGGTCCTCGAAAAAAACTAGTATTATTAAGTTTCATACTATACACTCTATAGCATCAAAAAGAAAAAAATGAAGTGAAAATAGACATTTAATTAAAAAAATACAATGTGAATTAACTAAAATGCACTTCAAATTTGGAATTAGAGTAATTTTCTTATTATTATTATCATTTCGATGGGTTTTCTACTGGCAAAAATTGAGGTATCTTAGGACTTCAGATTTCAGGTTTCAGGTTTTCAAATTTCTTCAGATGTTATTTTTGTAAAAGGGTTTTGTGTCGTATATTTTTTCGCGCATGGTTCTTGTATAGCTTTGAGATGGTGGTCGAACATATAGGTGTGTTCTAAAGACAAATACCAAAACATTGATTGGGCATAGTATAAAAATAATTGTCAAGCAAGGAGCGTAGGTGGGGCTGTGGTTATATAGGAACAGACCCCACAGTGTTTATTTGCGCATGCAAATGCGTTGAAGATGAAATGTTTATATCACATTTGTGTTTCGAGTATCATTTGTAAAAGAAAACAACGCCATTAATCAACCGACGATAGGATGAACCAATTCACGCGAATGTATGCTTACTTAACCGGCGCGCGGTCTCATCTTGTCTTGCAAATCTTGTCTTCCACCTTGCAAGTAAAAACGAAATTGAAGCAAACTCATTGATAAGAAATGTTATCCTATTATTTTAAGAGGAAATCCTTTATAATAAGAGTCCATTCTTCGGGAGTACAGTTGTTATTTGGACGTTTATCATTCGTTGAAATAAACTCGCATGTGCGATGCAATCTTTCAATTTTGGGTTGACTCGCTTAACCTTTTTGTGAAGTTTTCTAATAATGAATGAAAAAATTACTCTAGTCGTTCAGGTCTTCAAACGAGGACTCTGAGGCGAACCTCCCATGTACCAATGTGTCTTTGGAATATCGTATGTACATTTATCTGACGCTCTAACGGTGAAGAAAAACATGGTGTTTGTGAAATCGACGCTTAATGGCGCTAACATTATTGAGCTAGACTGGTGGGGTAGTCCCATGCAGTAAACAAATAAATATGCGTACGTCACTTCCGCAGCGCAACGAACGCTGAGAACGGCGAGCTAAACAAAGTGCGTAATCAGCTGACCGGCGAGTGGGGCGCCGTGCCCGCGACCGCGCGCGCGTACAAGGCGGCCGGCGCGCGCTGGTGCGTGGTCGGCGACGAGAACTACGGCGAGGGCTCCTCGCGCGAGCACGCCGCGCTCGAGCCGCGCCACCTCGGCGGCCGCGCCATCATCGTCAAGTCTTTCGCCAGGTAACACTTTCACAAAACGAACTATTTACTCAACATTAAAGAAGACTGGCGAACTTATACATTTACAGACTTGGATTTAATGGTACCGTTCATGAATGAAATTGAACCATTCTATAAAACTAAACAATACTAACAAAAAAGCTAATTGTCTTTATCCTTTAAAAGTTGGGATTAAAAAGATATTTGCAGAAAAAATATTGAGGTTAGGAATCGGACTACAGAATTATTTACTAACACTTAGTTATTAAACATGACATTGAACACTAAAATGACAAAAAAAAATTATACTATTACCTATTACTAAATATCACAAAAGTTCTTTAAAATATCCTGATTTAAAGAAATACTAGTTAGAAATATCGCCAGTTGAAGACAAGAACTGATTAGAATTGTCACCGGTACTAATAATTTTGTGATAAGAAAGTGATAAACCTTCTGTTCTGGAATACATAAAAGTTCTTGAATACTGGAGACTAATTTTTGAAACAATAGAAAACAAATTTGCATTCGAAATCGTGAGATTCGTAAACGAATTACCGAATTCACTATTTATGAATTTTCATTTCGTGCGTTGTGCAACGAGTGGTTCAACCCATTCGTTTTTTAATTCTACTAGTAGAATATCCAACGCTGACGTGACCTTGACAGTGGTCCGTTTCACGTGTGAGACATAGCCAGATTTTTGTTTTTGTTGTTGTGGTTTTGAATTTTTCTGCGTGAAACGGAATTTAATTAAGAATTTGTTCTTAATGGCAACACTGAATTCGAGTGATTCAAAAATCTATAAAATTGTAAGCAGTAGAAAATAATATCGCGCACGATTTGTATTCGAATTCCAAATTCACGTCTAATAATTCAAAAATACGTCTCCGGGACAGATATGAGTTGCATTATTTTAGTAGCCGACCTTCTAGTGCATAGAAGGTATTTTAACGAATGAGTTGCATTACATTAGATTATTTAATTAAATTAGTGTAATAAAAAAGACATAATATTGATTTCTCACTTCTTTGATGGAATCTAATGTTTATATAAAGATAATCCGACTAAAACGTTTTGTTTCATCATCGTAAATATTTCTGTTCTATAACCAGATAGAAAATGATGAATATCTTTTTTTCCCAGATTTAAATGATATAAGATTGTTGAATTTAATTGTATGGTTAAAACTTTATGTATTTATCATATTTACGACTATGTACGTTTTAGAAAAATATTAAGTCCGTTTTCGCCAGTCTTCTTTCACATCTTCACTCGCGTGACAGTGATCCAAGTATCACATTTTATAAAATATACAACATAACTAGTAACATTTTGGTGTGTAGTCGACAACGACAGTTACGGCAAGTGTCATCTTTATAAGATCTATCAGTCATGTTTTAGTTCAACGCGCATCATTGTTAACCATGCCAGTCTAGTAACCCATAATAATATATTATTACAATACATACATATACTCACGCTTCTATCTCATGCCTACCCCCAGAGATCACGGTTGTCCACTTGCTACGATCTAAACATACTTCCCTAGCTTCCTCGACTTTCATGCATGCTCGTCGGTTACCGATACTCTTGACTTTGATGATTTATATATAGCGATTCCATTATATTTGAAAAACAAATTTAAGAAAATAATTAAAGTTATTACGTCCGTAGAATCCACGAGACTAATTTGAAGAAACAAGGCATGCTGCCCCTTACATTCGCCAATGCTGCCGATTACGACAAGATCAAGCCCGACGATAAGGTTTCGCTATTAGGACTTAAGGATCTAACACCTGGCAAGGTAAATATTTTAAAAATAAATACAGGTTGACTATTCCATTTATCGATGTCATGAGATCTGGGGAGTCCGCATCTCACAGAAAACTATAGTCTAATAATGTCATATTTTGTTCTTGTGGTTGGCAAGTTCGTTTGAGGTAAAAGTGGCAAGTGTGGAAATGTAATCAAATGATAATGAGACAAGGTGTGTGTGCTCTTCCTGCTAACAAACGAATGATTTTCGTGAACGCTCTAACATAATCAAACATCAACAATTCGACTACGAATAGTTTAAGCAGAAAATAGGTAGTGAACTGTCAAGACAGCCCGTCTTTAGAATGTGTTCTCGAGTAAGTGAGAAGAGTAACTCTTAATTTTGGACCGCAATATAAACATTTGGTTTACTTTTGAGAATAAAAAAATCTAATTCCTTTTGTTTTTAATGTCGTCTCGGTAAGTATTGACGACGGCAGTGATTGAGTAGGCAATCTAGTTGTTACATAATTAATATAATAATTAGAGCAGTTAGCAAATTTTGTACACTTTGGTATGAAAATTTCATTAGTCAAATCTCTGTATTTTAATTAATATCTGTAATAATAATCTAATGAAGGGGCCGAATTGTTCACATATTGACACCTTTTAAAGAAGGGAAATTTTATTATGCAGGAAAATTGTACAATCTTCATAACATTATAATGACCATAAAATGTGTTTTAAGATTTGAATAGTAGTAGAATATTTGTACCTATTAATCTTTTATTTAAGAAATTGTCCTTATAACAATGTTGATCTATGATTAGATTCTATGATCCATTTTCTAAATGTTACTGATGATTTTTTTTAATAACAATACATTCAACTTGTTTACTTCTAAGAGCAACTTTCTTGGTCCAATAATATACGCCTAGTTTCAGTATTTATTTTCAGCAGATACTGATGTGGTATGTATGGTGTGGCTTCTAATATTATTTGAGTACGAACTCTTCACTTAATGGGAACGTAATTTGAATATTGTCACAAATTAGCGACATACACTGGTTATTGTGGGGATTGCAGAGATTTCTTTCTTACAGGTGCATGTATTATAGGCATGTAATTAACATTATCTATATGATTTCCTGTTTTATATTTAATATCAAAGTGTTCAAATGTCACAATATTTTAAATAATTTGTATATTGTTGGTTACAGCCCGTTGATTGCGAAATCAAGCACAAAGATGGCAGTACGGACCGCATCAAGCTCAACCACTCTATGAATGAACAGCAGATATCTTGGTTCAAAGCTGGCTCAGCCTTGAACAGAATGAAGGAGATTGCTGCTGGAAAATGAATGTTTAGCTATTAGCATAACTCGCACTGGACTCTTGTAGATATACTGAAAATATTGCTAAGGATAATTGTTTCAAACTTACATATTATTTAACAGTAACATGTCTTTGTCTTTATAATACCTTCCAGTGCAGTTGTTACCATTAATAGTTCAAATAAACAGGATACAAAACTAGTATTCCTGCAGACTATAGTTGAAACAGTGAATCTTTGTTAGTATTGTAGATGAATTATTAATAGGTATTAAGAATATTTTTTTTTTTGTTTTAAAGACCTAAATCAGTAAATGTATTGTTATTATTATGTAAATATACTTCACAGAAAATATATACATTATACAAATTTGCTTTTTTTTTAACAATGTATCATGTAATAGGAAGTTATTTTTATATCTTATGCTTGGATGCAAGATACACCAGAATGAGGTTACAAACAAGACCTACCGCCCTTGAGTAGAGTTAATTGAAGTGAAACAATTAAATAGTGTAAAACTATTATATTATGAACATTTTAATCTTCATTGTCTTCATTATCACTGTCAGCATTGATATTGAAGTAGCGAAGCTCGTATGAGTCATGTGCAGATGCAACCACTCGCAACCAGTCACGAAGGTTGTTCTTCTTCAGGTACCTCTTTGTTAGGTATTTAAGATACCTTTTAGAGAATGGAATGTCTGAAATAATAAAAACACATATTGATCAACCATTCATTATGAAATGACCAGAAAATATTGGTTTTCATACAAAATTTTTTATTATAATGTAGGATATAATGACTTGTTTGTAGAGACCTATTTTTAACCTATTTATTTATGGTATCTTGATTCCTAAAATCTTTGACAGTGTTCAGAATACTCATCTGATAACTGACAATGTTTGGTGTGTCCATGGCTTTTTTGTATCAAGTCTCAAGTGTAAGAGCAAATCGTTGAACCACATGAAAGTGAAGTAGAAATGGAATGTGATGATGAACTATTACCTACTACAGAAAAAATATTAAAGGTTGCAAAATTCTTGACATTTTTTATAGTAATATACAAAAAGAAGATAATTTGATGATAGCAATGTCTTGTCAGATGATAGCAGTGTCTTACACAATATTATAAGACAGTTATAACAATATGAGGGACCTGTATTATTTTTGTCTATGTACACCACTCTATAAAAATTTTCATTACTATTTTTATTGCAAAGTTTTATGTGGGTTACTTATAGCTTATATTACAAATTAGGGGTGAACTAAACAGATCTAAATAACAAGCTGAAAACTGGAAATATATAAAATAAATATCTTGGCAACACCAATTTAAAAAAAATCTTAAACACAATCATAATTAATAATGTATGATTGTTATGAATTACTTAATAATAAAATTATAATAACTGCAATACATACAGTTTATTAAATTCAAAATATTAAAAAGTATGAGTTTTTTTATCAATAAAATAATTATATTTTGTAACGATGCAAATAAAAAAATTACTGAGATAAGAATACAATACTTTATGACAACAATTAAGTTTATTTATATTTATAATTAGCTTACTATCATTTCAATACCAATGTGGTTTAAAGCTATCAATATAAGCTAATACCATCTTTGAAAAGTTAAATTATTGTTGATAAGATGACATTAAAATTGATATTTTGGCATTAACATATAGAGCAAAAACCAAGATAGCTATTATTAGTCTAGGATATTCAAATTTTTTCGCATTTTATTGTTAAAACTTTTATATCCAATGTGCTGTAATGATGTCCATTGTGAAATTGAACATAATATGATTATCTTGGCATAATGTTAGATACCAATTTCAGCCGATTTAATAATCTTGACTTTAATAAAAATTTGCCTTTAAATATTATAGTATTTCTTATAATGATTCAATTGTTCTCACCTGCATTGATGGCTACTTTAGTTTTATCACGAGCAATGACAACGTGATTGCCTAGGTTATTTGTTTTTCCTTCTACTTTTACGTGCTCCTTCAAGTATTTCTCGAAGTTGCCGACATCCAAGATGCTGTCTTCGGCAGGGTGTGTGCAGTCAATCGCAAATTTCAAACTGATTTTTCTTTTTTGGCCCTTGCCACGGATTTTACCGCCCTTGATACCTTTCTTTCCAGTTTTCTGATGCAATTGGCCTTTTTTAGCAGCTGGTTTCTTTGTAACCGCCATTTCGGTAATCTGAAAATGATATAAATATTATTGTCCTCTAGAGTTTAGTACTATATTATAAAAACAACACGTTAAAAAGATATTTTAATTTAAACCTACAACCACGTGTAGCAGTCACCGATAAAACTTCAAAATGGCCGACTAAAATGTCACTCGGCCTACAAGCTAAACGTCACCGGCTTAATACTTTTTCATGTTGGCAGCGATGCACTAATTCGAGTTCCGAATTTTTATAATAACGAGGCCGAAAAAAACGAATTGTGGTGTACTGTAACTCGTAACATGGGGTATAACGAACTGTAATTAATCAGTTTCTACCCATAAATCATGTTGCTTTAGGCGTCTATTGCTGACATGACAACACTGAGTAACACCAATTTTGAACAGTTTGTGAGTGACATCATTGTTATTGGCACAAAAAAGTGTAGTTATCATAAATATTGGAACCGATAGCTATCCTTCCGATGGGTTAAGAACTCAAGATACAATATTTAATTCTGCGTTTGCTTTGTATACGAGATGCAAACACATTTTTGAAAGATTAATTGCATGTATGTAAATTAATATTTTTTGGGATTTCAGAGTTATAGAAATCTTTATATCAAAATTAACAAAGAGTTAAATTATATGTACCTGCTGTCTTGTCGGTTCTTCTCAACGCGCGAACCTGCAACCACGGTCGTTACATTCTGATCGAACTGTCAGGGAATAAAATACGTGAATATCGTGTTAATTCCCCTTATATATTTATTATGTAAAGCTTTATTCAACATTTTCAACTGAAGAACATTGTCAGATTTGAATATAAGAAATTTAGAGCGCAACTTCTCCTTTTTACAACTAAACTGAACTAAATGTAAAAATAGCACGATCATTGAGCTCTGGAATATAAATAATAGATACATACATCAACAATGTTTATGTTGTTGATACAAGTAAGATATGGATCATCTATCAACGATTCACCTTTTCGAATAAAGTGTACCGATGCACATGCTGCGTGCATGTAAGTACTGTCATAATTCGGAACACAGTAACACAGCTATGTTGGCAGCATAATTCAACTGGTTTTTATTAATACTGTTTTGAAAATTGATAGGATCTTATATATACAGGCAAAATTTTTATTGAAAAAAAATCCAATTTTTGATAAAACAAAACAGCACTGAGGAATTTTACAGGAAAAACAAAGATATACATGAAAATATATTGTGTTGTCAAAAACTTTTGCACTATACTTTTGATTTACAGCAAACTGTTGATACGAATACAGATAGTAAATGAGCGTTGAGCACTTCAGACTTGTAATTACAAGATTGAGGAATAATATGATAATGTCTTAAATACAATAAAATTTCATAAAATATGATCTACTGTAGTACAACAAAAATAGATTCATTTTGACATTTTACGTTTGTCATGGCCCACCTAGCACTGACGTAAAACATCGATTTCGAAAAATTATTAACAAAATATTGAACAATAAGTTGTTTGTCCATAATACAATGATTACCAATAATAAAAAAATCATTCAAATGACAAATAATTATTAGCCAAAAAATAAGAAACTAAGTTTAATTTTGTTCAAAATTAATACTGACGTTATTACAAGATTACTTTTGTCTGGACTTAACCGTAGTGTTGCGACCATATATACGAAATATACGTATCCGAATATTCGTTAAAACCATTCGAATGTGTGGTGTACTGTGTGCGAGATTCCTTTGTATTTAGATTTAAGTTCTCTGTGGTCTGTAATTTGTATTTTGTTATATCTATGTTTTTTAAGTCTTCAATCAGTTACGTGTGCTATTAAGATGTCCTCTAGTTAATAAATATATTAGTCAAGCAAATTGTAGTCTAATTCTACCAAGACCCAACACAAGAACATAAAAGTGGCGACGAGGATAAAAGAAATTAATTTAAAGATTGAATCGCGAAAATATTATAGTCAAAGTCGTAGTCGGAAGTCTAATTGAATAGTCAAGCAAACCAAAAAAAAGATGGCGTACATTGGAAATTTACCACCGTTTGAAGAAGGCACACAATCGTTTGGGTCTTGGATTGAACTATTTGATGAGTATTGCACACTCAACAAAGTGCCAGGAGAATCGGAAGGCGGCACAAAGAAGGCATTGTTCCTAACTCACATCGGAGCCAGACAATACAACTTTTTGCACAACGCATGCTTACCATGTAAGCCAAATACCAAAACAATTAAAGAACTTTGTGAAATTTTAAGCGAAAAATATGATCCACCAGGGTTACAAACCACCAATAAATTTTTGTTCCATAAAAGGCACCAAAAAGAAGGAGAAACGGAGACCGATTTTTTATTGTCAATTGCACAATTAGCCTCAAAATGTAACTTTGGTACATATGAAGATCAAGCATGCACATATCAGATAATTACAGGTATCAAAAATGATAGTATTAGGAAGAAACTGCTGTCACTGTCTAACCCAAATTATAGTCAAGTCAAGGAAGTAGTATTGCAAGAGGAAGCCATCAAAAAACAATTACAGTGTATTAAGGGGTCAGAGGAGCCTAATATTGGCAAAGTTATTTACAGTCAGGCGCAAGGTGGAACTAATAGTCAAACAAAACAAAGTTATAGTCATGCCAATACTAAGTCACACCACCATAATAATTACAGGTCAATTAATCCAAGTCAGCGTCACTATGAAGTCCAATCCAGAGGTAAATTTCAGCAATACACTAGTAACAAGTCAATAAGTCCAAGTCAGCGTCACTATGAAATTCAGTCTAGAGGTAATCTCCAACAAAACTGTCAATGGTCTAAAACGAGTGAGTGTTATCGTTGTGGACGGTTCCACAATCCTAATTTGTGTCCAGCACGGTATTGGACATGTTATGTTTGTCAGCGTATAGGTCATACAAGTAAGAAATGTCAAAATCGTCATATTCATGAGATAAATTGTAAATTAAATGATAATAATTCTGTTGATTGTGTAGTTGAGCAATTAGTTGATGAAAGCTTAAATGTCAATACCTTGGAAGTAAATAGGTTGGAGCACAAGTCAAAATTATTTAAATTAGTTGTTGAAAATGTAGAATTAACAATGGAAGTTGACACAGGGGCGGCTATATCAATTATTTCTTTCCCTTGTTATGTAAAATATTTTAATAAGTTAACAATATTTCCATCTTCAATTAAGTTGAATGGTATCTCAGGTAAAATTGAAATTGCAGGTATAATAAAAGTAAGTGTTATGAACAAAATATTAAATCTAGTAGTGTGTCAAAATAAAACAATATCATTTATGCCTTTAATGGGTAGAGACTGGTTAGATTTATTATTTCCTAGATGGAGAGGTTCTATGTTGACATCTGACATTATCCAGTGTAATCTGTTACAAAGTAAGTTAAGCCAAGATGCACAATTGTCAAAATTAAAATTGATAGATAATCTTAAATCCAAATTTCCTCAAGTATTCTCTAGTGAAAATAGTTCATGTATTAAAAACTTTGAAGCTACATTATCCTTAAAAGAAAGTTGCACTCCAGTATTTATGCGTCCATATGATGTACCTTATAGTATAATTGATAAAATTTCTGAATCTATTGACAAGTTAGTGAGTGAAGGTAAAATATATAAAGTAAATTATTCAGAGTGGGCTTCACCCTTAGTGCCAGTTAAAAAAAATGATGGTTCATACAGATTATGTGTGGATTTTAAAAGAACAGTTAATCCTAACCTAAAAGTGGACATTTATCCATTGCCTACAGCGGAGAACATATTTGCATCTATGTCAGGGGGAAAAATATTTACAGTCTTAGATCTTTCTGATGCATATATGCAATTAAAGGTCAGTGATGAAAGTCAAAAGTTGTTAACAGTTAACACTCATAAAGGGTTGTATAGATTTAATAGATTAATATATGGAGTAGCGTCTGCACCAGCTATTTTTCAGTCTGTCATGGATCAAGTACTATCAGGAGTAGAAAATACAAAATGTTTCATCGATGACATATTAATAAAAGGAATTAATGTCCAAGATTGCTATAACACAGTAATTAAAGTCTTGCAGAGGTTAAGTCAGTATAATATAAGAGTGAATTTAAATAAATGCAAATGGTTTTGTCAATCGGTAGAGTTTTTAGGTCATACAATCTCAGCAGAGGGCAGGAGCCCTAGTCCAAATCTTGTCGAAGCAGTTGTCAAAGCGAAAACTCCTGAAAATGTGAGAGAATTAAGATCATATCTAGGGTTACTGAACTTTTATCATAACTACATTGATAACCTTAGCACTTTTGTCAAACCCTTAAGAGAATTAACAGAAAACAAAACAAAATGGTTATGGACCAACAAGCATCAACAAATATTTGAGTTATCAAAACAAAAGTTAGTTAATAGTAAAGTATTAGTGCACTATAACTCTTTATTACCTATTGTTGTGTACACAGATGCAAGTCCAGTTGGATTAGGTGCAGTTTTATGTCATATTGTCAAGGAAAATAATAAAAATATAGAGAAACCAGTCATATTCTCATCTTGTACCTTATCTAAAGTCCAAAGTAAATATTCTCAATTAGATAGAGAGGCATTAGCCATAGTTTATGCAATTACCAAGTTTCATAAGTACTTATGGGGTAGACATTTTACTATTGTAACGGATAATGCTCCAATTAAACATATTTTACACCAAAATAAATGTATACCAACATTGGCAGCACAGCGACTGCAACATTGGGCCTTAATTTTAGAAAATTATGACTATAGTTTAGAACATAAGAAAAATGAACATCTAATTCATGTAGATGCTTTATCTAGATTACCAGTGCAAAAGTCAATTGTAGAAATAAATAATTGTCACTTAGAAAAGTTACCATTAAGTTATGTGGATGTTGCCAAAGAGACAACTACAGATCCTGTTCTGTCTAAGGTATTAACTTACACTAGAAATGGATGGCCGAATCATATGTCAGATAATGCAATTATGCCTTACTTTAAAATAAGACTTTATATATCAGTAATAGATGATTGTTTAGTTTTTGGTTCAAGACTAATTGTACCACAGAAATATCAAGCTTTAGTGTTAAATTTGTTACATGAAAGTCATCCTGGTATAGTACGAACAAAAATGTTAGCTAGATCCTTGGTTTGGTGGCCTAGTATGTCCAACGATATTGAACTAAAATGTAAAAGTTGTGAAATGTGTTCTGTTGTAAATTTTAAAGCAACTTCTGTTAAAATACCATGGCCTAAATGTGAAATACCATTTCAAAGAGTACATATAGATTTTTTTGAATATAATAAGCAACATTTCCTCATATTTTGTGATGCTTATTCCAAATGGATAGATATTAAATTAATGCAAAGCTGTAATGCTATATGTGTAATAAAAGAATTATATAACATCTTCTCTATTGTAGGGTTGCCTATTGAAATTGTTTCTGATAATGGTCCACCATTTGACTCGTATCGTTAGACCACCAATAAAACTTAATTTGTAGGGGGAGGATGTGGTGTACTGTGTGCGAGATTCCTTTGTATTTAGATTTAAGTTCTCTGTGGTCTGTAATTTGTATTTTGTTATATCTATGTTTTTTAAGTCTTCAATCAGTTACGTGTGCTATTAAGATGTCCTCTAGTTAATAAATATATTAGTCAAGCAAATTGTAGTCTAATTCTACCAAGATCCAACACAAGAACATAAAAGAATGTAACTCTGATCATTCACATTTAAAAAAAAATAATGTTTATATTATTATTTATTTAATGAAAATGCGTCGCTATTAGAGTTGGGAAGCCAGTATTTAATTCGTTTCGAATCCGTTTTGCGTTCTTAGCGATTATTCTAGCTACTTTCTCTTCTACCTATTTCGTCGTGTTTTTTTTAAGCGTGCCTTAGGTAGGAACAGGGGGTGAGGCGGATTCGGGTTAGAATGTTAGTGCACTACGACAACAGTGAAATATCAAAATGAACATATTAAATTTGTTGGACTATAGCTGACAAAAGCGCGTTTTGTTCGGCCAGGCGGGAAATATCACTCTGACTGTATGTTGAAATTGTGTTAAACACAATTCAAGAAGTTCTAAAAAGTTTGACGCCTCTATATTGTCCAAGGAACCATAAGATAGGACCTTTACCGACAAGTTCTACAAACTCGCTTATTACCGCATCTCCGAGAATGGTTCCCAGATGGATAAGAATTCGTTTTTATGCATGATTCAGCATCATGCCATGAAGCGAGGAGTGTAACGAAGTTTTTGGCAGATCACAGCATTCAAATTTTACCTTGTCCAGGCATTTCTCCCGATAGAAAACGTATGAGATATTACCTAGGCGGAAATGACTAAGGAAATGATAAACACCAAGGTAAAACTATTAAAAAAATGACGTGTGGCATCACATTCTCACAATAAAAGAAAGAGCTAAACAGTGCATAGAAACCATGCCAAGATGGATAGAAACCTTATAAAAGCCAAAGGAAATATCACTAAATATTAATTTATTTGTTAGTCTTATGTTCAACCATTTATATATATTTTTTATATTTGAATGTTGATATTAATTATAAATATAAACTGTATTTATAATGAGTTTTGGACCGATATTGTACAAAATACCAATACTTCATGACTGTCCCTATTAATTTGGCAACCCACTGTACTTTTAAAATGTTTATCCTTACCTATTGGTAATTATGGCGGATATTGAAATGTTTCCAGTATTCAAATTTTTCATATTTTTGAGACGCGGTAGTGATTACGACAGTTCATTTCTCGTTTCGTTATTTTAAACGCTACCCCGTTTGTACGTTATGAGTTCTGTACTACGGGAGTGATTACAAACGAAGTATGAAACATTTTAGATAATAGTTCCTACCGCTACTCAGATTTATAAAACGATTTACGTACCTACTGGCGAGGGTTATAGAAAAAAATAAAATTACTTTGGTTGTTTTTAGTTACTGTTGTAGATATATTAATAAAATGTAACAAGAAAACATAGAACATAAGATATGTAGAAATTATCTATTAAGTTCATTATTAAAATGTTCATATTCTTGTTCGTCAGAATTAGAAACAGAGATAAAATTCATTCCTATTGATATGGGTCCAATTTCTCTATATTTTCTGTTCAACTCGACGAATTTTGACTGCAATGCAATTATTACTTTGTTTCGTGTTTCTATAGAAGTCTATATTAATATCACTGTCCAAAGCCAGTTTTGCAAATAAGATTTTATCCTTAACTGATAAAAGCGGAGGTGTTTTACAATCACAAGTTACTGTGTATAAAGTATAACCTGTGTCCGGCTGCAAATTAGACTTTAATAGATCTAATTAGAAATTAGATTTTGTCGTGGTTTATTGTGTAGGTTTTCATCATTTTTTTTTAAATCTGAGTACAGAGACAATGTTTGTCTTTCTTCTATCGGCAAAAGCTAATAATCGATGATGACGATATTTCGCGAACAATGTGATGAATGATGAACTCCAGAAACGCACATATATTATGCTTCGGCATAATCATTACCATTCGGTGCGTCTCTTCCATAAATCGTTCAAATGTTTAATATGTAAATGATCTGAATAATAGAAGCATTTTAAATATTATTTCTAGAATAATACATTAAAATCAATACCAGAATTTAGCTATAGACCGTACAATGATCTGAATAGCGGAAGTGTTTAAGGCAATAATTTTTTGAATAATGGTGGATTGGTGGCGGTGCTGAATTCGGGTATCATTTCCAAATATACCGTCATTGTGAGTCTTATTTTGCACTGATCAATAAGTCAAAGTCATATAAATGTTTTAAATTTTTATTACCAAACGTAATGAACCTGGATACTATTGTAAACATGAATGAAGGAGTTATCGAGTTCTAGTTCTAGGAATTCGATAATGAAAGATTCTAGGAATCACTCTAGATTCATCCCCCATCTGAATCCTCATATCAAGTCCTTGGCAAATAAACTTCATCCTGTTGCATAAGCTATTCTTAGAGTAGAACAACTAATTCATGTTAAAACGGCAAGATTAATCTACTTTAGTTAGTTATAGTATCATGTCTAACGGTATACAATAGTGGAGATTTGTTGCGAATTTAGAAAGTACTTTATAATTATTATTATTAATTTAAGGCCACGAGAATCCCTAAATAGTTAGTATATGTTACACATTTTCTAATTCATCAATTAAACACAAGAAATAAAAATAACAATTTCAAAACAATGTATACTCTTGTGAAAAAGGGCTTCTATAAAGTTGATGATTACTTAAAAGATAAGAAGATTTGGGATGATTTTACTGAATTGAATGAAAATTGTGTTATATTATATATATTGCGTTTAATTATGTCCGTTAGGTGAAACACGGTTAGCGGGTTTTACATGAATATTGTCTTGCATTTTGATACTGAGACAAAGGTCTTACTGTGGTTGTTACTCAGGTCTCGCTTGAATAATCTCTGAATGCAGTCAACCAAACAAAACATGATTATACGTTTACTACGGATAATAATATATAAAAGGGTTTTAAAGGCTTTATATAATAATTTAACAAAATCTTATTTTTTTGTTCATTGGTTTATGTAATCAATTTTAAAAGACGTGTAATATACTTTTATCATCTATACTGTTACGGTAAAGTGAGCTATAATTAAATTTTAAGTTTGCAAGTTTGTTATTTATTAAAAAAATTCGTCAATAAGCGAGGGGTATATCTCAGTTTTATATTCTTTACTACCGGTACCTAGGTAAGGCCATTGTCTCAGATATACTTCCATATTCCCATGAATGAATTGTGTTCGTCGCAAGACGAGGTCACGATTTTTTACCTCGGGTGATGTAATGCCCCTTAGTTTTATTCGAGACAGCGGCGTAACACCTGGTGAAATTTAAACAGTTGTTGGAAAATATTACAAATGTTTCTTTTTGATCGTTTTACGATGGCTGTGCTTTTGTCCATTGTCTGTAGGTAGAATAAAGTGAAGTTTGAAGAAACTGAGCATGCGCAGTTCACAAACGAGTGCAAATAATCGTGATCTGTGAATAGCATGTCAAAAAGAGGCTTAAATAACAAATGTGAAACAATCTCCATTCGACAATTCGATCAATGAACGGTTGATAGGTTCAGTGGAGTGGAGATGAAGATTAGTGACTCAGTATTAAAATAGTACCCGTGTTCGTCGCACACCGGTACTAGGTAGGTATTTTATATTTTCGGCTACATTGACTGTGTAGTAAAGATACTATTAATAAGCTAACCTCACTTCTAAAGAATATCTAGTTAAAATTTCAAGAGACGTGAATCATCACAAAGCAAGCTCGCTCGACTGTTTAATATCTAATTGATAATGCTATAATTCGTGTTGTGTTTATCATATAATGAGCTACAAAGAGTGAATCGATAAGAAGTAAATGAGCTTGTTTACTAATGTAAGATTCAATTTTGTGAACAAAATTAAAATGATCCGAGTGCAGTGTTAAGATGGATTGTTTCCTTGCTTGCGGATCAGAAAAAGTTAGTAAAACAGAATTAGATCGATACACTGATCATATTCAAAATGTTCTCAACGACGAGAAAGGACGTAAATTTTTTAGAAATTTCATGTTTACATGTAAAATGCGTCGGGGTCGCCGCACCTTGGATTTTTGGGAACACGTAGAACGGCTTTTAAACTACAGAGGCAGTACAGAGGATATATCTTACCAAAGCTATCTTAAAGACGTCGATTGTTTGATAGAAGAAGCTGAAAAAATAGATGATAATAATTTTGATATGGCAGCAATGGAAAGATTGACTACTGCAAGGGATTCCGAGAGTCAGGACCAGATTGTGGAAGTTCTTAATATTTTTAAAACCAAAGCTGCAGAAGCACTTAAAAGGGAACATCGCGCATTTAAAAACCATTACGTCCCGAAATGAATATTATCCTTAGAAAATTTGCTGAAGAATACTAAAAGATCAAAAGTACCTATACACCAAAGTGTGCCTTGAAGTTAATTGAAAAGAATAAGTTTTTGTAAAAGTTACAGAAATGGCTTTTAGCATACTTTATCCACAAGTTTTATAGTTTACACCAAAATAAATGGGCCAGTTTCATACATTGGTTTTACCTAAGAGTTTATATCTTGAATAAAAATATGTGTCGCATAATATTTGATCATTTTAATTAAACTAAGTGTTCCTAATCTAGAAGTGGAAGGCAACATTAGAGATCAACAGGAAATTATATGTCTGAGGTTACAAAAATACTTTCCAAATTTCAAGTTATAAATATAGGTATTATGTTTGTAAATAAAAAAAATGTATATATATATTAAACTATATACTATCGTACATTGAATGCCAGTTACAGTGTATACCTTTATAAATAAAAATAAGTACAAAAATATTGTATTTTTCTGTTAACGAGATCCGTAGTAATCAAATCCTTGCTAGTTCCGCTATATCCGCATGTCTGTTGATTTCGCGACTTAGTTAAAACTTAATCGAAAGCTGTATATTATTTGTAGCTATCTATAAATCACTACGAAGCAGTAGTTAATATAAAAAATGTTTTAAATACGCATATAGTAGGAACGATTTTTTCTCGCCAGTATCATGGTGTGATCCACCGCACGTGTGGTGGTGAGTATAATTTTCATCAATTTCGAACGTTTGTAAAAATTAAGTTTTTAGCAGCAAACTAACAAACATGGTGTTTATGGATAAGTAATAAAATCTGTCTGTCTGCCTAATACACAACGTATAATTTTTTTATTTTATTGTTACTGCAATAAAAACTTATACAAATCGCCAAGGAATAGTTTAAAAAAAATATCCTATTACAAATTGAAGGCGCATAGCAACTTCACGTTGTATAGGATCTTTCTGCCCAATCAGAACTAAAGCTTTTTTTACAGATATTTTAAAAAATATTTCATTGTATTATTTATCTAATATATTGTATTGATATTAAAAAAAGTATGCATATTCTTTATTATTGTTTCAGATAATTTAACTTCATCTAATTTAGTAACTAAGATCATACATTGTGAATTCACGACGCTTGAAGAATAGGCAAGAGTTTAATACCTACTGTATATAAAAAAAGTAACAGAATTATTAGGTACTCGTTTTTTTTTCCTCATGGTAGTTAAACTTACGACTGTAGTCGGTCACATGCCCTCTAAGTTTCTTTCAAGGTTAGTCTTGAACGCATCCTCTTGCTTCTAGGGGAACGATCACAACTTTTAAGGTTTGTTGTTAAATAGCTATTCACGTTCCAGTATTCTTGAGCAAGAATACTGAACCATATGGTTGAAGATAAATGTTCTTGTAAAGTTATTAATTAAAAAAAAAACCTGATCCAGCTTACTATGTCAAAAAAATACTTGTTCCCTAGACTGCTCCAGTGCGCAACAAGTTCACAACGGAATGGCGTGTAAGGCCCGTATTATTAGTCATTTAAGTATTAATTACGTTAATAAGTTAAGGAATACGGTTAATAATTAAGCCGGACTTATGTAAGTATATTTTTCTTTCTAACTTATGTTTATTAAAAGAAGTAAGGAGATAACAACTAGTCTTAAAATGTATTAATACTATTAGTGCAAGTCTAAACTTCCGTAATATATTGGAACGTGTATTTTTTATTTTATAAATTTTAAAGACACAATTATTATAACTACATACATATTATACAAAATATCAAACAAAAATCAGCAGTTTCTACAATTACTTAAAAATTTACATATCAAATTTAAATGGTCAATCGAAATAAATAAAATATAAAATTCTTTTTTATAATTTCTATCACAGTTTAAAATGTTATAAAATTAAATAAAGGTATAAATAAATTGTATGACAATGTTTGCCATAATAACAATTTATTACAATGATCTATAATTAACCGTATACTTTATACTTCGTTTTAAAGTAGTAAGTCGTTACTCATAAACCTGAAATGCAGAATGCATTATATATATATAGAGCCTTTGTCCGGTGTGGACCAAATTGTCGTGTCGGTTCACTTTGCCAGTGTTAGCAACACTGCGTTTCCCGTTTAAGTCTATATCCTAGACTAAAGGATATCCTCCTTTACCCAACGGTTCTTCGGCATTCTGCAAATAGTATTTAATGTGCATTTCCACAACCACTTGAGGTTGTCATTTTTTTCTTTAAGATATATTGGTGGCCCTCTTCAAGGTAATTGTTGCTCTTGAATTCGAACTATATTTACAAAATATTACTATATACGTACGTACTAACTAAATAGTATGTATTCATGTACATAAGGTTGAAGCTCTTAGGCTTGGTGACTTCTCTATTTTATATTTGTTTGATATCATTAACCGCCTTTAATATAATCCACAACTCAACTCACGTTAATAATATAAGTAAGGATAGGCCTCTTTATTAATTATTAACGCGAGTTTGTATGTATGGATGTTTGTTACTCTTTCTCGTACCAACTACTGAATGGATTTTAACGAAACTGTTCCAATATTACCGAAGCTTATAATTATAACATCAGAATAACACAGGCTACAATTTATAAAGATATAGGTACATGACCCTAATATAAGCTACTCGAAATACTAATCCTGCACAGAAGTCGCGGGCACAAGTTAGTGTTGAATAATGTAATGTATGAGCACGGGCATGGGTGTACCACATCTGTATATTATCGATATTGCCATGATCTAAGTTTATTGTATGCATGTAAGATAAATAGAATTTTTATTTATCAACGTTTTGACTTTTCAATGCCCAATGTAAAAGACGACGTTTCGGTTCCGAACTTCATTATTAGCAACACTTACAAAAATAGATAGAGGATCTGAATATTTACTGCACAACATTCCGAACCAAGATCAATTCGGTGAACGACTTTTTCAGAAAACTCTACTTAACGGATTGGACTATAGGCAAATATCTTCTAAATAAACTCTAAGTCAGCTCTACAGAGATGGCATGACTTTGTCATAGACCTCGACAGAATCGAAGGCTTTCATAAGACTGTAATATAGTAAAATAAGTGATATAATCTTAATCCTATTTTATTTAATTCATATTTTAGTGACACATGCCGACGGTTTCGAAACATCAAATCTGCCTATCCAGGTGGGCGGACATAGATTTCTCGATGTCGACAAAAGATCTATCTATAATACGATCTATATGTTTTAGCTCTCATAATCTTCCCTTCAATAATTCGCCGAGTCATAGTAATGTCCTTACATATTAACTTGCCTATATTTAACTGATTATAAATAAGAAAATGCCGTCTAAGACGAAACCACATAGCGTTTCACCGTGCGGGTGCCAGGGCCATTATATTTCAGACAGGGGGTTCAGAAGCAGCACCTGTGTGTTACGACTCAGGTGTAGATTTATGGGCCTCTTACGATATACAGCGCAGTACTCGCTAACACCACCTGACTCCTCTCTCTGCCTGGCTATAACCGACCAGATCCCGTAATACGGCCCTATTGGAATCTAGTCTTGTTTTGTTGTTTCAGACCATTTTCTGATAATGCTGTGCTAATAACTATCTAAAAATCTGTGTAGATTTCTTACAATCCTCTATTTAAGTTAGTCCAAAAGATATTAAAAAATGAGATTCATATACACATATCTAATAAGAAGTACATAATAAATTTAAACTGGTACTTGAAAACAATTAGTAATTTCATTTGTTTTGTTTCCCTTAATTTTCAGTAGAAAACAGGCCCAAGGCTCAAAAACCACAATATATATGTAATCCATCAAATGTATGTAATCCACATTGTTTTATTAACTTATTATTCAATTAAGATAAATTGCCGATTTATTTGTTAAAAATACATTTCATTATTTACATTAGAAAAATCCATATCACTTATAAATTGATTATTAAATTAAAATACCATATAATCACATTAACATAAAAATGAGTCCATATCTCATTAAATCTATAAAATTCTATAAAATGCAATCTATAAATAATTACCTATAACTATTGTTTACAATATAACATTTGTATATCACTAGTTAAACATTTTTGATGTCTGTAAATTTCATGTATTTTCACTACTAGGTTTTTTTCCAGGAGTAGTACATTTCCAATGGTTTGTTTACCTGTAAAAACCATAATGTATATTTATTAAAGACATAACAAATGAATATAAACAAGATGGAATGGTCCTGCTTTTTCGTGGTGGAGCTACATTGTGCTTAGGTTTTACACAACAACAATTCCAGCTAATGCAACCAGTTGCAAATAAGTTTTGATGACAAGTCATATGTTGGTTTTATGAAAATGAGTGACCATTGACTTTAACCATGATTCAGTTTAGGATTCAAATCAAGCAGAATAGCTTGAGTTGTGTATTTGTATTACAAAGCCATTATTATTTGTTCCATTATGGATTACGGATTACCTAAGCTGGCGCACTTGCGGTCAATCTAAGCAATTTAAATGAAGTGGAATTAATAGCTTTTTTAAACTAATACATTTCAAAATTATTTTAAGAAATTAATGGATATTTGAAAATTAATATTAATAATATAGTTATACTTTTTTATTTATAGTTCTTACAAATATTGTTTGGGTGAAAACAATATGACGTGTTGCATAGATTATTAAATCATATGCTGGGAAAAGTTATAGGTCACACATAAGATGGACCAACAATTAATTGAAGATCACAGGAAGACTGGATGTAATTAGCACAGAAGCAATAGGTGTGAAGTTCCTTTTAAGTAGACCTATATCCAACAGTTGGCTTCTCTAGACTCAAATAATGATAATAATCTATTGACTATAATTTAAGCATTAAGAATATTAAATTCGTTGCTTACCTTCCAAAACTTGTCATTAATCTGTCTTAATGTTTGAGACCCAGCCAATGGTACAAACTGACCAGGAGAGGGAGCAACATATATGCAGAAATTAAGCAAACGATATGCTTCAGGTAATTCAGCATCCAGATCAAGGGTTAATCGCATTGCCAAATATTTACTCAGGTGGTCAACTGTAAGAAAGTATTGATATTAGAATTTTAAATTAATTACCTGCCTGCTAAAATTATTTAGCACCAGATTGACAGTTTTGTTGTATAGCATTTAAAATATTTTAAATGCAGCTATCAAATATTACTTGTTAACTTTATTGTACAGTTTCAAGAAATGCAAAGTTCATAAATGTAAGTGTTCTCAGTGTAGTTCAACAACAACAAATAACAATGTTTGTTTTATTATCAGATTGTAAGTTCATTATTGGAATTTTTATATATCAATTTAGAATACATGTGAAAAATCTTATATGAAACCACAAACCTGATGCATTTGCTACTGTTTTCAAATATCTAACCGAGCTGTCTCCCAGAGCTCGCATTAAGTGATTGTCACCTGTCATCTCTGTGGGGTGGGGTTTGAAAACTAGCTCGATTTCATTTGGGTTTAATGGTTCACCTTCTCCTTCAGTGTCCATTGAATTTTCACCTTCAGTTCTGAAATTAAAAATATGTTTATTAAATCAATAGTTATTGTTTATATTACAGGCTAAGAAATTATAACATCAAAGTTGTAAAATGTATATGGCAGAGATGGTAGAAATTTATGATGTAATTTTATTATGGACATGCCCAATTGTAATGAAACATTCCTTTCAAAAGAATCACAAGTTTTATTATCTCTTTACTTTGGATGTTTAAGGTAAGTAATTTTACTGTTGCCTTCCTTCAGTTTCATAAATGTGTTCTGTATTAAATTTCACAATATTTATAAAATAGTTAAAATTCATTATACAAACACAAAAACGGCTTATTTAAATTGTGGTAACTTCTTAAAATTGACTTGGAGTCATAGAAATCACAGAGTAGTTAAAATTTGCTAAGAATCACATCAATATAAAATCAACATTATATGGGAAAATGATCTTTAACAACAATTCCAGTAATAGGTCAATGTGAAAATCAAACATGAAAAAACTAATTTCAAATTTATTATTAGATCCTATAAAATTAAGCATATGGATTATCATTATACTAGCTGGTGTCTACGACTTCATCTACATAGGATTTGTATTTAGAGTGGCTTATATTAATATGATATTTATAAATTGTAGCCTATGTGTTATTATGATGCTTTATTATTGTAAAGTTTCATTAAAATCTATCTAGTAGTTTTTACATGAAAGAGTATACAAACATCTATCCATAATTAAAAACTGTTGTGTTTATAATATTAGTAGGGATTCTGGTATCTAATATAGATAAATGAAAGAAAATATGTGTTGCACATGAGTATGACTAGGGCTGGGAGATGTATAATTATTAAACTATTTAAAATTGGTCTTATGAATCTACTTCAACTCCAAAATAATCATTTAATTGAACTTATGCTATATATGGGGTGCAGATTACATGTACAATATTAACCTTATTACAAGTGTTTTGTGTAAATTGGTTGTACATGGTTTATACACTATGAAATCTATGTTTGTTATTAATCAATCATGATTTTAGGGAAAATAAATATTAATTTAATTGGGATGAATTCAATTAAGATATGTACTAAAATATATAAACAAAAATGTATTTATTTTGTTCAAAAACATAGTAAATCCTAAAGATACACTTACCTTCCATCACTAGATTCACTTTCTTCACTTCTTTCTGAAGTAAGCACAGACTTGGCTCTTTTATTTGTATTTTTTGATGCTGAGCTCACACCTGATAGTACAGGAGACGGGGTACTCCTGACTGAAGCTGGGTTGGAAGTGGACTGGGCAGGTGGGGTAGAATTTTCCGCAGAAGCCCCTTCTTTTGGGCCAGCAGATGTGCTACCATTGGTTTGAGCATTTTCTGTATTCCCGTTAGAGTTTGAAGGATTACTATTATCATCAGCATTTTTTCTAGACCTTTGAGGGCGATTTTGCGATTGCATTTTTATACCCTCAGTTATGGAGTTGACTAAAGATGCTTGAGAATGGGACATGCTGAGTTTGGCGAGAACTCTTTCTTGGTGAGCTTCGTATTCATCTCTACTTGGATATATTTTTGATATTAATAAATCGAAATTAGGGTCCGGTCTCAAAGACCGTTTTGATACTAACTTCTTTCTACAGGTAGGACATTCCTTGTTACCTGATCTAAGTGCAGTGACAATGCAATCGGAACAAAATCTGTGTAGGCATTCTTTTGTGGTCATTGTTTTCTTTAGCATGTCCAAGCAAATAGGGCACATTAATTCGCTGTGCAAGCTTCGCGGAGAAACAGCTATTTCTGTTGCGTCTGTAATAACTTCTTGGGGCGTGCGATGCAGCTCGTATAATGAAAGTTCCCATGTTTTATTTTGTGACGGTTCTACCGAGGACATTTTAATTATTCTTAAATTACAAATTACCGAAATATCATAAAAACAAATACTTAAATGACAGCTTCCATAGCTAGCGTCTATTCTACTAGGTTTTTTAGTTTATGGCTTGATTACTGAGACCTTTGAGCCGTGGCTTCAAATCTTAGGGAGAGGCAACAGTTGATTTTTAATGCTGCACGACGCGACAATATTAAAGTAGACAAATAAGACAATGTTAAGGTTTTGTAAATCTGTCACTCAATAACTTTTTTGTTAATTCAATATTTTTCAAAAGTACACAAATAATGTTTTGTCGTAATAGAAATGGTGGCAATTCTTGGCGCAAACTAAATATGAAAATGTCTAAATTCTAGTTTGGTGCTGTCAAACAATATAAACCATAATCTAAACTAAAAGTAATTTCGAAAGGACTTAAATTGATTTATTTACTCAACTTAGTGATTTTGTTATTCTCTTGCAATGGATAAGTCAAACTAAACTCGAGTATTTTCATTACTTTCTAATTTGATATCAATTAAATTACCTACAGCTTACACAAGTAAATGCAGGTAAATTATGTACACAAATGTTGCGACAAAAGATAATAATGTATTCAACAATTTTATTTAGTGCCAGTGTTGCGAAATGACGATTATGGAGTCTCCCCAAATCTTTCCAAAATGTACCGACAATTTTATTTATGAATATAACACAATTTAATTTTTAATTAAGAACAAAACAAAAATATACTTTTTTTAAAAAAAAAACAAACGTCGCCTAGCAGCTAGGGTTTTTATTCTGTGTAGTGGGTGCAGTCTCAAACATAGAAATCTCACAGACCTATTTTTGAATTACGAATGCGACTTCGAAATCACCGATGTGACTAATAATCACCGATTTTCAATAATTCGTATTTTTGAATATCACTTATGTGACTACCTTAGTCACGGATGTGATTTCATTACGAGTGCCCTCGACCACTCGTAATCAAGTCATACTTGTGGAAATGTTATCTGTGTTTTGTTTAGAGAACATATTGACAAGAGTCTGAAGTTGATATATATATATATATATTATATATATATATATATTATATATATATATATATATATTATATATATATATATATATATAATATATATATATATATATATATATATATATATATATATATATATATATATATATACCGAGTTATACCGCTGACTATTTAGTCAGCGGTGATTTCGAAATCGCATTCGTAATTCAAAAATAGGTCTCCAGACCGGAACAATTTTTGTAGGTCATACAAAATATCTGTCCCGTGCGGGAATTGAACCCGCGTTGCGCGTACCAATTGCGTAGAAGCCGATTACGCGCTAAACTTGTCAATTTCAGCAAAAGCCGTCATTACTGCATTGAAAGCTCTACATACTACATTTGATGTGACGTAATTTTCTTCTAAATTGAATTCTTAAGAGGGATTCCGCACTATTGATGGTTAATTTATTTCATAGATTATTTTCACCTATAGGATTATTATATATAAATTATTTTAATAACTTCGGAGAGGATTTTTTTACACAACCGTATTTGAAAAAATCAACGGCATAACGGCTACTGCCAATTTGTTTACGTGTTCGTAAATTCTATCAGGAACTAAAGTTTAATCTGTGCGTTTTCCTCATCCTGCATGTGGCCCTTCTTATTTCTTAAAATTCTGTTGATTTGTATATTTATCATAAAATAATATTTTAACATTTGGAAGATCAAGAGCGTAGAAAGTAAGTAATTTTATTTTAAAAAGAAACAGTTGACCAATTATGGGTCTTACCGTTTAAAATATTGTAGCATAAAATTAAGCGTAATTTTGTTTGTAAAATCTCTATGTTTGAGATTTTTGATTTTATATTTTTGCCTAGTAATTCTGTAATACAGATTTTACACCTCAGAGTCCGACTCTAGGTCTCCATGCAACTCAGTATTAAATTAATTGTAGTCTTTGCTGAGTGAAATAAGTAAATATGTATGTTATATTTATATGTTTAAGGTACTATTCTGGTTTCTGGGTCACAACAATACAGAATTGCTTCGCAGCATCTATTGAAAGTGTTATTTTTTTTTGCTGTACTTGTAATATTGCCACATAACATCTAGTAATTGACTGTTACTACTTGATAAAATTTATTACACAACTAAATGACTCGCAAACTGAGTGTCTTGCTAAAAAACTTTGTTTAACTAAGCAGTGCTATGGGCGGCACTTGTTAGAGGTTAATGTACAGGAACCCTTTACGACTTTTAATTAATACTTGGCCCAGCACATTGCGTGCTCGCGGGTAATGTCCACTATACGTACGCTATTTAACTGTTTGCAAAATCATTCTATTAAGGCGATTTAGTATTGTTCCCCACAGCAGTAGAGACTAAGGTACCATTACAGTAACATTGATGTTACTGTCATCATTTCTTTTTCCCCATTATTTTATAACGTTAGCACATTATAGTTTCTGGCAAATGTTCTGCAGTTCCATTAATGAAACTATCGTCAAATTGATTACTAACTATTGACAAATTTTGAAAACCTTGGTCTATTGTTCAATATATTTTCAAACTTTAAGTTTATGCGGCAATGCCTTGGGCAACGCAGAGTTCATTTGGCGTATTTTATTCATAATTTGGATAGATTCAGTCAAGGCCAAACCGCGAGTTTCAAGCATCTTGATACTTTCAGGTATGAAAGGAAAAAGAGCCCTTATACTTTGTGACTGTTATAAAATTTGGTCGCATTTTGAAACGCAGGGCTAGTGAAAAATACTGTAATATGCATCATACTTTGATCTTAGGTAAAATATGCTATTACCGCTTGAATGGCTAAAATATGCAAATGCATTATGCTAATATGCAAATGCATATAATCCGGTCATTAGTCATCATCTACCATATTTAAATCAATTAATACGTAGAGAAAATAGATGTCCCATGTTCCCATAGTTCAGTTCACATTACCATTAAAATTAAAACACATTTGGGTTTACATACCTCAGATCTACAGACCCGTGGTAGTTTTTTAATAATGATTATGCTTTATTTCTTCCTAATAATTACACCTAGTATACACAAAAATACTTAGAGAAAATCGCGTGGTTTATTTTCCATAGAAACGTAGTACCAAGTTTCACTCTAAGAGTAATATTTCCTAAAAATGTATGGTTTAAGTATATTGTTTTGTGTTTTCAATATTTTTAATTATTTAGTAAAAAATATAATTGTTCGAAAACATATAAATATAATCACATATGTCGGTGTTCAGAAATCCACAAAATTATTTAAACACACTACTATACTTTACTTAATATTAAAAAAAAAAACATTTAATAATAGTAATATTAATAGTAGTGGGACATTTAATGCCTGCTATAAATGCCCCGTTAGTGTAATCATTCTTCCTCAGGGTAACTTGTGGCGCGCTGTCGGTGAGTTACGTCACCGAGGGTCCCAAAATGCTTCAGGGAGGCGTATGCCACCCGTCTTTGTCTTGCTTAGCTGGTCGGACAGAGTGGAGTCGCAAGAGCTGCTCGAGAGATGCTCTAAGGGTAAAAGTGTAATAATGTCATAAAGCTGACGGCGTATCGATCGCTGTCGCAGACATACTTCTTTACATCCTTAGCCGTTCACACCAATGGTGCTACCATCGCATCAATATTGGTCTGCTTTTTTGGGGGACCATTTAGGGAGCGATGAGTCACCACCTGCAATATTTAAATCAATTAGAAAGTTTAGAGAAGGCAGGTGACCCGAGTCTCTTCCATAGCCCAGTTTTTATTACACTCAAATCTAAATACAATAGCCCATAAATATTTGACCAGTAATGACACTATTGTCATTACTGGTCAAACATTTATTTCTGTGCAGCTAACTGGGTATAGTCTATAGCTGCATTTTTTATGGTACAGATAGAGATTAGACCCAGTTCGTACACTCCACGCAGACTTTCTATATCCCCGCGCACGCCTTATAATCGACCGTGTTATAAAGACGCGTGATACATGTGACATAATAATAATAAACTTTACTAGCAAAAACATTTTTCTTATTCTAGTTATAGCATATTAAAACTTTATGAGAAGATTTATAGTTTTAACTACGAGTATGAGCATCCAATACCGAACTAGATGTGAGATCTGTATTTCGGTTTCTGACGCCTCTAGCCTCTAAAAATACTGATTGGTTCAGTTTTGGAGAAATTAACACATAACAGGACTAGTATGATTTCGTCTTCTATTCGTAGGTATATTTTCTGTCGAAGCTGCTGTTGTGCCTATCGCACTCTATGGGCCAGCAGAGCGACAGTAATAAATTTTATAAATGCCTATTTTTCAACTGTCGTGGCTTTAATGTTATTACAGAGCAGAGAGATATACAAAATCTATATAAATTATCCTTGCACGTGACCTACGTAGATGTGAAAAAACTCTACTCGGGTTCGGAAATTGGTAGAGCCGTTCAGAATTGAGAAGAACATGCAAGAAACTTTGAAGACCTTTTTTATTACTTCTTTGCAATAGTCCGTATATAGTTATGTAACAAGGCGCTATATTTTACTCCTTGCCTCCTGGCTGGCTGCCTTGATCATTTTAAAAGGTGTACGTCAAACGTGAGCTTATTGACAATTTTGACATCACTCGAACCATTATTTGCTGTGCATATCATATCTGTGCATGAAATTGAACAAAATTACAAAATAAATATTAATATACATAATTACAACTCTCAGAGTAATAATAAATTAATATTATAAAACATTACGAAGGCACTTATGTAAGTAGCTCAATATATTTAAAGTATTTCGTATTAGCTGTAATTGTGTTAATTTTGTAATGTGATTTATTGTTACAGTGTGCCTTTAATTTATACCTACTATTAAACATACATATTAAGTGACTATTGGTGCCTTTCTTTTAACAACCCGAGTCACCCCGTCACAACCAAGTGTTACAGTTAACAACGTCGATTGTAATTATTAGATAAGTTTTAGTTATTCATTATCAATTGTTATCATGTAATTGACTTTGTAATTGCCTTTTTCATAAAACATCTGTTGAAAATTTATGAAAAGTTAGATCTGTAATACTTTGTGGAACTTCATTGTAATACGAGAATATACATTCCCCATAAACAAACCTTTAGTTTCTAAAACCTTATGTTGGGTTTCATGAATATATTGAGTTGTTAATGTTAACATATTAAATTATTTAAATAGGTTTCTGAGAGAATTGCTGGTTTTGAAATTATAAATTATACTTTGCTCTTTTTCGTTCCTTGCTTAACATAAAAATCCGGTTAATATTAGCAACAAATACAAACAAAATGACTTCTTACGCACCATTATTAAAAAAAATCAATAGAAGATATCCCTGTAATAGTGTTATATAAAATATGATACTAAAAGAAAACTAAAGAAAAATGTGCTAAAACAATTCCATGATTTGATTCGATGGGGAACTTTATTTGGGCAGAAATGATGCATATAATTTGTTTTGTAAGTTACGAGTAAGATATTGTAAATTTTCATTACAATATATTTACCGCATTCAAAAAGATAGAGATCGTCGGCATCTGTTCTTTAATTATTCATATTTTAACTCACAATTATTACCTACTTATCATATCAGATTGTCTTGATGTACTAAAGCAAATGATATTCTTAAAAAAATTACAGCGTTTTTTTAAAAAAGAATTATAAAGTAAGATGTAATTTATCAATTTTGTTTAACTGTTTTGGTCTATTATAAACAATATTTTTAGTTTTAACTGAATCTGAATATACTCGTATACTAGTAAAGATTAATCTTTGTCGGACATATCAACGCACAGCACTAAACGCTGTGTGGTAGAGACTTCTGGTACATTGGTTTCACGAGGTCCAGTGCTGTTAAGAATGGGTTTTTCAAATCTTTTTAAAAAGGCGTTCTAGAGAAACGAAAATCTTTGGAATATTTCATTCGAAACCTCGCTGAAGTATTGCTATTGGCAAATAATTTAAAACCACTTTCAAGCTATTTCAAAATTCAACCCCTAAAGGGAGGAAAATCGGTGGGTAATATTTGAAATTGAAGTAGGTTATAATAATAACAATTATTTTAGTCTCAATTATGGCAGACGTAAAATTACATCATTCCCTAATGTAAAGTTTAAGATGGGGTTAAAGTGTTAACATCTAATTAAATAAAGACAGAAACTGACTTACCAATGCATAGCTGAAACTGCAAGACCTATTTCAAATTTAGTATCTAAGTTCCCAATTTATCTGTTTTAATTTAATATTCTTCAGTATAACATTTTATAAGATGCTACTTAATTTTAGCATTTTGTTTAGATTCTTCATTAACGTTCTTGTTATGTGGTTAAGTTGATTACTGATGTAGCTGATGTATGTAAATAAATGAAATAATAAAAATAGGAATGTAAGTTGCACCTTTTGTATGGTGTCATCGAAGCTTGTGTTTACTGAGTCCCTAACAGACACTAGTCCGATTCATCTGGACATCACTAAATCAATAACATGATAATATTATTAATGAACCCAGAGACAGTAAATTAATAACTGTGATGAATAATAGTGGTATTTATTAATGTTAAATATAAAGAATTTTGAAAATTAATTAACTATAAACCTATATAATAAAGTACATTGTTAACAAGTATCATTTACTTTTTGTAGTCTTTTATTAGAAAATTTTACTTTCACTTTGTAGAAACAAATAATAATTTCGTATTTACAGATAACACTTTCACGTTTAGATTATAATATGCACTCTTTGTTCATGAACCTTAAAATTGAAATTATGACAAAAGGGATTATTATTGTCCTTATCGCGGAGTATATGGCCAGACGTTTGTGCGTGCCACAATTTTATTTTTGTTGCAGGTCTCAGATATTAAATTGTTATATAGTTATTATACATGTCCTTTGTGTAAATTACAGGTATCGTAAGATACTGCGCCGCCGTTAAAATTCAAAGTTTAGTTAAAACGAAGGAGTTATCTTTGGGTTATTGCACAAAGGACAGTGCATTGTGACGTGTTGATAATTATTTCTTCTTAATCTGCTTTTAATAGTCTTTCTAGTTTCTCTAAGAATATTGTCATATTTATTGCCTTAAGTATAATCACATAATTACCTTATGTGTAATACGGAGATTATGTGATTATGGACAACATATTTTTTTTTTTTACTAAAAGTGACAGTAGGGTGTGATTGCGTATGGACTGAGTGAAATTACATACTTGACTTATAATGAAAAAAAATTGTTTTAATGTAGATCAAGTTTTAAATTCTTTCTGAATTTATGTACTACTTTCGCTCAATCCTGATCATTTAAGCATGGCGTCATTTAATTTACAAAGAAGAGAAAAATATTAATTAGTTATGTTAGTACAAATAAGTAGCAACAATGAGCTCCTTGATAAAAACATAGAGACGCGTGGCGCCCAACATCAGAAACCGTTTAATCGGCGAATGGTCCAGTTGAAAGCTACGAAAAAGTTGAAATCACCAGAATAACAACTAACTGTATACGACACAACAATGTAAACAAAATTTATGATGCAGCGATATCGTTTATAATGAAGATATCGAAATAGTCAGTGTTTTAGTTTCTTCGAATTTGTGCATACCTACTTGAGTTTGTAACTTTGTGTTCAGCCACATGTAGTTGATTTTCAGCTGCTAATTTAGATTAACTTTAAAGTTACTTAATGTTAAAGTTATTTCAATTCTTGAGTTCAGTTAAAAATGAACAATCAAAATGTTTTAATGTTTTTATTCAAAACCTACAATTTTTTAGCTACAGCATGTTTTATATCAATAGGATGTATGTATTTACGAAGTAGAACACGAAAATCCACAAATAAAATCTTATACCTAATATGTGGTCTTTGTAAATCTCTAATAATGATGATACCTAGATATTTATTTAATGTGTCTCTCTAATTAACTGCAATTAGCTGATGTGAGCATTTAACGTAATTAGCGAGTTCCTAGGGCCGACATAGCAGTAGAGAAAACTTCCCTTATAGAAAGAAAGTTTGGATCGGAAGTTAGAAAAATTTGCAGCTCGTGGGTAATAATAATTTTATAGTTCGCTCTAATGGTATTTTTTTAATTAATGAAAGGCGACTTCACTAATATACATTAGGTCAATATTAGTCATGTATTTTATTTATTACTGTAACTTCTAAACTAAAAAATATATTATAGTAATATTTTTGACGTAAGGTTTGCCAGTTTGTTGGCAGTAATTTCCGGTACTAATTAATAAATTTTAATGAAATGAGTATAGCGATAGTTTCAGAGTATTTCAATTTGTTTATTAATTAATGTGAATTATTGTACAACTGTGTTGTGTTTATATTTTTTTCCGAGGCTAATAACAATTTCCCAAAACAACCAGCGTGGGATACATTGTGATGTGTTAGTCACCCAGCAGCGCTTGTCATTGTCACCATCCCTCATGGCGACAATCTCGTGAAAGCCTGTATTTTGATGTCTGAAGATTTCAACAGAAGACAATCACCAGGTGGTGCTGGATGTTAGATGATCAAGACCTATCGGGGCAGAGATTTTTGGGCGAGACCTAAGCGCAGCAGTGGGCGTCATTAAGTTAAAATGATGACGAATCAATAAAACACTTCATTCAACATTTAATTCATCATCTTCACTAAAGGGGGGAATTAAATGTAAATGGACAGTTTAGCGAAGGCACAACGACGCTCTCAAATCTAACGCCGAAACACATTGAAAGTGCAATTTTAATGTAAAAGTAAGCGTTCTAACACCGTAACTCGGTAAACATCGTTTTCGTATGCATTATGTGCACTTTCGCTTTCTGGTACATAAAGTACTGGATCTGTGTTAATGTAGAAATAATAGTGTTTCATAAAATTGTTTCGGCGTCAAATTCTGTTATTATTCACGAGTGCCTCTCATTTGCCGTAATAGAAATGATTCGGTGTTAATTCGTAATGATAGGTATACTTCGCGCTGCCTAGTCGCCTGTTTGGGCGGTTTCTTTTTGGGATAGAAATAACGTGTGTGAAATGCGATGCTTTTGGGCAGTGTTTAACATCAATCTCATCAATATTTGATCGGTCAACAAATACTTATGATATTAATAGCGCAATTGATTAATGATAATTATGAAATGATACCATCGTGAAGATGCGTTTACTCTTTATTTTAGTGCACTTATATAGCACTTGCACTTATATATAGTGTATACTTTAGTCTAGTAGAACTCAATAAACGCATTTGTTGTTTGGGTATATCAAAATGATAAGTCTTATTTCAATCTTCTTGTAAGATATGCTGAATATGTAATAAGCTAGATTAGTCAACGCTAAAGAGCTTAGATTAACAAAATTAATGTACCCAGGTATTTCATTTAAACAACTGCAGACATCTCAATACAACATTACTGTCAAGCTTTTTACATTTATATTACAATTACAATCTAACCTAGCTATTATGTACGTATATATAGAGTTAAGTGGTGATTATAATTTGACAATGTAACTTTAATGAATAGATAAGTTAGATATAATCAATGCAAGCTTAATAAAATGAATTAACTACGTTTCAGTGTATGTTTCATAATAACTACCAAAAATCTGTTATTCACCTGAAAAATATCTTATGTATTATGGCAGAACAAACAAAGGAATATAACATATATTCCAAGAAAAAAAATAATACTGTAAAGGTATTTCCCTCGATTCATGCTCATTAATCGTGTTGCCTGATAGGTGAAGCCGCCCCGAGGAATCTGCAACTGTTTGCAGCCTACTGCAAGTTCAAGTGTATGTGCTCCGTCCCCAGTGCGGCAGAATCGTCTCAGACTCCGTACCGAACGGACGTCATACTAACACCCTTTGCGTACACCGTGTGTCACGTAAACCGAAGTGCTGTTTTTCAAAGACGCAGGCAAAGCAACCATGCGAAACTTCCTAAGGTAAGTGTAATAAATTATTATTGGTCTTGAACCTCGACCGGATTAGCTGGGTAATACATTCCATCACAAATAAATAAACACGAAGGATGGTTCGGAATCCTGCAGTCGTTAATTTAGTATAGCAAGTGCTCAACTAATTAGTTAAGTCGAAAAAATTGTATAGTGTAAATATTGGAACTTCAGGGTAATAAAAAAATACAGAATAGATATCTCGAACAGAATGTAACGCAATTTTTTAAAGGAAGCATAAATAACAGAATACATTATACACGAGTGTTATAAAAATTAATAATATACACATTTTTGAATAAAACTAAAAATGTTAATGGAAAACTATGAATATTTAGAATGTTTCTGAAGATACATTAGGTTGATGTAATATAACACTATCAATTGCGCGAACCGAGACTAAGATTAAGGGAATATTAAATGCTTATAAAGTGTAGTCAGTTAATCATGAAAGCTCAGAGCTTGATACATAACTGTGCGAAGTTAATACAGAAATATTATTAATTGCACATTATTTCGTAAAGCGTCAAGCTCTGAACTTTCTGGATTCATAAGGTTTGTTAATATATTTTATGCACTAAATGATATAGGAGTAACTTGTATAATAATGTTAGCAACGTATGTTGTATTTATTGGAATTTTATAAAGCTTATCAGTAATATTTTATAACAATAAAAAACTTGAGTATTAGGTTAACATCATATTGCAATCATTAATAATGTTTACTTACTCGTAAACATTATTAATGATTGCAATCCAACGTCACTATTTCAGTAAAGAGAGGTCCTCTTTTCGACATAGGACTCCCCGATTAAAGAATCGGTTACACCACCGGTCGGTCTTGCAGTGGTAGTAATTTAGGATGCATTTAAAGTATTGTAATTTTTAATTAGTTACCTTACTGTATTGTAATTTTTAATTAGTTAATGTTTAACCTTTTTAGATATTGTAATTTAATAATATGTGTATAAGATAGAATAAGATTTTAAATTGACTAGGTTCACATAAACTTATTGCGTATTTCCGGAACCCAGAGTAGTAATCAGCTACTACTAGTCACTATATCGTACTTATTAAATTCCTGTAATACTCATATCTATGCTTGTTTGTTGAGGATGATAGATAATTGTGAATAATTATCGTTCCTATGGTAAATCGAGAATGGACTTAAGAATATCTTAAGTCACCATGTTAAGCGACCTTTATGCATGAAGTAATTGTATGTAGTAGCATTTTTACAATAAGTTTGTAATAATGCTGTTTTTAATATATAAGTATTATTCAGAATATGGATGAAAATTTTGGTTGTAAGAGTAGTATATTAAAAAAAACATTCGTAATTGGAAACGTTGCTAAATGTAACCTATAATTTTTTTCTTGTTGTACACTAGCTTTCTGCCCGCGGCTTCGCCCGCGTGGATTTCGGGATTGGGTCTATAGAGGGTTAAGGGTCATAGCTTTTACCCACGGCTACATATGCGCGGAAGTCGGTTTATGGCGCGAAGGTTTTATCGCACTTCCCGTGGGACTATCCGTTTTTCCGAGATAAAGAATATCGCAAAACCTTGCTCAAGAATCACTCTATCTATTGATGAAAACCGCATGAAAATCTATGCAGTAGTTTTTGAGCGAAGCCTTTATTGCGCATCCCGTGGGATCTGTCGATTTTAGCCTATTAGCCTATTATTTAATCCGGACTTTTATCTTTCCGTCTGCAAAATTTCAAAGCAATCGGTTCTAGTTACGGCGTGAAAGCGGAACAAACAAACAAACTCACTTTCCGATTTATAATAATATTAGTAAGGATTAGTAAAGATATCTTTTGGTATTAAGTTTATATACTTTTATACAAATACGGACTAGAAAATATTGCTTCGTTAAAAATGAAAGATTTCATAATTTTGAATATTTCAAACACATACAAGTTTTTGCAATGGGGTTGAGAAATGAAAATTTGTCTTAGATGTTGGTTACAAAGTATATAAATTATAAAGGCATTAAGTATATTATCATTGATTTCAAACATTTTAGATATTTTAAAATTTATGAAAATATCAAACCTATATCATAATTTTATATAATAAGATATCATAATTTTGGACTTGTTTATAAAAGAATATTCTGCACCGAAAAATGGACAATGGACAATGGTAAAATTCACTGAGACGGTAAAACTTAAAATCTTGCAGAGGTTTGTAGAGAATGAGTTTGTTTTGTTCTTATGAGAGAAATTTCAAAATTATGAGCTATGTATATTTTGGATGTGATTTTTACAAAGGATGGTACCGTTTGGTATTACTTATACGTATGAGAGTGATTCTTGAACACGTATGAATGATGTCATCGGTGGGGGTAGGGGGTAAAATAGGATCATTTTACCCCATAGGATCATATTCATCGCCAGGTGAGCAGTCTGTTTTTTCGTCAACTAATTTAATAACTATTTAATAGATCTAAAATATTTAATGTATGTTGTCACGAGTTTCACTATTGTTTAAATTTTCTTTCGGACAGTTCGTACATTCAACGTCGTTCTTTCAACTGTGTCATTACTAGTATTTTTATAGCCTACATTTTTTTTGTATCCCCAGACCCGCATGCTCTGTGTCGCGGCCTATGTATACCGTGGCAGTTACCTACTTAGATACTTAATCCTAAAAAAATCTGTTAAAATTATATTTTCATTAATAAGTGCAGACCACTTGGCTACGTATTGCATTTCCAATCCAATAATTTTACATTTAACAAACATCCATACACTAATTCCTTATAATTTTTCGCATAATAGTTACAATAGTATTTAAGATGCTATTATAATTTCACTCAAAGTAAAGTCAGTTAAATGAACTCACAAATTATCTAAGGTTAACGATTTGTTTTCGTAAATAATAATTATGAAACAAGTTTAAGTATTTTTAAATTTAACAGTGAATCAATTTATTTGTACTCTTGGTATTGATGATATTTTACTAAACATTCAATAAAGATGGTGGGAAGAGATTTCTTTTCAGATAAGTTTACCTTGTGCATGTTTTGTTTGCTTTTTAAAAGACCTTAATAGTCTAAAAAGGCTTAAACGAAAAAAGTACCGTTTCCAAAACTAAAGCAGTTTAGTAATAAAAAAGATTAACAACATCACAATCACGTTTAGCTACTGCATTATTGAGGTCGTTTGCGCATACAGCTTGGCACCCCTGGGGTCTAGATCTCTCACGCCGATAATGCGTGTGAAGAGCTGTCGCAATAAGGGGTCTTAATGACCGATTATTATAACAACACAAACATGCACATTAGCCACTGAAACAATATGTTCTGTTATATGTAACAGATACAGCTGCTTTAACAGTGAATGTTATTTTAAATCGAGTTTCTGTGTAAATATCTTATTGTGACGCAGGGCATACCGCATTCGGATTACAGCTTTGAGAAAATTTTCGTTGTTTCAATTTTAATGGCTTCAGGCACATAGGTCAAGTGCCATCTATCAGTTTCATAAAGAACCTTTTCAAATAGTGTCCTATTTGAAAAGGTTCTTTTTCTGTTGAGATGCAATATGTTTATAATATTGCATCTCAACAGAAAAAGAACTATGGAAGTTATATTTGAAATCATACCTTATTCCACAAAAAACGATATAAATATTCCGTATTACATGTTGCCTGCATTATTAAATGTTAATCGAAACAGGCGGAAGAAGGGTTTGATTAATGTCTAAGCTTGCCAAGGGCTAAGTACTCTGTACACTTAACAACTACATAGATCGGAATTACATTAAGAAAGTTCTTTTACTTTTATATGTTCCAATACGTAGGTATAAACATTTTTGAGGATAGACTCGATTAGATAATTATAACTATTCGTTATATAAAATATTAATTGTATCAATTAGTTTTAGGTCTCTGCTCTTAATTTCACTCATTCTCGTTCGTTTTCCGTACAAGGAATTTCATGGTCACGAAACTACAGAATAACACGCGGCAGCGACATTTCTTTCGATTTTTTTATTATAATTATAAATGCTTAAGGAATCTTGGTACCAGTCAACGAACATAGAATTGTTGCAAAATATAGATTATAGAATAAAAATCTGAACGAAATTTAATTGAGCAAGATTAGTCATAAAATGAAATCACTTACTTAGGTATTAGTGTGTTCGTGGAGAAAGAAACTTCTTTGGCTTGAAGTGTTTCGATTCCGACAGTTATTCATATTAAGAAACATGATATCATTGAGAAAATAGAAATGTGTAATTTCTTATGCACAACATTATAGAAATTCTATCATTATGAATTTCAATTGGCCGTACGATTGAGTTTCGTTAGGTTTTACACAGATCAATCAATATCAGTAATTCAATTGAGGGAAAATTGAAATATGCGTATCTGTTTACGACTAATGGTATATTTTATCTGTGTTATTTAAAATCATTACTTTTTTCCCTTTTGCCATATATGCGCTATGGGTTTAGTGTAATTAGATAGGTATATGATATAGTAGATAAATGTCTTAGCATGGCATGGTTCTATTTACCATGGCACGGTTAATTAAATATTTTTAAGTTAATCTCTGCGACGAAATTTTTATGGATTTACCAATTAAGGTGATGAAAATAAAAATGATTCGTGAAATAGAGTAATACCTATTTATTTTTTGTGTGACGGCATAGGCATAATCGTGGGATCCATCAACTTTTTTATAATTGCCCTCGATCTTTTCACCTTCTTTTTTATAAATGAGTTAGTGAATATACAACTTGATGATGAAGTACATGAGTTAAATGGCTACCTTACTTAAAATAATATTTATATTTATTAAACGCATTTCAATTTAGAGTGGAAATTATATTATTGTAACTTATATTAAACTATAAAATAGAACTGTATACGACATTCATTTTGGTGATTTATTTAATTATCTGACAGATTTAAGTCATCGTTAATTGGTATTATGAGATTTTGCAACAAAAACTTACATAAAACGAGATGCTCACCAAGTCTCTGTACAATTTGAATCAGGTATTTATAAAATATCTTAGATTTGAGAAATAACTTACATTCAAATATGATATATTAATATGTGAAAAATAATTATGGTATGGTTTTTATGATAGTAGTCACTCTCAGATGTTATCATAGCTCCCTTTCAAACAAAGATCCAATTACCAGAAAATAATTTAACAAGGTGCCTCGTGTTACACATAATTATAATTATTGTACACGGCCCTAATCCATTGCAATCTATTTCAATAATGCATGTTAACTATTTTTGCCTATGACTTTATCCGCTTTATATTGGATTTTCACATAGGACACAAATTCACAAACATTATTTTCTGTAATATTGTGTAGTATGGATATATATATTTTAATGACAATACCAATCTACGAAAATATACTTATTGATTTTGTATATATTAGATTTTGAATTTTGAATTATTAGTTAACAACAGCTCATAACAGGAATTCCTTGAGAGTTTTTGATAAAGATTAAAATTATTATTTTAAAATTTGACACTATCTTTACATTGTTAATAATAATTCCATTGATAATCTTTATAAAATAAACGTAGAGCTTTTAATTGTTTAGATACCCCTGTATTCCATATTCTTGGAATTCAGACCACACGCGTCAACTTGGCGCCGACGCTTCGTATCTCTTCAATGTTGGCATCTCTCCCGTGACGGACCGCGCATTACAGTAATTAATCAAGAATACAAACGCCTTGCATATTGTGTTAAATTGCGCATCTTTGTTGTCATCGCATTAAAACCCTTATTGTGTTGAAGTTACTCGTATTAAGTGCTGAAAAGACAACTAAAAACTAGAGTTCAGCCAGACATTTTGCTGTCCATGTGTATCTGTAAAAACACAATAGCATAGAAGAATCTATCGTGGTTCCAAATTTAAAATGACAGACTTATCATACAAATTTTCATATATGTACCCACATACATTTAATGAGAGAAGACACTAATAATAATGATCTAGGTATATAGAAACGATGTCTTTAACTGACTTTACATAAAAAATTCAAAAGAAATTAGATAGCAATTATTCAATAGATGATTTTTAAACGCTATATTCAATTTTCGTTTCCTATATTCCAAATTTAATAGTTTTAAATAAACGGACGAAGACTACAAAAAACATTAAATAGTTTTTAACTTGGTTTTAACTTAAGCGCATTTTTCAGTAACTTGTCTACACATTATTACAATTAAACGTAATGTTCAACACAATTGAAATTTCAAAAAAGTCGGATGTGCAATACTCTCTTTAATTCTCATTTCAACTCTCCAATATGTAACTCTGCTGTTATAAAAATTTATTGAAACTAACAGATAGGGTAGTTAAATTGCTGTTTTATTATGGTGCAATGTGACTATTGTCTTCATAAAGCAGTAATGTAACTGCACTACCTTTCAGTTTCAATAAAAATGTGATAGCAATAGAGTTACATATCAGTCTACAGAGCATTATAAGTACATACACCTATTATATAGTAACAGAGGAGATGTAATAAAAATAGTTAACGCAGACTTTTTTAAAGAATAATCAGGAATGATGACAAGTTGTATCTCCAATTAAGCCATGCAAAAGTTTCCTGTTCCTTTGGATAATTAAACCGCAAGATTCAAGAGTAGGCCAGACTGTGGTTTCGATTACAAGTTGTATTTTTGGTCAATCGACTTCTTAACAAAGGTCCGCCAAAACTAAACTGTTGTGTTTGACCAATACGGGCTTGTACATTTTTAGATGACTTGGTAATCTGGTGATCTGTATATAATTTTGTAGATCATCGACTGTAGAGCATTAATTGTAGAGCATCGATTGATCGGCAATCGTAATCGAAATAGACACTCGGTAATGAAGCACCGTATTATATTCCTGAGAACATGATATTTAGTCTTTTGGTCGATTCATTTAATAAACGTGCAACACCAATCGTACGACAACAATAATGAAATGTTAGCCAATTTAGTTGTCAAAAAACTTTATCTATGAACAAATCGATTCACACACTTCATCTAATACTATATATAAAGCACCCTCAGAATTTGCCGCCAGCTGTTAAATAATTCAAGTTGTCGCGAATGCTACTGCGGTATTTCACTGGAACTCTTTTATGCTTCAACAAGTGAATGACATGTCACCACGAAATATCGCTCGAGTGGTGTCGCGCTTGTCTACTGCCGGCGGCCGCTCACAAATTCCTGGTCAACGTTACGAATTCAATCTGTTTTTATAGCTTATTTTTCGTATATTTATTGTGCTAATACGCATTTACGTTGCTTCGTATATTAAAATAATTTTATCGAGACATCATGTATACCATATACCGCTATTAAAATAACAATTGTAAAGTAGTAAACGCACTTTACAATTGTCATTTAATTAGTTATGTATAGTTATGCAAACGTTTATTTGTGACAATATAACATGTTAGTAAGAGCTCAGAAAAACGATAAATTTCGAAAGTTTCACAACGAGACAAAAGCAACAAAAAGTAGGTTTGATCTCAAAAAATTGTATGTAAATCATTAAATTGACGTGACGAAGATGGCTGAAAATTCGCGTGCGCATGAGCGTGCGGGCTGTGCGATTTCGTGAGTAACATTTCAAACTACATGAACGAGATATGGCAGTGAACGAGATAAGATGAATTCAATAAAAACAAAACATTAAACAAAAAAAAAATGTGAAAAATTTGGGAAAGAAATGATTAATCTGATTCAAGTTTAATTTTATTTCGCACGATAAATTAAAACGACTGAAGAAATATGATGCACTCGGTTAAATTGGCATAATGGAAACCTTTTCAAATTAGTAATAATAATTAACGAACAATTACGTGTAATGTTCAATAGGGTAGCTGACTATGCATATATATGGCTTTCTTTATATGAATATTCATATAAATGCTTCATATTTTAATTTATTTTGGCGTTTTATACTTGATAACTCTTATTTATTACATTTTAAGAAAGATTACATACAATTGATAATATAATAGAATGTTTTCAGAGTATCGTATTATATTGATGTAAGCACGGCTACCGCAATCTGAAAACACGCTTTATTTTATTTTGTATTCATTTAGGCCAAGTAAATATCTATAATGGAAAAAGTTCCGGTATCATACTACCACGAATTGCGTTCTGCTCGTCATAAACATTGCAAATAAGAATGCGATATCTAAACAGATGCGTGTTAAAAGGTGAATTCAAGTCATGTCGTTAAGTATAGCTTTCCAAAAACCGTGAGAGATGAATCATTTTTTCAACAATCGCTACCGTTAGCCGTCTCTGAAGCAAACTGGACAAAGCAGGTCGCATAACTATATTTATTAGTCGATGGGCTGAGCAAATATGGATTAAACGACATAGCTGCTGTGACTAGTTTGAAGAAGCGCCTACGAGTATGACCTCGGTTTTTATATGGATTTAATACTAAATGGATAGGTAAGATAAAGATTATAATGGAAATGATTAACGTATTTCATAAATACATTTATTCCCACGTTTACGCTAAAATCTATTTGTTAATTTTGTTTTCATATATGATATATGTTTCATCCAGTTTATAGTAGATGCAATTATAAGTCCCACAACATTTTATTCACTAACGGTCTGTTGTTAATAATTGGCAAATATGATGAATATGAATTAGTTATAATTGATGTTTGCCATTTATCAATAGTTACAACACTCGCCTATTTTATAGATTTTTTGTAAAACTTTGCAATACTAAAGGCATCAATAATTAATGATAGTAGTAATCATTACATTTTATTAGCCATTATTTAAATCTAAGCATTATTATGGTATGCAGCGGTGTGCTTTGATATATCACCCGCTATATTAAATTTAGCTCTACAGTCTTGTATATATAATTTACTGTATTGAATACTGATGTTATGTACTGTATTGAACACTGGCTAAGTATTGCCTCCGCGAAACATTAATTGACGTCGGAACAAGTTTGACAGCGCAGGATTTCAGCTCGGCTAAGTTTCAGACAGTTCCGTATTCTCGAAATATGAGCGTCATTAAGTTCCTCTAACAGACAGTCTGCAGGAAGCTGATTTGAGTCTGTAATTTCGCATATCAAATGAATGCACGTTTTCACTATAACTAATTGACATTTGGATTGAGCTACAGATATGTTAATAATGATATTACTGTCTCAAGTGTTCAAGTATTGGGTTTTGGAATTTTATCAAATAAATTTCAAATGGGTAGGAGTTTGATTACAAGTGTTGTTAATATTAGAGAGAATGACATCTTAATACTAATTTGATTCATAATTAATTCAGCAGTTATAAGTTGTGACTGTATCAATAATTATTGGTTTATGCATCGTACATTTTCGCACATATAACTTCTTACGTAATATCAGGAACTTTGTTAAAAAAAATCAAGATTAAAATGTAAGTAAGCTTTTTATACTTTTTGACTGTTTACATTTAATAAATGTTTTGTACATTCATAATTGTGCGTATGTCTTTTTAGGGAAACTTTTACTGCACAAATTTCACGTTCTAAATAATGTAAATAAATTACAATTGTAAATTTGATATTTAAAAACAGGAGATATAAAAATTGATAAATTAGTTTCTTGTCAAGAATTCTCTCCCGAAAAGGAAATAGAATTATGTTTATGTGCTTATATTTGACGTTAATAAGGCTTATTTTATTATTTATTAAGATGATATCGAAAACCAAAAAAACAGGTGGTTCTCATACATTTTATGTAAAATACATTTTTTAAACCCAGTTTAAAGGACAAGTTCCTTTGTAATTTTATGAACCAAATAATTATTTATTAGTATTTTATTTTTATTGTTATTAGTTTGTAGTAATTATTTAAGTCTCAAAAATATTGTCTTGTTTTCAAGCGAATCATATAGATCATATGAAACTATTTGTAAAGATTTATATGTTGATGATTTGTAGACTAATATTTATCTGTAGGGCTTTTTTTTTTTTTTTTTTTTATATAATAGCAGGCAAACGAGCCAACGGGTCACCTGATGGTAAGTGATCACCGCCGCCCATAGCACAAACAACACCAGAGGTATCATCAGCGCGTTGCCGGCCTTTCAAAAATGTATACGCTCTTTTTTTGAAGCTTCCCATGTCGTAACTGTTCGGAAATACCGCGGCCGAAAGTTGGTTCCATAATTTTGTCGTTCGCGGGAAAAACGTACGCGAAAACCGCACTGTGGAGGACAGCCAACCATTAAGATGGTGGGGATGGAAAGCAAGTCCCCTCCGTGACACACGATACAGGAAATCGGTCGGCGGCAGTATCCCAAACAACTCGTCAGAGCACTCCCCATGGTATATGCGGTAGAGAACACAAAGAGACGCGACATCTCTCCGCAGCGCCAATGAGTCCATACGACCACAGAGCACCGGGTCGTCGACAATTCGAACCGCTCTACGCTGGATACGGTCAAATGGAAGGAGCTGGTACTGAGGAGCTCCGGCCCAGAGGTGAGAGCAGTATTCCATATGTGGCCTGACCTGTGCCTTGTAAAGTTGTAGGCGGTGGGTCGGCGTGAAATACTGTCTCGCCCTGCTTAGCACTCCCAGCTTTTTTGAGGCTAATTTAGCCTTGCCTTCCAGATGACAGCGAAATTGAACGTCGCTCGATATGTCGACGCCCAGGATACCGATGGTTGACCCGGCATCAAGGGAAGCGCCTTCAAAGTTTATGGTTGCGACAAAAGGAGATTTCTTAGCGGTAAACGCGCAAACTTGTGTCTTAGAGGCGTTAAACTGGACTAGATTTAGTCGGCTCCAATTCGAGACATGGCTGAGTATGTCATCGATAACAGACACAAGCTTGTTTCGGTTCTCAATGACGTTCTGATGTGGAATATTTGCACTTCCGTGATATAGTGCGTCTCCAGTGCTATCGTCTGCATAGCAATGGATACCGCAATTATGCAGTAAGTCATTGATATGCAGAAGAAACAAAGTGGGAGACAGCACGCATCCCTGCGGGACACCAGCGTTCACGGGCTGGAGTTCCGAGCATGAGCCATCAACTACGACTCTGATGCTACGCCCAGAAAGAAAACTGGTGACCCACGTGCAGAATTTCCCAGATAGTCCGTACTCTGGAAATTTGCTAAGTAGAGCCCTATGCCACACTCGATCGAAGGCTTTCGCTATGTCCAGACCGACCGCAAGAGCTTCCCCCTTCCTCTCCACAGCCTCCGCCCAACGATGCGTAAGGTACACTAAAAGGTCACCAGCTGATCGCCTACTACGGAAACCGTATTGTCGGTCACTGATCAGCTGGTTTTCCTCCAGGTACGCTAGGAGCTGGCGGTTTGTGATATATTCCATTACTTTAGAGAGGATAGAGGTGATAGCTATTGGCCTATAATTGGACGGGTCGGAGCGTTCACCTTTTTTAGGGATCGGGTGTACTAGGGCTGTCTTCCAGGACTTCGGGACGACGCCAGTGGTGTAGGAGAGCCGAAAAAGGCGCGTGAGTACCGGTGCCAACTCAGGAGCGCAAACCTTTAGCACGATTGGTGGAATGCCGTCCGGCCCACTCGACTTATGGATGTCAAGGGAAAACAGTGCCTTCCGAACGGAACTTTGAAAGAACCGGACATCAGGCATTGAACTCGCACAAGGCGGTAGAGTAGGTGGTGATATTCCCATGTCATCCAGTGTCGAATTTGATGCAAAAAGATTACCAAGAAGTTCGGCTTTTTCCTTTGCAGTGTGGGCCAGAGAGTCATTATTTTGGGCTATAGAGTCATTATAGGGCTCAGATTAAATCAATTATTAATCCGTTCCTACATATCTAGAGGATCGTAACTAGGTTGAAATTTGGTACCACTATAAAATATCTAAGCTTACTACTTATCCAAGTTTTAAAACTTTCATTACCTAAACCTTTATTCCAATAGATTGCACGAGGTCTTTGGGAAATGACCTCGGTCAGTAAACATCAAAAAGTAATAGACTCTTCCAAGGCCCACTTTTACTGGGCATCGTAATGTTTTTGTAAACAGCTGAATGTGTGTCAGTCGGTGTGAAGTAAACCTTAGGTAAAGCTGTATGGTCGGGGGACTCATTATGTAATTTTCAATCGGTCCATTAATACAGGTAGACTTGTGCTGCCGTTATGGACTAGTGGGAAGGGCTATCTTCAATATAAAATATAAAAAAAATACTCACAGTAAATTGTTTAAACACAGTGCTAAATGACATTCTAGCCCAAGTTACAGTTTTTGAATAATAAATTCCATACCAAGAATTCTTTTTTAAACTTTTTTCTTGTACCTAGCACGGAAAGTTCTGTTACTAATGAAAATGTATAAATTATTCGTCAGAGCTGTGATCTTTGTTATTTTATTGGATCTGAAATTAGTGAAAATTTTTCATCAGTAAAGAATCGTCTTTATTTTGATGTCTCTTTCATCTGCGTTTTTTTTATTACTAATTTGATTGCGTTTGACAACGATCTCACCTGATGATAAGTGAAGATGTTGCCTAAGGTGAAACACGCAAACTCAAATATTGCTCATTTACTCTTGCCTTGAAAATACCTATAAGTATCGGGGAACAAAGACGCTGGAATGAATTCTATTCCATATTCGTTTGTAGATAAAAAATATTTTTTAAGGATTTGATTCTACTTCTAACACCTTTGTAGATCTAACAGCAAGTGGCTGTCCCTTTTTTGGTTTTCGTCATAGAAAAATATCGATAATAATAGCATAACTATCGATAGTACGATACACGAACATTCGGCTTAGATTAAACCTTTTGCTATTTATTTATTTCATAAGGTACACATACTGATTACATTATTCCAAAATCAAATATAAACGTTAAATAAAAATATTAAACTGACATTCAATACATGTGCTCACAACGTGAATAGTAAAAAATAATAACAAAAAAGAAATATTTATGTGATACAAATCAACTTCTGGTAGTGCGGGAGGTAGCGCTATAGTTGGGCAAGTAATTTTATACCTACCGGCTGAAAATCAGAAAACAGAAAATATTGTGAAAACATGAAACTGAGAAAAGAATTTAATAATATGAATCAATCACGCTCATAATCTTTTGAACGAACATGAGCTTATTATTTTATGCTAATTATTATTCATTTCAGTAGGTATATACGTAAACATTGGTTAATATCTTGAAACAAAAAATACCGGGATAAGAATCAATTCAGGTTCCAAGCGAAGAAGTCCACGGATTACGCATTCTTGTCATTTATATTATGTAATAGAGCTCAGGATCTAAAGAATACATATCGAGAATCATGTAAGCAATTCTGCTTTCTGTAATTATATAATTTAATTTAATTTATTTTAAATATTTTATTTCTAAATACATACCCACCATAATAAAATTTAATTATTCTCATATCACGCTATTAGTTTGACTAGATAATAAATATGCTCGGTCAATATGTTCATGAGACATAATTCGATAATTAGACAGCTGAGAATGATTTGAACCGTTATGTGAGGACCATGATGTCTGCATCTACATATACCGACAGCCGTGTAACTATTCATTGGTATTAAAATTAGCATAACCGAGTGTCGTTCTGTACAATTTACAAATATATTTTTGGATAATAAGGTATTTCGATTTACCGAACACGAATTCCATCAACAAACTCTAATTTGTTCCTGTCTATAATTATTGATAACCTCATTATACATGCCTTAAATTATATGTTATTATTTTTAGTCACAAAAAAGGGATTGAGATATCGGAAACCATCTGTAAAATGTAATGCAGAGAAGTGTAAAACAATATTACGTAGTAATACATACAAAAGTATGTACTTTTGTACATAAGCTGTGTGTGTTCGTCCGGGTCATCTCTTTCAGGACCTCCCGACTATCGGGATATTTCACTAATCTAGCTAGGCGTAGAACATAGAACCGATTTTAATGTTCATCATAAATATTGGTTGAGATGCGTAAAACTGAACAATATGTTTTCGACCTGTAGTCACTTACAGCCAACATGTATTTCAGACTGAGAGCTGTTAAGCGCCTTTGCTGGATCTACTACTGAGTCATGGATTCATTCAGTTGAATGGCATCCATGCATTGGTGCTAAAGTATAAATGCTGACATTGCAAACGGTTTCTCCTCCATTAAGGTTCAGTCAGACTAATAAGAAATTCGATAACCCTTTGAGCGTTGCAATCGAATACGAGTATTATTGCTTTGCATCATTCATAATTTATAGATTTAAATGATTAACATTTAAAACCTAATTAATATGTGTAGATATAATACAAAAGCAGTTGGTGGCCGGAAAAAAAAAATGCGAACGGCCTTCGCACCTATCCATTCATGTCAATTAAATATTTAGACAGGACTAGAAAGCGCTTCTAAAATTTGAATGCAAATGAAGGTGGGCGTAGCGTTGGTCAGAAGGAAATGTCCGGTATAGTACATGCTATAGTATATAGTAATCGTCTGAGTTCCCATTTGCAGTATTTCTAGAGCGCTTTCATGTCCACATTCAAATGACCTTAAAAATGACATTTCCCTCTAAGTATGCAGACTGAGCTGTACCCCTAGACTGCAAATGGCCACAAACGATGGCCAGTGCTTACAGCAAATTTTATTTGTTTCTTAAATTACTCATGACTTATTTAAGAAACTATATTTCTTCTAAACTTATGTGCATATGATGAAAATGCCGCCATTACGCCGCAATCTGGTCCAGTGCGTATCTTAAAGAACGTTATCTGGTCGCATATCTTAGTATGTTTGAAATTGTGATTACTTAGAGCAGGTAGGTCTGGAAGTCCGGTATTTGTGTAAAATAGTGATTCTAAAAATTGCCTGTATATTTGTGCCTGTGGTTAGTTTAATTATGTCATAGTTATAAAAAGCTTTCTTATTGAGCACTAATCAGCATGTTTTTTTTTATTAAACATATTCTTGTTTACATAATCAAAGTTAACCTTGATTTGCGGCAAGAGAAATCGTAAAAGGTTTATGTATTGCTGCCATCACTCACTGACATACAGATAATTATCTATAATATTATCAAAATACTAGTAATAACATCTCGTGGATGCATAATCATAAGTTGGATAGTTACTTCCAGCTCGGTAACTGTACAACGACATTTCATGGCCCGTTTGCTAGTGGCATCGGGCGCGCCATGCTTCGCCAAAAGAAGTTGTCACGAAATTCAAGCTATTTGTCTGTTGACATACTCTAGAAACGTAAACAATATTGAAACGACCAAATTTAAACCTAACAGTAATGTAGTCAAAGCAAGAAGTGTATGACATCGGTAACTTTTTAATATGCAACTACTTAAAATTGTTACGAAAATGTTCAAGGATTAACTTCATTAAGTACGTAATTGTTAAAGTTTTATTTTATTGACTATGATCATATATTTTAATATATAGGATACATTTCAATTGATTAAAATATTTCAATTTTATTAGCTTCGTAAACCTATACACATATAACCAATACATATACCATACTTGTACACTAATACACAGTCTATTTCCTATTCATTTTTAGCACTCGATATCAGACCGAGTCTTACTATAAGACTCGGTCTGATATTCGGGTTTAGGTTTCAGGTAGAACAGTACCTACCTATTGTTGTTTCGTAGTAAAAGAAGTAGTCATGTGACAACGAAAGGGGTTGAAGGCGTCTAGAGGGGTGACAAATACAAAATGATAGCGGGGGACCTTATTGTTATTTTGATTTAAGATTCACTCGCTTATATTAAAAATATCAATCAGTCATAAAAAAATATTGACAATTAACATAGTTATTTATTTGACTATTTATGTACATACATACCATTAATAAATAAAATATATGTAAAATGGCTTTTGACCGCAATCATGTAACAATATGTAGTCTTGCTGTCTACAGATGATCACTAACAAACAGTCTACCTATATTTATGTGTAAATATGCCCTCCCAATTCAAATAAAGTTAATCAAAATCATTTATTCAGTCTGAGCTGTTACAAGCACTTGTGAAAGTCGAAAAGATACGCCATCGGTTCGCAAATCTACGGCGGGAGACCTTGTACTGAGAAGAACCGGCAAGAAACTTAGCAAGGGCTGTTTTTTTTTCCCGATACGATACGAGTCGTCAATTTGGAAAATGACTTCAATATTGATAATTCATGAAGTCACTTTCCATTACATAATATAGGAAATACAATTAATAAAAATATAATTTGAAAACATGCCTATATTAGGAATGCCGTGTCATACAGTTTTAAAAGAATATATTAAAGTTAAATTAAAATTATAATAACTACGAGTAGTACCCAGTATAAAGAGCAGACTCATCTCCGCTGGCAGCACCCGTTCATGAGCATGACGTATGAACCAGCCATCGCTTCGCTCAACCATGTCTTAGGGAACGTAACGACCCGCCTCACACGACACTGCCGAAGAGATTTTAATGAGAGTATGACTACCCCTAAGCCACAAAAGGATACAAATTACCAAAAGCGGGTACCCGTGTACATTATCACAACTAAAAAAAAAAACAACCGCAGGACACGCGCATACAATCATTTAAGAACTAGAAATCATTTATTATGATACAAGTAACAAAATAATTGCTCATACACCTTTTGGTTGTTGTGTCATACAGAATAAATATAAAATTCAAATAATAATAATAAACATAACTATTTATTATCTCGATTTAAAAAGCAGTAAAGAGTAGACTCATCTCCGCTAGCTGCACCCGTTCACGTGCATGACGTATGAGCCAGCCATCGCTTCGCTCAACCGTATTTTAGGGAACGCAACGACCCGCCTCACACGACACTGCCAAAGAGACTTTAAAGAGAGCATGACTATATAATATTATACTATTAATATATAATATTATATAAATAAGCTTAATACTATGTATCATCTAAAGTATGATATATTTAAATTGATAAATCAATTTTACAGTGCTAAGTGAGAATTCTGTTAGTACAGTTTAAATAGAAAATTGCCAAAAGCTATTATTTTCATAATAATTTTCAAGCGAATTACATCTTTTTTTTAGGAACGCTCTGGTTTATGTGAGTAATAAATATATTATGTAGTAGTAAATATATATGTAAAAAAGTAGTAAATATATATGAGTAGTACATACATTGACAAGAAAGTTGTCATCATTCAATATCTCAAAAGTTTAACAATGTGTCTAATGCAAATTGTTACAATTTCCGCCTTATTACCTACGATTTAAGACGCAGCTATTGAATAAAACTATTTTATGGCCATTTAGGCTTTGGCGTAACCAGTCATCTACTTATTAGTATTTCTTTGTAAGTTAAGAAAAACATTTCATACCTTATCTTTCAAACCTACCTCTATATATCTAGTCAAAGACATCATGGATTTGCTAACACAAAATTGTCACTTGTAGGATATTTCACACTTAAAGTATTATATTGCCAGATAAAATATATAATAATAACCCTATATAGCCAATAAAACCTGTATCTAAGAAGACGATTGATAAGAAGAATAAAGAGCTCATGTGATATGGCGCAATGACATTCATAATATCAGAATTCATAATATCAAGTTATGAATATCTATTACTTAAGGGTAGGAAAAATCGAAAAAAGTATGAATTTATTGCCCGGACAACGGCATATAAAAGCGTCAGTACCGAGATGACGTAGGATCGTAGGATAGAAATGAAACAAAGACTCACCTGCCCATAAGAGTACTCAAGTTAAGATGAAAAAGACAATTTATTTGAATATCGATTTGCCTCAATGTTTTTGTCTTAGTTTGACTAATGGAATCTATGAACCGTGAAAATGAGTATTGTTTTCTTGAACAATAAGATACCGGTACTTTTGTTATAATTCTTGTAGTGTCATCATTACGTACGTTCATTAGACAAAAAGCGTGATTATGCATTGGTTTTAAGGTGCATTGAACAGAAGTCAAAATAATGTATTAACTGTTTTTCAAAATTAAGAGCCCTTTTAATGTTTACTTATTCATTGAGTGAATAAGCGTTTACTTATTCATTCACTGAACACTTTTAAAACAAATAACCACTCAACAATAGACATGTTTTATACGTGGTCATTCAATACCTTTCAGACCTCTTCGCAGGCCGGAAAAGTTAAAATCACTGATTTTAATAAAACATGCAGGGTTAATCACGGGTTCTATTTTTCGGAGGCTAAAAATATAGATTTTATATCACTGCTCGCGCAGGTACGAGTACATTGTGGTGCAAGAGGATACAGCTTCGTAATTGCTTTTCTTGGATCTGTTTGAAACTGATACACAAAAAAGCCATAGTAAAGGTTTCAGGACTTTCAGGTGTTGCTTCTAGCAGCGGAACATCCCCTGTCAATTCATGGAATGCTAAAAGATTTTGTCTCTAGTCTTTATTTTTAAATTATTTGATTAATAAATTAGATACATTTATTTCGATATTTACATAGATTACAACATTCGTAAGAATAAATATTGCGTAATGGGACTTTTTAAACCAGTATTGCTATATTATTATTTTTTTAATACTAGATACTTTTAGAATATTCATAATCATGTTTATCATCACATTTGTATTAGGCACGAGCCTACCCTAACAAGATAGAGCGATAAGGCTATTGTTACTCACGCTGGCTTTTATATTTTTTTTGTAGGCGCATCCAGGTGGCCTCAGAATGTGTTGCTTTAGAGAAGTGTTGGGGAAATATAATAAATATATTATGAAACTAAAAATATAGTAGTACTTACATGCGGTATCGACACCGGACAGAAGGCCACGGTCGAGACTAAAATTATTAAAAGCAGAATTAATTATCTCAAAGTTGCATTAACAAAAACATTAAATACGTAATAGAAATTATTATTATTTTTATTCCATACGGTGGCAGACGAGCAAATGGCCCACCTGATGATAAGTGGTAATCATCGCTCATGGACATCTGCAGTGCCAGGGCACAGCTGAGCCTACCGTACAATCTCGTACGAGGCGGCGACAGTTCTGGGACGCTCCCCCCCATTCGACATCCTGGCCGACATGCGGCGACGTATGCGTCGCGGCGTGTCGACCGGGGGGGCGATGGGGGAGCACCCTGGAACCCGGCGCACGAAGTGCCTAAGCGGGAGTGGCACCGACGGATTGTGGCGGCCTGTGGCGTGCGCAGCTCGAATTACGGATCTGCGCGCGCCAGCGGGCCGTCGGTGCCGTACTCCCGCACTCGAAGCTTGGCTCAACGGGAAGGAGGAGGTCACCTACCGATTGACTCAGATACTCACCGGGCACGGCTGCTTCGGTGAGTATCTGTGTCGAATAGGACGGGAGGGATCGACACATTGTCACCACTGCGCATCCGACCTCGACTCGGCCCAGCACACGCTGGCGGAGTGCCCCGCGTGGGCCTCCGAGCGCCGAGTCTTGGTCGCAGAGATCGGGCGAGATCTGCCTCCGCCGGCAATGATTGCGGCAATGCTGGCGGACGAGGGAGGTTGGAGGGCTGTGGCCTCCTTCTGTGAAGCAGTAATGCTCCAGAAGGAGGCCGCCGAGCGGGGTCGGGAGATGGCCGATACCGCTCGAAGGAGGCGGCGCCGGGCTCGGTAGCACAGCTGCGGCGCCGCCGCGGGTCGCCAGCGGGCGCGAGGAAGTCGCGACTGCTACGGCGACCCGGGATGGACCACGCCCCTTCCGTGGCCGGGGGGCGTCGTCGGTGGAGGGGACCGGGGGAGGTGGTAGCTTCCCCCGAGGAGGGCTCCCCTCTAGAGAGGGGAGCGGAGGCTGGGGGTTCCCGGAAGTGGCCTTTGTGTTCCCTACATGCCTGAGGAAGGCCATCCCTGAGGTTTTTAGTGGGTAGGCCTCCCCCTTCTGGGGAGGAGAGCCCCACATAACCCCGGCTCGCCACAGCCGGGGTATGCAATTTAATGCATTTTCCTCAGGGGAACAAAAAAAAAAAAGGGCACAGCTAAGCCGCTGCCTACCTGGAGAGTAATACTCTCTTTAAGCCTCGTTTGAAGTTAGACATATCGTAGCGCTCAGGAAACACCGCAGCTGGGAGCTCATTCCAGACTTTGCATGTACGCGGAAGTATTTTTTCACCTTAGCAGCTCAAACATACTGTATTCCCTGCCTAAAAAGAGTGAGGGAAATGCGTTTCCCTCACTGAGTGAGGAAAATTGATTTGAATTTAGAATGCCGCGAATTATCATTATGTACGAAACACGTCATTCGAAATTCGATTTATTAAATGTCAAAAAATAAGTCGTTCGGAAACTAATAAACCTTGAAAATAAAAATTATTCGGTAACGTTGTAATTAAATATATAATTAAATTATAAAATGAAATGAATACACTAAAGTAAAGAAAAAAATAAAGAATATGTTTTACAAAATAATACACAAATAATTTATAGTTTTAAAAATCTTTATTGGTACAACAGAATACTACGGATACAGTTTCAGAACGTAACTTTAAAAAAATACCGGGAAACAAAAATCAAATGTTTTCTGCTTCTTTTGTTTTTCGGTAGATAACAACTTACAATTAGTGTTGTATATCACAAATTCATAAAATATGAGTGTGTCTAGTGACGAAAACAGTAACTTAACACCTGAAGAATTAAAACAACAAGTGTTGCATGCTGAATTCAGTTTTCTTCCTCAGAAATCATGTGATTTATATCTAAAAGCCTATGATGTTTTCAATAAATGGAAACTTGAAAAGGGCGCGGACACTTTCTCGGAGAATGTAATATTGTCGTACTTTATTGAATTATCACAAACGAAACAATCACCTACAATGTGGAGTATGTATTCGATGTTAAAAGCTACAATAAAGACAAAACATAATGTTCATATTGAAACTTATCCCAAACTTATTAAAAGAAAGTCAGTAGGACACAAATCGAAAATGTCCAAATTTTTTTCAATATCTAATATTGAAAAATTTCTTAATGAAGCTCCGGACTGCAATTTTCTCGCTGCAAAAGTAAGTTACTACTTATATGTCTATACTTAATTAGTAATATATGTGCACGACGCTAACCATTTTCGCTAATATTTTCTAAATACGAGTTACTTATGTAAAGAAAGTGGCTAAATACTAGGTTTTGTTTGTTTGGAGGGCTGTGGCCTCTTTCTGTGAAGCAGTGATGCTCCAGAAGGAGGTTGCCGAGCGGGGTCGGGAGATGGCCGATCCTGCTCGAAGGAGGCGGCGCCGAGCTCAGTAGCACAGCTGCGGCGCCGCCGCGGGTCGCCGGCGGGCGCGAGGAAGTCGCGACGGCTACGGGGACCCGGGATGGACCACGCCCCTTCCGTGGCCGGGAGGCGTCGTCGGTGGAGGAGACCGGGGGAGGTAGTGAGCCTCCCCCGAGGAGGGCTCCCCTGTATCGACGGGGGAGCGGAGGCTGGGAGTTTCCGGAAGTAGCTTGATGTTCCCAGGGGCTCCCTACATGCCTGATGAAGGCCATCCCTGAGGTTTTTAGAGGGTAGGCCTCCCCCTTCTGGGGAGGAGAGACCCACATAACCGCCGGCTCGCCACAGCCGGGGTATGCAATTTAATGCATTTTCCTCAGGGGGAGAAAAAAAAAAAAGGTTTTGTTTGTTATACATTTTACTAACA